>HG995354.1:600000-1122739 GCA_905333045.1 Lysandra bellargus
TAGACCCCCGTTAGCGCCTTGTAGACCGTAATTTTATTTTCCACGCAAGCGTAGACCCCTGTCGGGCTCCCGCCATGCTAGTAAAGATGTAGTTTTCTCATGATAGCCTTATGAAAACTTGGTTTCACTAACTATTAATTTCATTGATTGAACGACGTCATTTTTAATCCAAAACTTTGGCTAGCTGAGCCTGATTGGTTAAGTTTGAGTTTTAAGCAAGTTCGCTATTAGAACAGCAATCTAACTCAATTCATATTATTCTATAATCTATATTAGGCTGCGTTTCCACCAGAGATGTGTTGCGAGGGATGTGTTTATGAGAACCAATAGAATCGCTTCATTGACGTGACCTCGCTCAGCGCAGCGATTCTATTGGATCTTAAAAACATTCCTCGCAACACATCTCTGGTGGAAACGCATCCCTATACAACTCTACAGTAGAGTTGTATTTATTAGAGTGTAAATGTAGTCTCTACTCACGGGAAGAGCGAGTCCAACACACGCTGTCCGGTCAACAGCGGGTGGTTGGCGGGCAGTTTCTCCGTGACAGGTCGCGGCTGACGCACCGGCCACACTTGCAACATGGTGTACTTGGTGCGCTCCCCGTCGAACTCCGTCTCCAGAACCGTGTCCTAAGCATTTAAGTTAATTAGTGTAAGGTGGCAAAATGTTAAGGTGTCAGATAAAAAAGGAGGAGAAAAAAATATGAAAAATTTGAACATGGTTTGAATTTAGAACAATAACAAAGGATTTTGTTTATTTTATTCTGATACTAGCTGTCCCGGTGAACTTCATGTCACTTAAAAACCTTCCTTGGACTTCTACAAATATTTTAAGACTAAAATCAACCCAATCCGTTCAGCTATTTTCAAGTTTTAGCGCGTGTGTTAAATGTGTTAGTACATTTGAAAATCCATTTTTATATATATAGATTGCAATTTTACTAGCTTTACAGGCAGATTTCTTGGGAATATAATACATAATATAGTAATGCTTTCTCCAAGAGGTTAAATTGGGCTACATGCTCAATTTAAATGTTGTGCAAAAATATAAGAAATTTACAATACTTAATAACTATTTACATAGGTTTTATTATGAGTAATGTAAGAAAATTTAACAAAGTTTACTTACAGTGACTTTGTAGTTGCCAGCTGGGGCGATGTAGGTGACCGTACCCTTGGCTTTGGGTGGCATCAGCATGCGGTGCTTGACCAGCGTGTTCTCGTGGACGATACCGTAACGGTCACCACCTGTTTACAATACGGAACACATAAGACATAAAAAACCATGACAAACCTAGGGACCCACTATTTAATAAGGGGAGGGGAAATTACGTGTGGTAAATCTTCATAGTTGCTCTAATTTTAAAGGTGCTCCCAGACAGAAGTTATATAACGTTATAAAACATTGTGTAACACGATAACATATTTTCATAACATCGTGTAACATAAGTATTTACAAAATGTGAAAAAATAAATGTGTCTTTTGTTATAATTTGTTAAAAAATCTTATATAAAAATGTTATCTAACATTTTTACATAACTTCTGTCTGGGAGCACCTTAAGGTATTGCATAGCTTTTAGTAATGGTGCTCCCACAACACAGTTAGAAAATGTTTAGTAACGTTAGTAAACATTTGCTAGCAAACATTTAATCACAAATGTTAAAAAATGTTAAAAATGTTCTCATGTTAGAAAATGTTTAGTAAACGTAAGTTAACAAATTATAACAAAACAAATTATAACAAAATAAAACATATTGTGTTAAATTTTGTTTGTAAACCTTTTATAAGGGACAACAGGGTATGCAGTGAGCCAATACCAGATTTAAATGTTATAAAATGTTGGTAAACATTAGTAAACATTTTTTATCAGTGTTGGAGCACTTTTAACATGTAACAGTTCCTAACAAAATGTAACAATTGACAACATTTGTTAGTAAATGTTTTTATGTTAGAGAATGTTTACAAACATTTTCTAATGGTGGTGTGGGAGCACCATAATGAAAAAAACAAGGATCAATATTTCGAAGTTTGGCCGGAAGGTTTAATTGCATTTCATAGTCAAAGTATACCCTTAACATTGAGGATATCTGAAATTCATAAAGCATCAAGTACCTGTGATGTGTGATCCGACTTTCACATACTCCGGGTTGAACTCCCAGTCGATCTCACGAGCGAGGCAGGGCACGTTCACACCCTTAGGGATGTAGATAGACTGTGTCAGCTCATTGATGTCTTTCAGGGGACGTTGGATACCGTCAAAGATGGAGCCCATGATACCCGGTCCCAGCTCCACGGACAGGGGCTTGCCGGTACGCAGGACGGGGTCACCAACTGTCACACCTGATGTCTCCTCGTATACCTGAAATATGGTGATAATAAAAGCTAAGTCAGAAAAGTGGCTTAGCAGACTGTGAGATATGCGCGGAGGCCGCACAGCAAGATCTGCCGACCGACCAAAGTGGTATAATATAGCAATAGTGGTGGTCACTCGGTTGGTGGCGCTAGTCAGTACGCGATAAGGCATTATAACTTTTAAATACATTCACGCCACCGACCTAAATACTTCTGAGTCCAGCCATAGAAGTGTTTTATTACAGCCAGAACAGTAAATAAACTGTACATTCCAGAACAGTAAAACAAATGAATAATGATCATAATATTCATTATGATCTAGAGCAGTACATTATGTTTAAGTTATTATCTCATTATTTTAAAAAAAATTAATAAATTCTATGTTTACCTGAATGGTGGCCATGTCACCCTCGAGACGGATGATCTCTCCGACCAGCTCATTGTAGCCCACACGCACCAGCTCGTACATAGCCGACCCAGACATCTTCTCCGCCGTAACGACTAGAATATAAAACAAAATAAGTATTCATTTCAAATAATTGTAAAGAGACTTAAAAAGTATTCATTCACACATTATATTGATTCAACACCAACCAAACTCACAGTGTGGCATTGAATTCTCCACTTTGTATCTAAGTCTGATTTAGGACTTAATTTACTAACTTGCAAACATCATCATCATCATATCAGCCTATATTCGTCCACTGCTGGACATAGGCCTCTCTCAATAAACTCCAAGATGACCAATCTCCTGCTACTCACATCCAACATGGACCTGCAACTAAACGGAGATAGTTGTCCCACCTAGTTGGAGGTCGACCTACACCCCGATTTCCCAGCCTTGGTCTCCATTCCAAAGAAAGTTTACTCCAGCAATCGTCTCTTGAACTTGCAGACAACTAGTTGACAAACAGTCAACTAGTCATTCACAAGTCTTGCATAACCATGCCATGCTGTGAGTTCGGTTGGAGTGAGGTTCAATATAATGTGTGCTGACCTTATATCAACTTTGACAATAATAGGGTTCTCACTCACCAGGACCGGACACGGCGAAGACATAACCAAATCTCTCCTCATTCTCCTCGTCGGCGATCGTCTTTAAACCGCCCTTCGACATTTTGAATGACTTCTATTACCTGTGAAAAAAAAAGTTTTGTAAATAAGGCCTACTAGAACCAGACTATGTAAAATATATGTATTGCAGATTAATATCATGCCTTCTCTCTTGTTTTTTATATTAATGAAAGGGTAGACCTGTATGTTGAGAAATAATTGGTGTGGAATAAAAGAATTTGCATGTTAACGCAATTCTTTATAAGTAGATCTCATCATTTTGTAAAGTGACTTTAATTATCGTCTAAACTCTAACCACTACACAGTGTACGGAGGAGACGAAAAATCGGAAATTTTCTATTTTCTTCAATTTTGAATAGACATTATTATTATGAATGCAGAAGTAGAACACCCGCGAGTCAATTCGAAATAGTTTTGATGCTACGAGCTACCGAAGTTTTGCGTTTTTTTGCGGCCCGGAAGGGAAAAATCCATATTTCTCCAAAACTTTTAAGTAATTAATAAAATTTTATATTTCACCTGAAAGCCTATTAAATAAGGTATATTTCAACCTTTTTTCCTGATTCGCCGTGTCGATATTTTACATACAATAAAATAATTTTCATTTTTAGGTTTTTATTTTTTTTTTATCCAAAACCAAACAAAAGATGCAATCGAAAATATCGACAAATTAAAGGTATACAATCATTCTATACGCACAAAAAATCACCCGTGAGATCCGTTTATAATCACTGCTAAATCAATTTATTCAATTTACAAACTTAATTGTTAACAGGGTTATCAAACGACGCAACGCTGTATTATTGTATTATTTGTAGTCTTTTCGTTTTCGTGTGACCATCACGTACCTTGATTCTTTAAATAAATATTAGAAATAATATTAACTGTCTGAAGCATTACGACCTAACATCCAATTTTTTTACCGACTTCCTAAAAAAGAGGAGGTTTTATATTTTTTCTAAGACTTCTTTTTGATAATTTTAATTATACTCATTAAAAGCGTATATAACTTTTATACTATAAATGTTAATGTATTATGTGACTATTTCTATTGCATTATTGACAGCCATCTATTGAAAGACGTATGGTGGCCGCCCTAGGGTAGGATTTCACAATCAAATATCTCCACCAGTTGTAAACGGATCTTACAAGTGATTTTTTTTTTGTGCGTATAGAATGCTTGTATACCTTTTATTTGTCGATATTTTCGATTGCATCTTTTGTTTGGTTTTGGATTAAAAAAATAAAAACCTAAAAATGAAAACTATTTTATTGTAGGTAAAATATCGACACTGCAGATCAGGAAAAAAGCTTGAAATATACCTTATTTTAATAGGCTTTCAGGTGGAATACAAAATTTTATTTATTACGTAAAAAATTTGGAGATATATGGATTTTTCGCTTCCGGGCTGCAAAAATATGCTCTTTGGTAGCTCGTAGAGTAAAAACTATTGTGGATTGATACACGGGTGTTCTACTCTTGCATTCATAATACTAATGCCCATTCAAAATTGAAGAAAATAGAAAATTTCCGATTTTTCGTCTCCTCCGTACACTGTGCACTACAATAATTTATAGCGAACTTATTATTATGATTATCAACTATTTAACATTATCAAAAAATTCATAATATATTTTGAAGATATTTAAATATCATGCTTAAACAACTTGCTAGTGAATGTCCACACTATGAAATATAGCTTTGGAACTATTGGAATTTATGAATTTTAGTTAGGGGTTCTTTGCCTATACTTCTTCAATAGCCAGTTTCTAATGTCCCACTACTAGTGAAGATATATTCCTAAACTCTTTTCTAATAAGACACAGGTTAGGTTAGACGGTCAAATTTTCATCAATCTGATCCATCAATCCGGGAAAGACTGATGAATTGTCTAACCCATGGATTGATGGATTGATCGTATTTTTAATATGAACTTTTTAAACCCATCAATATTCCATCTAACACTAAAAAAATGCATCCATTTACATAACATCAACTTAAAAAACATAGGTATATTATGCAAAAAATGACAGAACAAAACTGTGTGCTCAGAAAGTGGAAGAGATAAAATCTTCCAAATCAGTTGATCAACATTATATAGTATCAAGATAACACTCGTCCATCAATCACTGTCAATCAAGAGCAGCCAGCTCTCCGCATAAAGAAGAATAGGCATATTGGGACCATCTTCATTGACAACGAGAAATATGTTATTATATTTTCAATTGAAATACCACCACAATAGCATCCTTATTGTTACTGCTGTCCATTTAAAGCTAAAGGACATTTTTAATCGACTGTAACCTAACTATTCCTCGTAACTTATAATACCTGGGTTTTACCTAGTGTCACTCTAAGACCAAGATGTGTCACTCTAAGACCAAGATGTACTGTAATTCTTTCAAGCAAGTATCTGACTATCAGGTTCAAAAGTGCTAAACAAATATCCCAAAGGGTATTAAATATCCCTATTGTATTCTATGTTCAAATGTCTTATTAGTCCAGTAAAAATTCATTCTTTATCAATTTTCAAGTTTTGATGGATATTATATTTACTTTGACTACAAGAAGATACAGCTAAACTGACATTTAATGGACTGCATAACTTTAGATGTTCTGATAGTGGTTAAAATTAATCCCTTTGTTAGCGATTGTGCCGATGTTGTTACAGGCAGTAAGTATATTTTCCTAATAGTTTTAGGATGCTGATACTGATAGGATCTTTTCGTTTGTTTCGTTATAATTCGTGGGTCTTTGCAAAGGATGTGCTTATAATCAGTTTAAAAACTTCGAACTGTAGATACCTACTTGGTTAAAAGCTTCTAATAACTAGAAAAGAAGCTATTGGGGTGTGAAATATATTTGCTCCTCCATCTAAATGTAAGTTTAAAAGGTATAATTTTGATCTTAAAAATGTTTTATGAACCCAAGGACTCCTAATTTTTAGGATGTCAGAACAAAACTTGGTCACATGATGGATTTACAAATTAATTAGAATACATTCGATACATATTTTCAGGAACGTAACGCACTGAATAAAGCAAACTATCGACACTGGTAATGTATGCAAGAATGTCTTTCGAAAACACCAATTCGAGATTCTAATATGAAAATTGAAAGACCTGCAAAACTCGCCCTAATCAAGTCTTAGATTGGGGGGTTCCACAGCAGATTTCGTGTAGATTCTTACCAAATTCAATAAATGCAAATAAAAATATCACAATAGCACAAACACAAGTAGCGATAGCTCTAAAATAATAAATATTTTCAGTAAAATTACTCACAGGACAATTTAGATGGAAAAGACGATCCGAGAATGGCGGCGTATTTCCACTATCACAAGACCAATGATAAAAATTATGTCAGCTGACCTGTGTTTATGGTCACTTTACTCTATTCTCTATGAAAATGTATTGATTTCTTCTTGGAGGAAACTTGGAGAAATTGGTTATTAGAATTTGGAGAAAACCGAAGGAATGCCATGCGCCATGAACAGTGCCATGATCTTGTGATATTTGGCGATGGCGCCAATTGTAATTTAAAATTTTGTGTCAATGTAGGGTATGCGCGCACGGGCAACTTTGTTGCTAGGCGATTTATTTGTCTCTTGATCAAGTCTAGGGCCCGTATTTTTAGTCAGTACTCAAGATGCATCTCGGTCTCAAGACACAGTTCAGGCTCTGTGATTGGTTGGCTGTCAAAATTTGGACCAATCACAGAGCCGAACCGCGTCTTGAGACCGGGTTGCATCTTAAGTATTGACCAAAAATACAGGCCTATGAGCTAGTATGAAAGTGCGCGCACGTAGCGACGCAACTCTGGGCAACTTTTTCGTTTCCTGGGCAACTGTCTCCTTCCCTATTGGTTTCTATGCAAGTGCGCGCACGCGGCTCGGGCAACAAAAAAGTCGCAGTGCTGCCAGATCAGGGGATTTCCCCCTAGACTTTGGGCGTTTTCGACCAAGATAGGGGCAAAATAGAGGCAAAATATCGGGTTTTTCCCCTAGATTTAGCTAGATTTAGGGCGTTTTCGACCAAAATTGCGGCAAAATATGGTATTTCTGGGGGGAAATCAAATAAGTTCAGGGGGAAATCGCCGAGACCATCTAGCAACACTGAAAAGTCGCCGACCGGCCAGTCAGTGTTGCCACTTTAGCCAATTTTTAGCTAGATCTAGCCACATTTGCGGAATAGTTAGCTACATTTTAAAAATATAATAGCTAAATTTTTTAGCCACACTTTATAGCTACTTTCAACACTGTTACTTATTAAATAAGTTACCACTAGGTATTAGTACAATCAATTTTAATTTGTTATGTAGAACGTACTTAGGCGCGAATGAACAACTGTTTGGTAAGTTTTTAAATTATGAGATGGCAACCCTAAATATGTCTATGGTCTAAGTACCTAATCCTGCCGTGTTTTATTTCCTTTTCGCCGGGGAATACCCTGCATGTGAATCAAAATGTGAGTAGTGACTAGTGAGTTGGTTCGGTGCATTACCACTTGCGTTGTGTGTATTTCGATTGTGTACCTATTAAGTTGATACTTGTTGTGAAGTACAACTTTTTTTGTTTAGCCACTTTTGGCAACTTTTAACATGGTAATTTATTTCGAAACTAGCCACTTTTTACCGTATGCTTAGCAACTTTTTCTTTGGGCAAGGTGGCAACACTGCGGCCAGTTGCCACTAGACCGCCGCGGCGTGAGTTTGTGTGTAAGCAGTGTACGGACAGATGCGCGCGCGCATTCTATGTTCCGAGATACCAAGTAAAATGCCAGTCGAAGAAGATATCGATAATGGTAGAGTAATTGAAGAAGTAGAAAGCAGAGTGCAGACCATTACTGTACAATATAATAAAAAATTAAAAGAATACATAGACGTAAATGCCAAATCGAAAGGCTGGGAGCACACCCAAAATTTTTTTTTTGGGTATGCTCTCAATTTCATAAGCATAGTATGAAATTTCCTGAGAGTCAGCCGATCGCTCCTTAATAGATGCACCTTTAGAGGACCGGTTGGTCTCTCTAAGAGTTGCCCATTAATTCCGAAGCGGCCGGATCCGGCCGCCACAGATTATACTGCAGCTATTCTGTCTACACCCAAGCGGCCGTATGTGGCCGCGCTCTTTCATTCGATCGAGTTACGTATTTCGTCGACTTAGAGACTACTTTTGTATGAAGAAGATTGGTTAGTTATAATCTATGGTACATTTGCCACATTCTGAATGCAAAATATTATACAATCTGTGGTCGACGAATATTTTTCAGTCATTAGAAAATCGTGAATTGTTTCGTGTGTGTTCTGTCATTTTGTGTGATTTGTGTGAAATAATAATTGGATTTATCGAATGTAAGTAGTAAAATAGTTTACTTTAATAGTATTTAGTAGTTTTAGATAATCATTTGCAAGAAATACATCGTAATAACTTGTGAAAGTTGAGAAAAAAGTTGTGTGTGTTATAAGTGTTTTGGACGGAATTTGCTTCATATAATTGTAAATTAATTACGTAAAAGGCTTATAGAAATTATTACACAACGTCTACATGACTATTTTATATCGATAGTATTTCTTATATTTCCAAAACAAAGAGTTAAAAGTCTACAGTTAACGGTCATATTCTGCCGGCCGCAGCCATTTTGAACTTTATTTGTAAAGCCATAATGACGAAGTTTGCTTGTGGTAATACGAAACGCATTTTTTTCGAGTGATATTTATAACCTGTTTTTGTAAACATCTCAAGCTGTGACGATAAATTATATAAACAAGGGTCTATTCTTGGATTCTGTCGTGTAGAATATAACAAAATATTAATTTATTTCATGTGAAATAGTCAGAAAAATATATTTCAAAATATATACTTCTAAAAAGAATGTTAAATCAGACTAAATACTATATTATGATGGCTTGATTGATAGAAAATTTATTAGATATTATAAAATTCTTTACAAAAACATAAAATATGGTTTGGATGTAAAAATATTATATTATTTGTAAAAAGGGGGTAAGGCCGGGCGCCATTTTTTTTGCACATTCCATACACTACTCTTTTGCAAATATTTTTGCACATATAGAAGGGCTAGAGGTCGGAGGAGTAAAGAGTAAAACTCGATTTACTGTGGTGAACTGGAGTGATTTATTGAGAACTTTGTGCTGCTTATATACAAAAAATTTTCATAATTATTATTACCAGAAACTGTACAGAAAGTTAAAAGATTAATTGTGATTGGCTATTGCAAAACAGAAAGAGACATAATGAATGAGATAAAAATATTTACAAAAGCTAGAAAGGGAAAACTATTAGAAAGGGATAAAAATATTAACAAAAGGTCGATCCTGATTGGCTGCGTCCGCGCGCCGCTCGCGGCTCGAGTATAAATACAGGAGCTAGCCCCTGCGGGGCCTCACATCGCCGCGCAGTCTCGTAGTGACGACGTCTCGCTGCACCGCTCGCCGCCGCGCCGGTAATAATAATAGTGCCGCCATTTTATGAAGACAGATGTTATATAAACGCCTTGAAGACTGCAGCTACGTTGTGAAGATCCCTCTCGATGTAGGCACGATGTGAAGACGCGTAGTGTTGTGTTGTGAAGAATTCTTATTAGAAAAAGTCCTTTTCAGGGCTGGGTCACGTCCGGTATTATTACACGGACGGTTTCTTTCGTTATTGCGAACGTACGTTCTTTGCTGAACGATTTTCTTCTCTGTTTCAATCTTCTACGACGGACGTATACAAAGGCGGCGGGCGTTCCTTTCGGAGCACGTTGTTTTCTTTGTTTCAATCGGCGAACGAACGTGTAGGTACTGCTACACACCCTTTCTTCTGTTTTTTATTGCAAGGGCAACGACCACAGCCGTCTCGACCAAATCCATGTTGATGACTGTCTAGTAAAAACTGAAAAAAGTCGGGTCGGCTCTCGTGCGCGCACCCCGGCAACATGGCGATAATTTTTTCGAAAGAGACAAATAAATCGCCGAGCAACTAAGTTGCCCGTGCGAGCATATGCTTAGGTGGTGCGCTTATTTGTCTCTTGATCAAGTCTAGGAGCTAGTATGGAAGTGCGCGCACGTAGCGACGCAACTCTGGGCAACTTTTTCGTTGCCCAGAGCCCGCGACGCAACTGTCTCCTTCCCTATTGGTTTCTATGCAAGTGCACGCACGGGCAACAAAAAAGTCACCGACTGGCTAGTTGCCACTCACAGAGTAGGTACTTTATTTACCACTCGACCGCCGCAGCGTGAGTTTGTGTGTAAGGCGTAAGCTGCAGTGTACGGACGTATACGCGCACGCATTCTATGTTCTGAGATGCCAAGTAAAATGCCGGTCAAAGAAGATATTGATAATAGTAGACTAATTGAAGAAGTAGAAATCAAACCATTACTGTATAATAAAAAAATTAAAAGAATACTCAGACGTAAGTGCCAAATCACAGTTCATCAAAACTTTCGACACTCATTCTAAAGTAACGGAAATTTTTTTTGGGTATACTCTCAATTTCATAAACATAGTATGAAATTTCCCGAGAGTCAGCCAGTAAAAATTTAAAATCTAATAAAAAAAATTAAACACGCCTGTTTCACCACTTCCTGATAAAGTGCCTGATAGGCTATCTATCTATATATTCTTAGCATAATAAAATAAAATAAAAAACATAGCAATAAGATCGAAATATTATACGAAATAATAATAGTAGTTGTGCCGCCATTTTGTGAAGATCTGAAGCTCATGCAGACTGCAGCTGCTGCGCTGCGAAGATACCACGCTCGACGTAGCCTCGATGTGAAGATGCGTAGTGAAGTGTTGCGAAGAATTCTTATTAGAAAAAGTCATTTTCAGGGCTGGGTCACGTCCGGTATTATAACACGGACGGTTTCTTTCGTTATTGCGAACGTACGTTCTTTGCAGAACGATTTTCTTCCCTGTTTCAATCTTCCACGACGAACGTATTCAAAGACGGCGGGCGTTCCTTTCGGAGCGCGTTGTATTCTCTGTTTCAATCGCCGAACGAACGTGTAGGTACTGCTACAGGTTCATTTCAAAGAACGAAGAGCCGAGTACTGAACACTTAAAAATTATACTAATATTATAAAGCAGAAGAGTTTGTTTGTTTGTTTGTTTGAACGCGCTAATCTCAGGAACCGGAAAGAAAGGAAAGATCCGATTTGAAAAATTATTTCAGTGTTAGATAGACCATTTATCGAGGAAGGCTATTATAGGTTATGTTTTATCACGCTAAGACTAATAGGAGCGAAGAAATAAGGGAAATTTGGAAAAAAAAACGGAGGAAATTATTTAAAATTGCTTATTATCTTAAGAAACTACTGGAGACACATGAAGAATAGACCACGTGAAAGGACACATAGGTTTCATTTTTGCGGAAAAATTTACGGTTTTCGTGACATTCCTAAATCAGGCGGGCAAAGCCGCGTGGAACATCTAGTCATTCAATAAAAATATGTATAAACACTGTCAATAAAACTCTCTCTATGGATAAACTAGCATTTTTTATTCTAAAAAAATTGCTGATATTAGGGTGGTAGATCTACCAACTTTTGGTTCTAACATCTACCTAATTCTACCAATTTTTGGCATGACGTCTACTGATTTTCGAAATTCGAAAAAAAAAACTGGCACTACGGTTTTATGTGTTTTGTAAATAGTGCTCAGTAAGAAGAAAAAAGAAGGACATTAAAATTTTTTTAATTTAATTTGACGTTTATTAATGTATTTTTTCTGGAGCAAAGGACTTGTTTCCAGCTCCCAATAAATTAAAAAAAAAAGTACGTGACGTCCGTGGATACTGGATCATCGTTTTTGTTCGGCTATTATAAAAAAAAAAACCTGCCGCCTACGAAGTAACTAGTTCTTGATCAGTGGGCCTGCCCCGGGGCAGTTCCACTTCCAAATTCCAACTTGAAGACAAGAGAAGTGAGAGCTCTGGCAAATGGCGCAATGCTTTAATGCCATATTAAAAAGTAAAAGAGAATGTTTATTAAAAAAAAAACTTCAAATTCTCGAAAATTTTGTAGATATTTTGTGTAACTTTATTAACTATAATAACATTAAATTGTAGAATTGTGTGTTTAAATACTAACAAACTAACTTTTTGTATGTTTTGTATTGTTTCAGATTCATAATAGGGAGATTGATTAGACGAGTTTAAACTTGAGCCCGCTCCATACCTAGGTTTTTTTTTTTTAGTTTGGTTTCTTTTTTCACACTTATACTTTCACAAAGGCCAATAATTCTAGAGCAAAGTTATTACCACTGGCAACAAAGTCTTTTTATAACTCATCAAATTACTGACACTGGCTATTCCTTAAGGGAGGCCATTTTTAAAGAAGAAGAAGAAGAAGAAAACACAGCAAAATCGTGATTTCTCAATTCAGTTTATTTTATTGAAATTTCTAAAATCATTAGTTTGGCGTATCACGTATGTAAACTAAAACCAATCACTTTTCTTTTGTCTACTAAATATAACAAAATTTATAGTTTACACAGAAATTCACAGAATAAAACAAGTTCACAAATCAAAATCAGTATAACATTTCAGATCTAACCATAGTTGAACGCTAAATTAATATTAAAGTGCGAACTGCGAATACCCACTGGGAATACCCAAGTTTAAATCATTTATCATTTTAATCAATTAAAAGAGTTAAGGTGATCGGCTGTTTGTATTATATTTTCATGTAAGTTCGAATTTGCTAGAATACTCTCATAAATCTACTCTTCAACTCTCGTCTTTGAGCTCACAACACTTTTTTGTTTTGATTTTTAGGAGTAAACAGGACATACTTTTAAGTAAATCACTATCGTGGCTGCTGCGGCACGGCGCTGTTAAAGAAGGTCTGCAAATAAGGTAATAAAATAAATAAACTAAATATAATATGTTACAGGCCTACCAAATATATAATCATTTTTTCAGTTCAGACGGCTATGTACCAGTTGAACAAATATTGCAACACCAGTCAATAAAAGCTAAATATGATAGAAATGATATAGAACGGGTCGTGAAAAGCAACAACAAGCAGAGGTTTAAATTGAGAGTGAATGAAACAACCGGAAATTTGGAAATAAAGGCCAACCAAGGACACTCTATACCGGATATCAATGACACTGAGTTGACACCAATATTGGAGGTATGAACTTTGACTTTGTTTACTTCATTTAAACACTGTACAGTTTTAATCTAATGTAAATATAAAATTTAAACCGAACCAAATTACTGTCATTGTATTTTCGGGTGCATAGTGATTGTGCTTTTATAACATAAAATATGTAGTAATGTTAATTGAGATTTGATTTTATTAAACTTAAACAATTTAACCAATCAATCCTTAAGGGGCACCCGGCTGTCGCATAACAATTAAAAATCTATTGTGTCTGTGACTCCCACAATTGAGATATTACATAACTTGTTTTGTAACATTCATTTTGTGTAAGTTACATTTCAGGTAAATAAGGTTCTGGCTTCTTTCTTTGCCCATTTTTATATGCTACTAACCTGCAAATTTTATATTAGTTACAAAATAGTAAACTACTAGTTTTTCTATGGAAAAATCACAACAGTCTTAAACTGATATACTTATTCATTAAATTGTTATAAATTTTAGTTTTAATATATTTATTACAATATTATGTTTAATTTTTCAGCCAACATACAAGACTGTTGTTCATGGTACATATTTAAAATGTTGGAATGACATAAAAAAGTTTGGCCTGAGTCGTATGCAGAGAAAACACATACATTTAGCTAAAGGAACCTTACAAGACACCAGTATTATAAGTGGAATACGTAGGAACGTAGAGGTGTATATATTCATCGATCTAGCTGTAGCATTGAAGGAGGGCATAAAATTCTTTGAATCGGAAAATGGTGTTATATTGACACCAGGCAACGAAATTGGTGTTTTGGAATCGAAATACTTTTCTAAAGTCATAACAGTAAAAACAGGTAAGAAAAGTTATATGGTATGGATAGGCAAGTAAGGGTATATAAGGTGCAGAGGATTATATTATCTTTTATAGTCCTGTCATAACTGTGTTGTCTATGTTCACAACTTTTTGTATTTAATATGCAAACCAGTTTTATTTGAAAATAAGAAGGTGCTATTACAAAATAAATTAACACACTTATTAACTTGGGCTGTATGTATGTAACGGAATCTTTGAGCAAAATTTTTGTCTATATCCAGTAGTCTAATTAATTAAAAACTTTGCATATGTATTAAGAGCGAATGACAATGCAATAGTTAATAAGTTAAAATTTTAGTTGTTTTTTTAAAAAGCGTGTTTTTTATTATTAGTATCCAGTACTGTTAAATTAAAATACTACTTAACAGTTTTTTAATAGTTCTTATGATCCTTATCTAGTAATGGTCACATTACAGTAATAGTAGGGTAGGTAGTACTGTCTGTTTATCAATTATCTGAAGTCATTAGTTTGTCATTGCCTAAAATGTTTACAATTTGACCACATTTGAATCCACACTTAACAAGAAATTTTGTGTGTTACTTGATACCACATTGCATCAGTCTAGGAGGTCAAGTATTTGTCTTCTTACTAATACCTCGATTGCGGATTCTTGGAAATCTTTTGTTCTTGCGGTTGCATGTGACTGCTTGGGAACAAAGGTGTTAACTGTATAAACTATGTTTTTCTACAAAAATTAAAAAAATATTGTTTTTTTTGTTTTAGGTGAGCAGCTTTACCCTTGAATCATGGAGACCAATACAAAGCAAACTGAACAGCGGCCCAGGTCAGGAGACCAACGGGAGAGTGGACCCTCGCAGACAGAAGCCAACAGGGTTATAGTTTCAGGTAGCTCTATTAAATACCATGCTGCTTAAAATTCTATGAATGAATCTAAGCATAGTTTATGTTAATATTTTCTGGGTTGGTGAAAATATATAATATAAAACAGCTTGAAAAATGCATACAGTTTATTCCGCACGTTACAAGTTACAGAGATCGAAGTTTGAACAAAGACAAAGAGAATTTCTATTGACAACTGACGTTTGACATTTTACACACAGAGTATAGACTACAGACACTAGACACGAGTTGCCAAATAAACTAAATATTTGGTTGCGTTCATATTACACTAACACTCCCTGCTGAACGCAAACCCATTCGATTTATACAAAACAAATGCTTTTCATATGTTGTACCTTTAGTTAAATTATCTGCCACCATATAACAACCATTTACAAATAGAAATTTAACTTTACAATCAACAATATTATCTCTAAGAAAATGTAAACGAATATCTATATGTTTCGTTTTTGGTTTATAACAGTCAGTCGAGGCCAGTCTTATAGCACTCTGGTTATCAGAATAAATAACAAGAGCACTCTCACTAGGACGTCCGAGTTCAGTCTGCAGCTGCTGGATCCACAGAGCCTCCTGCGTGGCTGAAGCCATTGCCATGTATTCTGCCTCGGCTGTAGACAGCGCCACAGTCTGCTGTTTACATGAGCTCCATGAAATAGAACCTTTCTGAAACAGAAAAACAAATCCTGTGCATGACCTTCTATCTAGTGGGTCACTACCCCAGTCTGCATCGCAATATCCAGTTATCTCCTGAGACTCTTCTTTGACATAGCACAGTTTTAGGTTCTTGGTACCTTGCAGGTATCGCATGACCCTCTTTACTCCAAGCCAATGTTGATATCCTGAATTGTTACAGAACTGACTCAATTTACTGACTGCATATGCAATATCTGGTCGTGTGACATGTGCCAAGTATATAAGACATCCCACTGCTTCCCTGTAAGGAAAATTATTTGCATCACCCTCAGGGTTTTTATCAAATTTTGCATTTACTTCTATCGGAGTGCGAACTGGTCTACACTGAGACATACCAAAGCGATCTAACATTAAGTTGATGTATTTTTCCTGATCTAGCATGATCACACCTGCCTCACGATCTCTATTAACATTAATACCAATGCACTGCCTCATTTCACCCAGATCTTTCATATCAAATTCTTTCATTAATTTTTCCTTTAACTGTTGAGTAATGTTTTTATCATTAGTGAAAATTAAGAAATCATCTACCCACACTGCAATGTATATCATGATTGAATCCTTTACTAAATAATAAATGCATGGATCAATTCTTGACCTTTTCAGTCCAATATTAAGCAGAACATCATTTAATTTAAGATTCCACTGCCGGCTAGCCTGCTTAAGTCCATAGATTGATTTATGCAACAAACATACCTGTGCATTCACTTCAAAATGTGTAGGCTGCAACATGTAAATCTCCGCGTCAATATCACCTTGCAAGAATGCGCTTATTGCATCCATCTGAACCATCTCTAAATCATACTTAGCTGCTAGTGCAATCAAGTAACGAACTGAGTTATATCGAACTACTGGAGCATATACTTCGTCGTAGTCACTTCCCTTTCTCTGTGCATAGCCTTTGATGACTAACCTTGCTTTGAAGCGTTCAATCTCTCCTTTGCCATTAGTTTTAGTTTTAAATACCCATTTGCAGGGCAGGGCTCTCTTACCTGGTGGTAAATCAACCAATGACCAAGTTTCATTCTTTATCATGGAGTCATACTCTTCCTGCATTGCCGTCTTCCACTGGTCTGCATGAGGAGATGAAAGGGCATCCTCTACTGTTTGAGGATCATTTAGGTCAAAAGCTGGACAAAAGTAACTTACATCATGCTCCTTTTCCGTATTGCACTGGACACGCCTGCGTGGACGTAAATTTATATTACGAATCGGTGTCTCGACTTCAATTGATTCCTCCGGTATGTATGTTGGATCATCACCAGAATGGTACTCATCACTCAAAGAATCAATCAAGTCTTTCTCTGGTACTTCATCGCAGGATTCTTCAGTTTGCTGCTCGTCTGTAATGCTGTTGGACACACAAGGTACATATGTATTTTTATTATATTTATCAACATTCTCCAAGAATATGACATCTCTAGTTTTTATAATTTTATTATTTTTAGGATCTAGTACTCTGTATCCTTTCGAAGACTCACAATATCCAACAAATATTAATTTTCTAGACTTAGAGTCCCACTTTTGGCGTTTTTCTTTAGGTACTTGTGACATAACCTCGGAGCCAAATATTTTTAAATTTGATAAATCGGGTTTCTTACCTGACCACATTTCTATAGGTGTTTTACCTTGTATTGACTTTGTGGGTGACCTGTTAATGATATAGGCTGCTGTTGCTAAGGCCTCGGCCCATAATTTCTTTGATAATTCTGCATCAAACAACATGCACTTTGCTCTCTCTACCAGGGTCCTGTTCATCCGTTCTGCAAGACCATTCTGCTGGGGTGAATACGGAGTGCTTGTCTGATGTTCTATACCATGCATTCTTAAGAAGTTTTCGAAATCTCTGTTACAATATTCTTTTCCGTTATCTGAACGAACAACTTTTATTTTATATTCCAATTCATTTTCCACTCTACTCTTATAATCTTTAAAAACTTCCAAGGTATTTAATTTATTTTTCAAGAAATAGACATGGACTCTCCTTGTATAATCGTCTATGAAGGTAATAAAATATCTCATACCTCCCAGTGACTCCTGTTCCATTGGTCCACATAAATCGGAGTGGACAAGTTGCAGTGGCTGTGTAGCTCTCGAACCAATATTATTAAAAGGCAGTCTGGTCTGTTTTCCCATGAGGCAGGTGGTGCATGTAATAGACCCTTTATGCTTGTCAAAAGGTTCTACTCCATCAGCACACTCTGGTAGCTTGTTAACATCTGAAAAATTCAGGTGTCCCATGCGCCTATGCCACAGGACAAAATTGCTTAAATTATCTGTACACAATAAGTTTGAAAATACCTCTCTGTGTGTATTCAACTGATATAAGTTATTTACTAAGGTGGCTGAGCATAAAAGATTTCCTTTTTCGCTATAAATATCACAACCTTTGTCTCTAAAGTTTACCTTACAGCCATTTTTGACCATGGCACTCACAGATAAGAGGTTCGCAGCAAGTTTAGGTATGTATAAAACTTGTTTTACCTGAATTTTGCGATTTTCATCTCCATTCACAAATAAATTAACCTTTCCCATACTTTCCACAGGAAGCGGTGTCTTACTGGCAACAGTTATGGCAGGTATCGGAGGACTTGTCACATCATACATCCAATCGCTTCTGTTGGTCATATGCATGGAGGCGCCCGAGTCCACATACCAAAGGTCCGGATTCATTTTCTGTGAAAGAGCTGAAAATGCTGCAATAAAACTATTAGTATCTTCTGAATTTTGCGGCTTCTTATTCTTTTGAGTGCGACATTCCTTGGCAAAATGTCCTCGCTTATTGCAGTTGAAACATCTGGGTCCCATATTAGACTTATTCTTGTTCGAATTTCCATAAATTCCCTTTTTCTTAACATAGAATGCCGTGTTATCTGAGCTTTGTACTTCCTGTAGGAGCTTTGTCTTTATAGAATCGGCATTTATTTTGATTCCTGAGCTCTCTAATCCCATTATCATAGGCTTATATGTCTCCGGTAAGCCAGCCAACATCAGGGTCCCGAGCCATTCTTCGTTAATATCAAAATGAATATTTCTAAGCTTGTGGGCCGTTGACATGATTTTATTTATGTACGTATCCACATTCTGAGACGATTCTAACGTTGTCGTGATAAGGTCTCGCAGCAAGGCAACTCTTCTATATAGTCCGCTGTCATCGAATGCTTTTTCTAGGCACTGCCAAACTTCTTTACACGTGGTCGCGTTCTGCACGTGTACGTAGATGATCGGATCTAACAGTAGTATGAGTTTAGATTTTGCCTTAATTTCCTTCGCGCTATCGGTGTTGGTTCCGGCGACGCAATCCCACAAGTTCTCCAGCTCGAAATACGCTTGGACGGCGAACTTCCAACTTGTGTAATTGTCTCGTCCAACAAGTCTGTCTATGTGGAATGGATTAATACCTGTATTCGACATCTTCTTTGTGTATTGTTCTTTCGGGATAACACACGCCACGCCGGTAATCGTGTTCTGTCTTCTAGAGCACGTCGGTACACAACAATGGCTACCTGTGGTTATCGTCGGCTCGATCTTACTTGCGTGCAGCAGACAAATCCGCCCGGTTTTCCAAGTTTCTGTATTTTCACTTTCTTCTCCAGTAACCACGCTCTGCTACCATGTTAATATTTTCTGGGTTGGTGAAAATATATAATATAAAACAGCTTGAAAAATGCATACAGTTTATTCCGCACGTTACAAGTTACAGAGATCGAAGTTTGAACAAAGACAAAGAGAATTTCTATTGACAACTGACGTTTGACATTTTACACACAGAGTATAGACTACAGACACTAGACACGAGTTGCCAAATAAACTAAATATTTGGTTGCGTTCATATTACACTAACAGTTTAGTCTCAAGAGGCAGCGAGTTATACTTTGCAAGTGGTGTGACTGTCTATAATTCTAATACTATATCAGCATTTAACGGTATTCTGCAGATAAAACAAATTTTCGTAATGTTAACAACTAATAGAAAGTCACAAACTTAAATGTCAGTAGAGCAGATTCGCTGCTAATCTATACATATTATAAAACAAAGTCGCTTTTTTCCCTCACGTCCCTTTGTTCCTTTTAATCTTTAAAACTATGCAACGGATTTTGTTGATTCTTTCAGTGTTAGATAGCCCATTTATCGAGGAAGGCTATAGGCTATATTTTATCACGCTAAGACTAATAGAAGCGAAGAAATAGAGGAAAATATGGAAAAAACGATGAAAATTATTTGAAAGGTCTGACTACAGGTCCGATTTGAAAAATTCTTTCACTGTTAGATAGCCCATTTATTGAGGAAGGCTATAGGCTGACGAACTCCAAACGAACCTGACATTGTGCCGAGCGCGTAGTTGTAATAATTTTATCTAGCCGATATTAGTCCGAAATCTCGTCGCCACTGTTAAATATATGCTTGAGGTCAATGAAACACGCTACGCAATTTTTCAGACTGTTTATGCTCGTAGCCTGGCAACATGACATTCTATCATAGACTAAGCACAGACTACGCATATCCAACAGGTACCAACTTCAAAATTATGAAGATTGAGTACAGAAATAGTTGAGGTTTAGCCGAATTCGGAAAAAGGCACTATTAGATAGTAAAAATTATTTAATACTTTTTAGTTCCTTTATGTAGTTTATGTAGTAGTTACTTTATGTTTTATCATGCTAAGACTAATGGGAGAATGAGGAAAAAACGGGGGAAATTATTTGAAAGGGCTTATCTCGCGAACTACTAGAGCAATTTTTATGTTATTTGGCACAGATTTTAGAAGTAAACCACGTGAAGGAATCATAGGCTATTTTAATAATTTTTTCAGTGGCTATAATATATATTTTATACCCGTGCGACGCAGATGCGGGTCGCTAGTGTTAATATAATAATTTAATCATAGGTGTACATATTTCTTTGTTTGTTTTAATTTTTAACCCCCGACAAAAAAGAGGGGTGTTATAAGTTTGACGTGTCTGTCTGTCTGTCTGTCTGTCTGTTTGTTTGTCTGTGTGTGTATCTGTCCATGGCATCGTAGCATCCAAATGGGTGGACCGATTTTGATATAGTTTTTTTGTTTGAAAGCTGACATGATCGAGAGTGTTCTTAGCTATAGTTCATCATCATCAGCTTGCTCAGTGCTGGACAATCAGGGTTTATCTGGTTCATGTCCGTGGCATCGTAGCATCCAAACAGGTGGACCGATTTTGATCTAGTTTTTTTTATTTGAAAGCTGACATGTTCGGGAGTGTTTTTAGCTATAGTTCATGATCATCAGCCTGCTCAGTGCTGGACAATCAGGGTTTATCTGGTTCATGCAAGGTCGTTAGCAACTTGTAGTCATTTGATGGGTTTTATATTTCATTCTAGTTTGTGACATTTGTGAATATACAATATAAGTATACACATAATAATGGAAAGTTGGCCTGGTGCTGCACCATCACCTGGTAATCAATAGGATATCCAACTCCTCGTCAACTTAGAATAGGTAGAGGTTTCGTGTTTGGGCTCATTTTAATTGCGACAACCAGTAAGAAGTAGACAAACAGTAAATATTTACACGCTGATGCTGCAGAATCACCTGGATTCTATAGGAATCGAGCTTCATATGAACCCAAAGTGGAGGTTTCATGTTTGGGCTCATATTAACAGCCTCATCGAAAAGGATATTGTTTGATGGTAATCATGAAAATACTTATGATTCTGTTGATAGGAACTATTCTGCACTATAACCAACACAAGTTTAAAAAGTATGAAATAAAATTAAATTAAGAAATTAAAAAACCCCCTGCCAAACAACTTTAATAAGTAATGAAATAATATTTACTGCCTTTAATTTCAAATAATTCCTAACTTGTGTAAAGTAATATTTTAGTCCATAATTGTTGTCAAGGTGTGTCGGGGGACCGCTAATGTAGATGTTTGATTTCATTTCACAATCAATTCACAGCGAACTGAATCGAGATGGTCAGCGACTTGGCGGTTGTATGTTGTAGTTTACTTGGCGGTCCCCCGACACACCGTGACAACAATTATGGACTAAAACAGTGGTCACCCATTGTGTGCGGACCAAGCATTTTCGAAGATGAACTTCGTTGAAAATAAATTTCGGTCTAGACTTACTGATGAACATCTCCAGGAATTTAATATCAATAGCTTACACCAGGGGTTCCCAAACAGCGCCGCGGCGCCCTGGTGCGCCGTGGAAAGGCAAGAGGGGCGCCGTGAGTCGATCCTCCATGATTATCCATAACCACAAATACTATAAAATAAAATTATAATATGAATTATACAAAGCAGGCAGATGACGAAATATTGTTTATTATTATTTACCTGCTTAACCTAACTAATCTAACTATAAATACTAATCATTAAAGGTGTTTTTTTATTGTAATAGCTAGGTAAAATAGGGCGCCGTGACAAAATATTGACTTGTAAGTGCGTCGCAGGCTGAAAAAGATTGGGAACCCCTGGCACCAATTTCACTCTAAACTTCACAGAGATGGTGGTGGTGGTAGCTAAAAAATGGTCATTTTTCTCATAGTACCGTATACATATGTAAATAAATACCTTTGCAATTTTCGTATTTTTTTTATAAAATGTGCGGATCGCGAAGGTCATTTCAGTTCTTAAAATGGCCCCCGAGCGAAACTAATTGGTGACCCCTGGACTAAAATATTACTTTACACAAGTTAGGAATTATTTGAAATTAAAGGCAGTAAATATTATTTCATTACTTTTTAAAGTTGTTTGGCGCGGGTTTTTTAAATTTCTTAATTTAATTTTTTAAAATTGTATTGTAGTATTGGTAAAAATAGCATTAGCAATAATAATTAAATTAATCGTACTTGCTAAAAAATACGATTGCTAATATTATCGTGCGCAGCAATAGTCTGCGATCATGTTAAAAAAATTCACGTCCTCGCTGTTACGCACCGCGGCGCTAATTACTGTTAAGGTGACGCCGCGTTAAAGTAAAAAATCGTGTTGGATATGTTTTAGATTGCTTGTTTTCTACGAGAGCAAAAAATGGAAATTACGCGACAAAATGGTTTTTGTCGCGTAATTTAAAAACCATAAATACATTTCTTAAAAGCTATGCACAAATTAAAGTGTATGCTTGAACCAATTTATGTACAAATTTTGGAACCTTAAATTCCTCTGTTGGAAAAATAGGAATCCCTTTTTTACAGAGGTCTTTTCGATTGATTATTCTGTGTTATAAAAGTTGTCCAATCGTGTTATGCTATGGGCAATTCAAAGACAAAGACATGATGAATACTGACAATGAACTTTAATTTCTTAGCTTTAGTCATTGCTGAGAAAAATCGGCATCGCTACAGCCAAATTATCAAGGCGTCGCCTTAATGAATTGCTATTTTTCACTCGATGCGAAATAATACTCGACGCGAGCGGTACGATGCGAATCGATAATTCACGATGCCGCGTTTTTAGCAAATAGCAAAGCAATAATACGGAGCATGCTGTGACATAAAAATTAGCATGGTAATGAAATTAATAGAAAATATCATCTTAACTTCTGTCCTCCGTTATATCCAGGATACCCGGGCGGGACGAAGGCCCGGCAGCTACTGGAGCTGTTCCCGGGCTCGCGAGTGGAGACTCTGGGGTGGCGGCGCGCCACGCTCAGTTTCCCGACCGGGGCGGAGGCCGGGGCTGCGGCGCGGACCTGCGTGTGCCTCGACGGCGTCCCCCTCGCTGTCACACTCAACCGCTCCAAATTTAAGGGACAAGGTGAGATCAATGCCAATAAAGCCCGGTTTTCACTATAGGAGTACGCTCGGACCGAGTGCACTCGGATTACCTCTCGGACCCTACTCGTACTGTGTAAACAGGTAATCCGAACGCACTCTGACGATCGCATCCGATCAGAGTGAACTCGGACGCGGTCCTATTTTTCCAAGTGCACTCGGATGATTTTATAAAAACAAAATGGCGTCTTGAAAAAACAAAGCAGAATTATTAATGAAAAAGTGGACAGAACGGGAAACAGTGGAGTTTTTAGAATTATATGAAGCCAAGGAAGTGTTGTGGAACGTGAAGCAACAGATCAGTTGTCGTCATCTTTAATGCATTGAGAATATAACCTCCTCCTTTTTGAAAGTCGGTTAAAAATGTTACTACTAGGATGTAAAACCTACAAAGGTGTGAAAACCAAAATCCGAGTGGGCTCCCATACGATCTAGCTCGTACGAGTGCACTCTGTCCAAGCGTACTCGTACAGGACGTATAGTGACAACCGGGCTTAAGTGTCTGAAGTGTAAACACACGATGCCGATGTTCCGCGGCGGAAGTTCGGCATGATTACGATTTGTTAATTTTACAATAGTTCTGTTTTAATCATTCAGACATAACTATTTATATTATCAAAACAAAATATCATGTGAATGAACAATGTATATTTTTTCAGATAAGAAAGGTAGCAATAAAAGACCCCGCCCAGTGGACAAAGAATTAGGTAAGCAAAATTAAAATTAATTATTCATGAGACATTCGCCAATAATAACTAATCTTACTCCCGTACCGTTATAGAGCAAAAATAGGCCAACATTTTTGTTTTTTGTAGGACATTTACATTTTAATTTAATTATTAATTATTAAAGTAACGTAATGTTATTGGTTGGGGAAAAAGTGTTTTCGCATTATAATATTTATGAACTTGTCATAAAATCTCTTGGGCTATTGCCTATTGTATCTGGCTGATTTTGGTATCATTAAAAACAACGAAGTCTCAGTAATAGGGTCCCGTTTTTACCCTTTGGGTACGGAACCCTAAAAAGTAATTCGAAAAAATATTTTTTTGTGTATAAATTTTTTTTACTAAATTTACTACTAAATATTAAAACACTAAAAAATAGAGTAAAACACTGAAAAATATATAAATAAATAGTAAATTTACTACAAAATATTTAAACACTAAAAAATATTTTTAGAGTTGAAATATTTTGTAGTAAATTTACTATTTATTTATGTATTTTTTAGTGTTTTACTCTATAGTAGTAAATTTAGTAAAAAAAAATTTATACACAAAAAAGTGTAAGTAAGAGTACAAGTAAGAGAGTACGGGCTCTTGCCCGTATTCTCTTTTCTACTGCTCTCTTCACACTCACGCCCGTCTTTCATATGCCAGGTGAAAAAGGACGATCGCCAAGTTAGCGGGCAGATAGAGGTTTTCTGTTTTTTAAAGGGTTTTTATATTAAAGTGGTAAAAAGTAATTCCAACATTGTACAGACGACTTTCTCAACAGTACATTGTATTTTTTTCATACCGTTAAGACGTCAATACAGTCCATAAAAAGGTGATATTCTAAACCTTTTACAGCAAAAATCACAAAACTGTCGCGGGTTTGAGTTGGATTATTTAAATATACTTAAAAAAATAAAAAAATCTAGCTCCAACATTAGATTATAATTGAAATGATCTTACATGTTGTGCATTAAAACTTATAGAAATACTGTATTTTGACTGTTAAATCACGTCTGTTAAATGAGCGAAATCGGCAAAATTACGTATACGGGCTCTTAAGGGGTATGGGTTTTAAAAAGCTTTTAAATTCGACCAATTTTGTTGACACCGCGCGCTATAACTAAACTGAAGTCCACGCGGACGAAGTCGCGGGAAACAGCTAGTAATGAATATGAATCAAAACTGCTGAATCGATTGTATTCATTTTTCCAGTGGCTACATATTTTATACCCGTGCGAAGCCGGGGCGGGTCGCTAGTAAAGAATAAATATATCTACTTCAAAATTGAGTTCCATAATTCCACTCGAACATATACATAATATAACAAGGCACACATACACTCAACTCTCAAGTAATTTCACATTGTTTTGTTGCACCATGCAAATAAAACTGCTCCGTTTTCAAATGTTCTCAGAGCCGGAGCTGGACCCTCGCAGCATCGACTTCTCCGGTGACTTCCACCAGCAGCTGGACGCGGTGCTGGCGCACGTGCGCCTTACCCAGCTGGAGGTAGCCCGCATCAGCCAGCTATTCGACGACGTCGAGACCGTGCTGCAGGAGTACTGGCCAGGTGCACACCTGCTACATACCTCTCTCTACCCCTCTTAGCCGGAGCTGGACCCTCGCAGCATCGACTTCCACCAGCAGGAGTATAACTGGTCAGGTGCACACCTGCTACATATGACCTCTTTCTTGACTCTTCTTTCCCTCTTTCTGCTGTCTCCCTTTCTCTCTTCTCTCCTCTCCCTCTTACTCTACTTTAAAATTTAAAGTATTTCATAGTCAAAATGGATTAAGTTGGCACCTGCAGTCATTAGTCTTACTAGTCAGGAGTGATGTGAAAAATGTTCACGCTATATTACACTGACAAACATTTCTGTTTGTCTGTAAGAATCTTGCTAACTCTTTGAATGTGTCAATTTTGCCACTTCTAATCACCTAAAGCACGTCAGATTTCGAATTTAAACTAAAATTATTGATGCTTTGAACATGTAAAAAATTGTCAAAATACTGTTTTCTTTTCCGCATGGCTGAAGACACAGATGCGTGTCATCTAATCGTATGGCGCTGGGCACTGAACAGTGTCATGTTATTTTTGTTCAACGCCACAGTTAGAAGTTAGTAAAATTAGACATCGCGACGAATCAGTTAATGCGATTTACTGCATACTCATTTCTTACTTGGTATGCAAATTACGCCTTAAGAGCCAGTCCACACGGCGCGTTGCGTCGACGCAGCGCTGCCGTTGCGTTGTTTCACGTACAAATAACCAAGGTGTTCACACGGCGCGCTGCGTCGTGACAGCAGCGCGCAACGCACACATGACGGACAGCAGCCCGCGAGACGAAGCGGAAGGGGGTGTTGACGCCAAGACTGCTTCGAAATAACGCTGCGATGACGCAGCGCCCGTCATGTGGCCGGCTATGCGTCGAACGGCAGCGCTGCGTCGACGCAACGCCCGGTGGACAGGCTCTTATACTAGAAACATCTGTCTCTATATTGTCAATAAGTCAATAACAGTTTCATATAAATGACGAAATATGACAATTTTTTTGACAGGGTGTCAATGACCGCTACCGCCAGTTTACGCCATTGTCACAACATCGTTTCTGTGGTCAGGTTGTACGGCGCACCCGTTCGGCTCGCTCACCACCGGCTTGGGCATGAAGGGCAGCGACGCGGACTGCCTCGTGCAGGGCGTGCAGCAGGACCAGCACACCGTCAACCGCGCGAGGAACCTGCTGCGACAGTACCCAACTACCTTCAGACAGGTCAGTTCCACAGCCAGCCCTGGATTTATCAGGGCGAGCGAAGCGAGCCCTAGCATATCCTGTATACTAGGGCTATACAATGTACATTTTGTGGTACACCGTACATTTTACGGAAAAACTATCACGCCTATTGATTTGTGCTTTAGCATAGTAATTTTTATTTGTATGTAGATGTGTTATCATCACTCAGCCAAGGTGTGACGACGCGAGCCCTCACAAAGCTCGGCTTTTAGCTACTAAATAGCTTATATAGGCCGCGGCCTAGGGGCGACAGAGTTCGTACACAGGAGCGGCAAAAATTAAAGTGGCCTCTCATTGGCCCTGTCCGTAGGCCAGGGTCGGAGTGGCCGAGTAGTCTAGCAAAGATTTACTGCTACGCCCAGATCAAGTGTCCTGGGAGATCGGAGTAAACCCCTGAACTGCCCCCTTATTAATATATTTTACAACTTTGATGGACACGAACCTCATTGCTCTCAATTTTGATTTAAAATTTAGTATATTACTGTACAATCACAACCATAACAATAACAACAAAAGAGCTTTATTATTATTATTATTATTATTAACAATATTTTGAGGAATATTGCTAAAAATAATAATGTACTTTTAAGCTATGGATTTTTGCAAGGTAACGCCGGATTAAATTAACCACAATTTTGTCGTTTAAAATTTTAAAAAGTCAATAAAAAAAGTATAAACATCAAAATATTCACATTACAACTTTTACGGCCTGCCGCCTGTTTCACCATTTACCGATAAAGTGCCGGATAAGCTACCCAGAACTTATCTAACAAATTCTCCATGCTCTGGGCCTGTTTCACGACTTCTTGATAAAGTACCGGATAGGCTATCCACAACTTATTTGACAGATTCTCCATACTCTATCTGTCTGTGGTAGCCGGTTACCTCCCTGGACTCCAAATTCCAACACAGCTACACACATTAATTAAATTCACTATATCTATTTTTGCTGAAGGCGAATGAATAACTAATAATGGAATGAAAGAAATGCACTATGGAAATGATGTTTAATGAAAGTACTAGAACTACAATGAATGATAATATGATTAAGTGAATGACGTGAAGCTATACAATAATAAGATGCACGCGCGCGATCGAAGCAAAGGCTAAAAGCGGAGTGTACGTAGAGGGGCGCGCGGGCAACGGTACGGCAGCGCCTACGTCACACACGCCGACTTGTTTCGAGGCGCGGCATAAGCCATAAGCGGAGCGATTTTGCAAGCGTGGCGGACTGAATTATTATGTCATGCCACATATTCCCCCTGGCCAGACCGTGACTACGGTCGATAGAAGTCAGGAAATTTGACGGTGCGTCCGCTTCGTGTCTTCTTCTCCGCTGGCAGTGCAGGTAAGGTAGGAGTTGGTAAGGCGTGCGAAGTGTGAGGTGGAACTGGCTTCCCATCTGCTTCTCTTGCCGTGTACGCCGGCTTAAGCCTGTCGACAGAGACGTTTATTCTTTTGTTCTGGACGTCTATGGTGAAGAACTTGGGCTTTCTTTCTATGACCTTGTAAGGGCCAACATAGGGAGGTTCTAAGGCACCGCGAACTCGATCAAGTCGCAAAAAGACATGAGTAGAAGAAGGTTAGTCACGTGGGATATAAAAAGGCGACGAGTTCGAAATATGCCAAGAAGTAGGTTTTGGGGTAAGCTTGGCCATGTGAGAACGGAGACGTGTGGCGTATTGGCTGACATCCGCTGTGCTGAAGTCCTCCATCGAAGACAGGAACTGCCCAGGTAGCTTGAGAGGCTCACCATAGACTAATTCGGCAGGTGATGCTTGTAGATCGTCCTTCCAGGAGCTGCGCATACCGAGAAGAACTAATGGAAGAGCTTCGGTCCACTGAGAAGAGGAATTGCACATGATTGCTGCTTTCAGTTGCCGATGCATCCGCTCGACCAGTCCGTTAGCAGCTGGATGGTAAGACGTAGTGCGAATGTGACGAGCGCCAATCAAAGAAGTCAGAGTCTTGAAAAGATGGCTCTCGAACTGCCGGCCGCGATCTGTTGTCACCCGGGCTGGGCAACCAAATCGCGCAATCCAGCCAGACACGAGGGCTGAAGCGCATGACTCGGCTGTAATCTCCTTGATAGGATATGCTTCAGGCCATCGCGTGTATCTGTCGATGACGGTGAGGCAATATCTGAAATCATAAGAAATAGGTAAAGGTCCTATGATGTCGAGGTGTATATGGGAGAACCTCGAGGAGGGGGCAAGGAAAGTGGAGAGGGGGGTAACGGTGTGACGGGAAATTTTGCATTTTTGGCAATTTAAGCATTGCTTTACCCACTCTCTACAATTCTTGCGAATTCCTGGCCAAACAAATCTCTGTGTCACCAGTCGCATTGTAGCAGTACCTCCTGGATGATGTAAATAGTGGATCATGTCAAAGACTTTCTTCCGGAACTCTTCGGTAACATAAGGTCGAGGCGATTGCTGCGAGACATCACAATATAAAGGTACGTCACAACCTTCAGTCAGCATCTTTTCCAGTTTCAGAGAAGAACCATGTCGAAGAAGGTCTTGCAGTTCAGGATCTTTATCTTGAGCTTCTGCAAGAGCCTTGTAGTCGAATGTGGTGACTTCTTCAACGCGAGAAAGGGCGTCTGCAACTACGTTCTCTTTACCAGGTATGTATCTAATGTCTGTACTAAATTGGGAAATGAAGTCAAGATACCGAAATTGCCTTGGAGAGCAGTCTTGCTTACTTGTCGCAAAGGCAAATGTCAAAGGCTTGTGGTCTGTAAAAATAGTGAACGAAGTCGTTTCCACCATGTGCCGGAAGTATTTAATGGCTTCATATACTGCTAAGAGTTCACGATCATAGGGACTATATTTCTTTTGTGCAGCTGAAAGTTTTCGAGAGTAAAATGCCAGAGGCTGCCAAACGTCATTCTTGCGTTGCTGAAGTACAGCTCCAATTGCAGAATCCGAAGCATCTGTGACAATTGCAAGTTTCGACGAATAATCAGGATGAGCAAGAAGTGTAGCACGGGAGAGTGACGTTTTGCAATCTTCGAAGGTTTTCAGGAGCTCTTCTGTCATCTGTACTGGTTGAGAACCTTTGATTTTGGGTCCTTGCAGCAAAGAATTTAACGGAGCTTGGATTTTTGCAGCATCAGGAACAAACCTGCGGTAAAAATTTAGCATTCCTAAGAATCGCCGAAGTTCCTTAACAGTCTTAGGTACAGGATACTCTTTGATAGCTTGGATCTTTGTATCAAGAGGCTTAGATCCAGCAGCAGATACTTCATATCCAAGAAAGTTGACTGCTTCCTTCCCAAACGAGCATTTTGAAGTATTGATAAGAATGCCATAATGTTGCAAACGTTCAAATAGTTGGTGCAAGTGTATTTTGTGCTCTTCTTCATTTGCTGAAAATACGAGTATATCGTCGATATATCCGTAGCAAAAGTTTAATCCGGACAAGACTTCGTCGATGAACCTTTGGAAGGTTTGAGCAGCATTCCTTAGGCCGAATGTCATGTAAGGGAACTCAAACAATCCAAAGGGGGTCGTTATGGCAGTCTTCGGTATATCCTGTGGATTTACAGCAATCTGATTGTACGCTTTCACGAGGTCAATTGTGGAAAAAATTGAGCATCCTGAAAGCTGGTAGGAAAAGTCATGAATATGGCGGATGGGGTACCTGTCAGGTATAGTCCTCGCATTCAGTGCTCTGTAATCGCCGCAAGGTCTCCATCCGTCATCCCTTTTCTTGACAAGGTGAAGAGCTGACGACCAGGGGCTTTCAGATCGTCGAGCAGTGCCGCTTTCCAACATCTCGTCGAACTCCTTCTTGGCTGCTTGCGTACGGGCAGGATCGAGACGTCGTGGCTTGCAAGAAACTGGAGGTCCGGGCGTGGTTCTAATATAGTGCAGGGTCGCATGTTGGACTGGAGAACGCATCCCTGCAGGTCTCGTAATTTCTGGAAATTTACGCAGAATTTCATGATAATCAGTTTGTCCTGAGACAGCTTTAATCGAAGCGATGTCAGATAGCCCCGATCGGACAGCATTGACAGAGAGGGAAGTGAGGCCATCGACCAGGCGCTGATTTTTACAATCAACGAGCAAGTTATAATGCTTGAGAAAGTCAACTCCGATTATTGGTCGGTGAACATCTGCTACGGTAAAATTCCATACTAAATCCCTTCTAAGCCCAAAATTTAGGTGCAACTTAATTGGTCCATACGTACTTATGACAGAGTTATTTGCAGCTACAAGTTCGAATGAAGACTTCTTGCGCGGCGTCTTTAATGCCGACCGTGGAAAAACGCACAGGTCCGAACCAGTGTCTACAAGAAACTGCATTTTAGTAAAACGGTCAGTAATAAAAAGACGGCCTGAAGATGATGGTGAAGGGCAGTCATAGGCCGCTACTTGCGACTGCCCTGGAAGTTTTCCGAAGAGAAACTGCACGGCTGCTTGCACTTCTTTGCTTTAACGCCATAAGTGAAATGGTAAAAACGGTGTGGGTGGTTAGGAGGCGGCTGCCTTGGTCTGGATCGGCTGCGCGACCTATTGAACCTGCGAGAGCGTGAACGTGAACGATTATTATTCATATTACCGCTATCCAGACGCGCAGTGAGCTTTGCTACCTGCTGGGTAAGTTCACACACCTGCTTCGCCAAACTCTCGTAAGATGGCGCTGGTGCTGCCGTAGAAGTACTGGCCACCTGTGGCACAGGCAGGGCAATATCATAAATTTTATCAGCCAACTCCGCAAGTTGATCTAAAGGTAGCTTTACCTGAGAAGCAATTACAGTTTGGATTGATTGGGGTAGTCTCTGTGACCAAACGTTTGCTAGAAATTCCTTTGTCACAGATGGGCCTGCTAGTCCTTCTAAATATCGGAGGAACTGTGACGGCTTCCTGTCGCCCATTTCTTCGTGCATGACGAACTGTTTGATGCGCTTTTCCGCCGAAGCTGATAATCGCTTGATGAGTTCTGTTTTAAGTTTGGAATATTTGTCAGTCGCAGGTGGATTCGTAATTATATCTTTTACTTCTGTGGCATATTGGTGGTCCAGTTGTGATATCAGATAATAAAATTTCGTCTCATCACTCGTAATTCTAGATAAAACGAATTGGCTTTCCACTTGAGCGAACCAAAGTGCGGGCTCCTCAGGCCAGAATGGTGGTACCCTTATAGCAACTCTTAAAACTTCGCCACCAACATCGGGACCCTGAGCGTCGTTAAAATTGTCGTCCTCCACAGGTGCATTTTCGACAGACATTATTAAATTAAATAAAAATCGCTTACCGCGTTTCACTTGGACCACCGCCTTAGATAACGCCTTCTGGCTTTTATGTTCGTAGTAACTGCCACGTGTTATTTGCCGGTGAATAGTTACCTCTCTTGGCTTCGTCGGGGTCACCAGTATGTGGTAGCCGGTTACCTCCCTGGACTCCAAATTCCAACACAGCTACACACATTAATTAAATTCACTATATCTATTTTTGCTGAAGGCGAATGAATAACTAATAATGGAATGAAAGAAATGCACTATGGAAATGATGTTTAATGAAAGTACTAGAACTACAATGAATGATAATATGATTAAGTGAATGACGTGAAGCTATACAATAATAAGATGCACGCGCGCGATCGAAGCAAAGGCTAAAAGCGGAGTGTACGTAGAGGGGCGCGCGGGCAACGGTACGGCAGCGCCTACGTCACACACGCCGACTTGTTTCGAGGCGCGGCATAAGCCATAAGCGGAGCGATTTTGCAAGCGTGGCGGACTGAATTATTATGTCATGCCACATGTCAAATGGTGGATAGCCTATCCGGCACTTATCAGGAAGTGGTAAGAAGCCCTTAAAATTGTTTTTAAGTGTGTTTTACTTTTTTTAAAGGCGTTGTACGTAATAAAAAATTATTGACTTTCCAGATAATATCGATACCCACGGCGCACACGCCCATAGTGAAGTTCCTGCACGTGCCCACCAACACGAGAGCGGACCTGTCGTTCAAGACGACGCTGGGTGTGCGCAATTCACGGCTGCTCGCGTTCCTGTTGCACGCTGACGCGCGAGCACCGCCCGTGGCCGTAGCGGTGAAGTATTGGGGTAAAGTTGCCGGGTTTACCGGCAGCGGGAAGCTCACCAACTACGCGCTCATGATGATGACGCTGTTCTACCTGCAGCAGCGTATTCTTCCGCCGGGTAGTAATGTTTAAATAATATGCATCCCTAAATCATAAGAGATTCATGACTTACTTGTCAGACAATCAGGTGATCAGCCTGCATTGTCCTGACCAAACTTGGAAATAACATGTTACCAACGCATATTGCAAATGTATTGAAATGTGTACCGGTATACATTTTTGACAAGTATTGTAGAACATGTTTTTTGATGGAAGACGAGGACTAAGAATAATAAAAACTAAGGAAAAGTAACTACTTTTCCTTAGTTTATATTATTCTTAGGTTTTTTGTATGTGCAAATAAATAATTTATTATTATTAATTTTCAGTGTGCAAGCTGCAGAGCGAGGCCACGGAACACATGGTGGACGGGTGGGACACGGGCTTCGACGCGCGGTACGAGGCATTACCGCCTACTACCTGTGATGCCACTATAGCGGACCTCATCGGGGGATTCTTTGAATTCTACGACGGTTTTAACTTTGAACGCGACGTGGTGAATCCCTACCTCGGCCGCCCCGTCGAGAGGGCGGTGTTCGCCGACCCCGCGCGGCTACCGCCCGAGTATGACTTGTACCGCCGGAATCTCGAACAGGTAAGGGCCAGTCCACACGGCGCGTTGCGTCAGCGTTGCGTTGTTAAATTTGTACTGAACTGACAGATTTCAATTGCGTGAGACGTCTTTTAATATACGAAATTTAGAAATACATCTACGACGCAACGCTGACGCAGCGCTGCCGTTTGACGCATAGCCGACCACACGGGCGCTGCGTCATCGCAGCGTTATTACGTAGCAGTCTTAACGTCAACACCCCCTCCCGCTTCGTCTCGGGGGCTGCTGGCCGTCATATGTGTGTTGCGCGCTGCTGTCAAGACGCAGCGCGCTGTGAGAACACCTTGGTTATTTGTATGTGTAACAACGCAACGGCAGCGCTGCGTCGACGCAACGCTGCCTGTGGACTGGCTCTAAGCAGAGTTGATTCGTAGGCAGATGGCGGATTTTCGTAATCTGGTCGCGTTATTAAAATAATTATTATCGACGCAAATAAATCGAGCTTAACAGTACCCTCGATACTGTAAGTATAGATTGTCAAAAAAAGAGTAGACGCTGCACTGTACAGAGCTACCAAGTTATTTGTGAAGCGGTCGTTATTGGAACTACGGCCGTCGGCCACTAATACGGAAATGTAAAATTCCAAAACTGCTGCGATTGGTAGAAATACAATTTTGTATTACTGCCAGCGCCGCCGTCCAGTTCACAGTTGGTCTGTCTGTACACAATTTTGAAATCACATAAAAAAATATATTAAATCGAGATAAAAATGTGCAAGGTGATATTTAAATTATATTTAAAGCTTTCTTTCGTTATATGTGGAAATACAAAGAGAAAAAAACACCATTTGAGTGTGATTATGCTTAGAAATGTTTGTACTGCATCTACTCTTTCTTGACCGACTGTGTAGGTTATGTAGAACTAGATGACGCCCGCAACTTCGTTGCGCCAAAACTCGTTTATCGCGGCGGAACCGTACATTTTTGCGAGATAAAAAGTATCCTATGTCCTTTCCTGGGACTCAAAGTATCTCCATGCCAAATTTCAGAAAAATCGGTTCAGCGGTTTGGGCGTGAAGAGGTAACAGACAGACAGACAGACACACTTTCGCATTTATAATATTAGTATGGATGTTCCCGAAACGTGCGATGAATGATGATTGAAAATAAATTGTCCATATCTTATTTTAGGAACTAGCTGCCCCGCTCCGCACGAGGACCGCCCTGTGCGTGCAGGACCCCTTCGAGCACAGCCACAACGTCGCCTCCATGCTCAGCGCCGCTCGTGCCGAGGAGATGATGGCGTACATCGCGTTCGCCGCCGCCGCCTACCAGCGGGAGAGGAAAAAAGGCTGCGTCGGATTCCTCAAGACTATCCTACTCGAGCGTCCCCTCATCCAGGTCAAGAGAAGGATCCCCGACTACAGGATAGTGATGCGGGAGCCCTACCTGGCTCGCCTGAAGCCCGACTGGCAGAGCCCCGTGCGAGACGCGACGCTGCGAGTGTTCGATGACATCCTCAAACTGTCCATGACTAAAGCCGATAAGACCAGCGAGGAGGCCGCCGTGACGAAGGAGCGGTATTGCGCCGCCCTTGTCAAACCCATCTGGAGGAGGAAGGGGGCAGGGAGGAATATTAAAGCCGCCTGCGGCTTCGTGGAGCGGCAGCGTCTCATCACGGAGGAGATCCTAGCGTGCGATTCTAAAGAGTTCAATGTGCCCTTCAAACTGGAGATCCAGCTCAGCAATAGGAGGAGACGGGCCGTGATGTCAATCCGCGTGGCGGCCGAGGCTAGAGATGACGCGGCCAAGGCGCAGAACTTTATGGAATTCGGCCAGTTCTTCCTAGCGACGGTACAGAGCTGGATATGCCAGCTGATCGACGCAAATCTCGGAAAAAAACAAATCCGAAATAGAAAGGAAAACACCCCCCCTCCGGATGACGAAACGATCTCGTCCGAAGATGAATACGATAGCGACAGCCCAGTGGTGGTAACGAATAGCGCATACAAGGATGAAGACGTAGCTGACGTTGCAGAATCCCTGCAGAAGTCCCTGGGAACCGCCGATGGCTTCAAGTATAATTTCAAATTGGACAGTGCCAACGAAGTGAAAGTACTGGAAAGTACACGAAACGACGAAAATTCGTCCCCAGCTAACAAAAGTACATGAGTAAATGTGATAGAAATTAAGTTGACTTCGGGAGCTGAATCCTGTAGAGTGTAGGCCTACTACAAAACCGGTTTGAGAAAAAATTAAACGAGAATGCCGCGTCCTGCTCTAACAACGTCATTTCACGTTTGTTAGAGTAGGACGCGACATTCGATTATTTAAGTCTCAAAACAGTTTCGTAGTACGGCCCCTGGTACACAACACGGTTGCTAATACTTCTGACGAAGCTCAGTTTTAGATGATTATGTCTGTATAATTTTTGAGGTACATAATATTTTTAAGTTTGTTGGATAAGCTCCTGATAAAATTATGTATGATTGTGATGCATAGTGATCGCCTTAAGTCCTATTAAATATGTGAAGCTTTTATAATGTTGTAAAAGTTCTTATTTTTGTGATTATTTTGTGTAATTTTAATATACGCACATTTATTTCGAGCAACAGCGGGTCATTTTCAAAACGAAGATTTCCGTTTACTCTTAGTAGGATCAAGGATGGTCATGCAACGCGGTGCTATACTTTGTATTTTTTTGTATGTAATAATAATTAGAATGTGTACCTTAGGGTCTAGACAGACGGACTGCATTTCAACTGCAAATTGCAATTCAAGTGCAGTTTGAATGCAGTTGACACGACTGCAATACTACTGCAATAGAACTGCAAACCAAACGCGCAGTCGGATTGCAGTTCAGTTGCAGTCGACGTGCAGTCGTGTGAACTGTTTGGTTTGCAGTTCTATTGCAGTTGGATTGCAGTTGAAATGCAATCCTTCTGTGTAGACCCTTACAGTTCCGACAGATTGAAACGTTTGTTTCATGTAAAAGTTTGTTAGCAGATCTACAAAAGTGTTTTGATAAAGTTGTACAAAATACAACACTCTCGCTATACAGGATTATTTTTTCACCAGTAAAATAAAATTTACCACGTCATTGGTATCGATAATAGAGTATATTTCACGAATAAAAATTTTTTTTTCATTTCAATTAATGTATCCTTTATCCAATCTAATACCACTTGGGCGCACTAATTACAAGGCGACAATGGGTGCGGTATGAGGTAGGGGGCAACGGGGTGAGGTATGCGATCGGCCGGGCGCGCCACAAATGCGTAATGCATCCACATTTTTTGTAGTTAGCGGATAAGTTTGGGGCTTGATATTTTTGTTTTTTTTTTTGTTCCAAAGGGGTAGTAACAAAAATCGCTAGTATTTTTTATTTTTGACAACGACGTATGTTGATTTATTGTACTGGTGAAAAAATAATCCTGTATTTATAGCAAGTGTCTAAGGGTCTACACAGACGGACTGCATATCAAACGCGCAGTCGGATTGCAGTTCAGTTGAAGTCGGCGTGCAGTCGCGTGAACTGTTTGGTTTGCAGTTCTATTGCAGTCGTATTGCAGTCGTGTCAACTGCATTCAAACTGCAATCCAACTGCGATTTGCAGTTGGATTGCAGTTGAAATGCGGTCCGTCTGTGTATACCCTAACCAAAGCTAGAGGTAGCGACCCACATTAATTAAGATACGGCCAAGAAAGTGAGCGATAATAATTCATAGTATAAAATGTATCTATGCGGCGCTCCATGATGTGTGCGTCACTTTTGTCATGACATTACAATTTTGTAGATTAAAGAGTCTATAATTTTTCCCATGCGCCTGCTATAATAACCAAAGCAGAATGTTATTCCACTTATTAAAAATATTATTTGTAATTATAATGTGACAAGGCTTTTAATGAACGTGGGCAGGAGTGCTGCTGGTAAAGGAGAACTGTCAAAAATGGCGTTTCTGTATGATGGCAGTGTTAGTTCCTTTTTTCGCCACATTCATTTAAACTTTAAAGCCTTGTCGGGCTTTGTTAGCAGTTTAGCACTACTCATTTATTTTTTATTTGACAAAAATCTAAAAGTCGCAGATTTTAAAGTGATTTTTGTGACTGCATATCTTTACTAACTTCTGAATTGCCCCATATTATTAGGATGGCTTCGCGGACCACTGCACCGGTTAAGAACCACTGGTATAGGCAGATGGCGGACCGGCGCGGGCGCGGTGTATGTATTTTATTTCTCTATGTAGCGGGCCTATGCCCCGGACGGCAAATTCAGGGGGCCGCCAAATTCACACTTCACGGACCAATGAACTCATCATTTATTTAACTTTGACCACGGAATAAATAATAGCACAAGTACAGCAATTTCATGGCCATATCAACTTTCCTACTACGTCCGCAAGCTGCGAGTTAAATTTTAGCAATCTAAGGGCCTGTTTCACCGTTCCTGATAAGGTGCCCGATAGGCTTATTTGACATATTCTCCATACTCCATCTGTCAAGTTAAATGGTGGATAGCCTTATCAGGAAGTGGTGAAACAGGCCCTTAAACTGATTAAAAATTAATTGCGATCTTCTATGAGCCAAGAACGCTTATCGGGTCTTGCAATCTTAGCGATAGAAAATCGTATTTCACACGTCGAGTTAAATTATGACAAGGCTATAGATTTATTTGCTGAAGAAAAAGTTAGAAGAGTAAAATTGTAATTTCAATTCACAATTTAAATAATATACTTAGGAATTTGATTTTTTTATGCATATTTCTTTTTATTTTAAATCCTACCCTTTTAAATATATATCCTACATATTGATAGCTGAAATTATATGGATGATAAAGGTGAAAATAAACATAAGTAGGTGGCGGGGCGGCATTTTTCAGTTTTTGCCCCGCCTAAAAAAAATTGAAGATCCGGGGCTGGCGTTAGGACTATATTGTATAGGTACTGACGTAATCATGCGGAATTTCCGCCGCGGAACTTCGGCCTAGTGTGTTTAGAGTTTAGACCATAAAGTTAAATAGGTACCATAAAGGTAATATACTATTCCGATAGGTATATTAACTTTATGATAGGTACATTAACTTATTCCGCTAGCGGAATAGACGAAACCGAACTATGAGATTTAGAGAGCGCACATCTGAGAGTGAGACACGACCTTAGTTAGACAATCTTGTTTCACATACACAAGTCAGTTAACTATAGTAGGTACAGTGAACAGTCTAAAGACAGTTGGGTGATGTGTCTATCACGTGGCGCACACCAAGTCAAGACTGTTTTGACTACGATGACTCAATGCATACAGAATTATAGAGTATACCGACTTTGAAATTAAAACTGATGTTGAAATTTTTAAATTTGACGTATTATGACGAAAATCGCTAGGGTTGTTAACTTTTCACTACGAACTTATAACTATGACATATTACAGGTATTAGGGTTTCCTTTTGCTGTATTTCTCTGGGATGTTAAACATTAACGTTAAGAACACGTTAAGAACGGGATGTGAAACACGTTAATTTAAAATAATTTATGTTTGCAACTTAGGTATTACAAAAAACAAGTTGCATATTAATAAAATTAAAACCGACTTCAAAACTACTGAACCAATTTTGATGAAACTTACCTAAACTAAATTGAACAATACCTAGTACAACAAAACAAAAAAAAAAAAGAATTACTTAAATCGGACTTGCAGCTCGGAAGATACGTGAACACAAACATAAAAACATACAACATACACTTTTAAAAGTTCGTACATTTGTTCAGATGCTAGGCTAATGAAATATACTCATAATATACGAAAAATAGGCAGTTCTAGAAATATTATACATACGTAATGGCTCAAATTGAAATCTTTTTTTTAAATTGGTTAAAAAGCACAAAAAATGTTGCATTACGTTACTCATTACTGAAAAATATATATATTGCGAGCAGTTCTGAGAGATTTTATAGATATAGATAGAAAAGTTCTCATTCGGATAAAAATAAAGCTTCAAAAATAAACGGGAAAGACTCGACGGCAAAGATAGAACTTGGATCGCTGGACGTGTTTCTCTTTTTTGTCGTATTATTGTTTATGTTTTGGCAGAATAAGCCTGGCCGCACATTGTCCGAAATTTCATTTTCAAATTCAAATGACTTTATTGTCAGAATGTTGTTGATATAAAGGTCTTATTAACTACTTAAGCTCCGTTTAGACCGAGCGAATGCTCATTCTAGTAAAGCTCTTTTTGATGTAAACAAACAACGAGCATTATTTCGTTGTTCTAGTGTGTTCGCTACGTGTTCGGCGGTAAATAGGTAGAATGCTCCAAGAATGCTCGCTTGTTTGGTGTGACCGACGCCAGTGTTGCCAACTTAGCTACTTTGTAGCTAGATCTAGCTATTTTTCGGTATCAGGCAGCTACAATTTTAAAAAAGTTGTAGCTAGATTTTTTAGCTACTTTTTCTAGCTACTGTTCATCTTTCGAGATTCGTAAAGTATTTACCGAGAATCGAAGGAAAGAATGTAAAAATATATCTTTTTTAGGGTAAAAACGGGACCCTATTACGGAGACTTCGATGTCTCCGTCTGTTTGTCGGTCTTCAGGTTATATCTCAAAAACCGCTATAGCTATAGACTTCTGAAATTTTCACAGATTGTGTATTTCTGTTGCCGCTTTATCAACCAATACTAAAAATAAAATAAAGTTAATATTTAATTTCGCATACAACAGACGTAATTTTTTTGGCCTTTTTTGCTTGTAGTCAATAAAGGCACCAGGTAGGCACTTGAACTTTGCACAAAATCCTTAATTTTATTTGTACTTTCATAATAAATAATAAAATAAAAATTTAAAAAAAAACTTTAAGGGTTCCCATACAAAAAACACAATTTTTGCCTACTTTCGCTCTATAGCGGTACGGAAACCTCGAGTGCGACGCGAGTCCGACTCGCACTTGGCCGGTTATTTTTTTGTCACCAACTAAAAGATACGTTAAGCTCCTATCTACTGACTACTCTAGCGCCAAAAACTGGAAATCTAGCATCTTTTTAGGAGCAATCTAGCCACTTGGTACAGGTAGCAGTTGGCAAAACAGTGTCCGTTACATTTAGCTACTTCTAGCAACTTATTGGGGGAACGAAAACTGGCAATCTAGCAACTTTTGAACAATAATCTAGCTACTCGGCAAGGCTAGCAGTTGGCAACACTGACTCGAGCAGTTGCCTAGAGCGTTCTTTCGTGTTCGGACATGCTCGCTCTTCGAGGCGGTCACTTCAAAGGGATTTTAGTGTTCTTGAAAATTTTGACTTCTTGGCGGGTTTTTTAAATTATCGAGTCTTTTTCTTTGTATTAAATTTGTTCCCCACCAACCACCCTTTCTTTATTTTTTATTTCTCATTAATTGCGTTATAATTATAACAATAAATGCAGCACTTGAAATCACAATATCGCTATCACAGTCAGACACAGTGTAGTGTGAACCCTACTACTTATCGTTGACGAATGAGCAATGAGCATTCGCTCGTTTGGTCTAAATGATTCTCATCTATAGAGCAAAAATTCTTATTCTTGATGTTCTTGTTGGTTCGATTGGTGTTGAGGCGGTACCGACAATTCGCCTAACATTCCTGCATCGCGCTACGAAGTTTTCTAAGCGCGTCGGTATATATACGAGAGCTGAAATGTATCACGTGGGCTTCGGCCTGACCGAGCATAACACCTCGCTCAGTCGGAAGATCTTCCTTTGGCCTCTACACTTATATTCCCACATTGGTGACCCTCGACAGAACACGCCTCCTTCATCATCATCGCTCCCCGCCCCTCCGCACCGCGCCAGCCAGCATCGCCTCATCGGGTACCTCATCCACTAGCCGCAATGTACCGCGGCCTGGGCGACTCCGCATCGGCATCATCGGGCTTTCTCACTACACCGACCGGTCAGCAAGCAGAGCACATCTCTCCTGGTCAGCACGTAGCATCGGCCCCGCACGGCAGCTTATCCGACTCACTGGATCCCGTGCAGCAGCTTACAGTTCCGACTCACTGGGACTCACTGCAACAGTTCCGACTCACTGGAACTCTCTGGCACTGGCAACTCAAGCGACAAGACTTCAAGATTCGACCTCCGGTCTTCGGGGGGGAGTGATGTGGCGGTACCGACAATTCGCCTAACATTCCTGCATCGCGCTATCGAAGTTTTCTAAGCGCGTCAGTATATACACGACAGCTGAAATGTATCACGTGGGCTCCGGCCTGACCGGGAATACCTCCTCGCTCGGTCGGAAGATCTTCCTTTGGCCTCCACACATTATTCCCACAGTGTAAACGATCTAAAGTAACTTGTAACGAATTATAGTTTACACTAAACGAATACGAAATAATGTTCTTGTGCAGTTCTTGCTCTATTTTTTTTTTTGGTTTAAACCCACCTATATAACATTCTGCCATAACAATGGCGCGCAATTGAATGAAACTTACTTATATAAAATTAATTAATTAATTAGTCGTTGTCTTACAAAGAATTTTATATATAATGTGTCAATTAAAGAAATATATAAGCTTTATACATGGGAGCTTTTACGTGGGAGAGCCATGCTTCGGCACGAATGGGCCGGCTTGACCGGAGAAATACCACGTTCTCACAGAAAACCGGCGAGAAACAGCGCTTGCGCTGTTTCTCGAATTATAAGACCGTTGTCACGTCAAAAATCGATGCTTCTTTAAGGTACTTGTTTGGTACTTACGTTATAGGTCCAAAAATGAAATGCAGAATACGGAACCACTTAGTTTATTCACCTATTTACACTTTATGTTTTTGTACATACGTCATACAGTCACACTTATTGTCTAAAAGTTTGAAGTTATTTACAATAGTTAGTTACTATACAATTCACTACCGCAAGTACAAGAATATTAACTCGCAATAACAATTAATATCGGTAGGTAACTAGTACTTCACGCGCGACAGTTAAAAGCTATTAATTCAACTCACTATTATTACGACTGACTGACAAATTATTTTACGGCCTCACCTTATATAGGCGACGGCCACAGATTACGAGTGTTACTGCGGACGGCCGGTGTCGCCAATAATGAAAAATTATTCCGCCCAAAATCTGCACGAAAAGGTCGTGTAAAATAGAATTGGCGGCGTAGTCTAAATCTGATGTAATATTATTTATTAGGTACCTATTTATTTTATATATGATGAAAAATTATGAAATATTTATTATTTGATTTACATGTTTATAGGTACTATATTATACTAATACATTGTTCTAAGTTGCAGTAGCTGCCACACTTCAATTTTGATGAAGAACTATGTCTGTTTACGGGCTGACAACCCTAGGTTGCGGCTGACGTAGAGCTGGCAACCATTTATACCTTATTTTGTTACGTCATTTTCTTTCAAATGGTATAAAATTTATCGAAAAAAATATACATGCAAATTAATGCATTTATCTCATGAACATTAAACTTAATTAGAGGTACTTGCGGCTACTTTTGACAAGGAAACCCAACATTAATCCATTCTGTACGTTCTAAAGATTATTTTAAAATATATTTGATCGAAAAAAAACGATTTATGCAGAATTTTACGGTCGGATCCAATATTATTACGCAAGTCGCACTCAATTTCCGCCGCGTTATTTTTACTCTTTCTTACTAGCGACCTGCCCCGGCGCGGTCGCACGGGTATAAAATATAATATAGCCACTGAAAAAATGATTAAAATCGATAGCCTATATTAAGATCCTTCACGTGGTTTACTTCTTATCTGTGCCAAATACGTGGGAGAGCCATGCTTCGTCACGAATGGGCCTGCTCGACGGGAGAAATACCACGTTCTCACAGAAAACCGGCGTGAAACAGCGCTTGCGCTGTGTTTCGCCGAGTGAGTGAGTTTACCGGAGGCCCTACCCTTTTCCCTTCCCTACCCTCCCCTATTCCCTTCCCTTCCCATCCCTACCCTCCCCTATTACCCTATTCCCTCTTAAAAGGCCGGCAACGCACCTGCAGCTTTTCTGATGCTGCGAGTGTCCATGGGCGACGAAAGTTGCTTTCCATCAGGTGACCCGTTTGCTCGTTTGCACCCTTATTTCATAAAAAAAACATAAAAATTGATCCAGTAGTTCGCTAGATAAGCCCTTTCAAATAATTTCCTCCGTTTTTTCCACATTCTCCTATTAGTCTTAAAATATAGCCTATAGCCTTCCTCAATAAATGAGCTAACTAACACTGAAAGAATTTTTCAAATCGGACAAGTAGTTCCTAAGATTAGCGCGTTCAAGTTAGCCCTTCCAAATAATTTTCCCCGTTTTTTCCACATTTTCCTCGAGTTTTGTCATTGGTATATACATTTTTTATGGCAAATATTTATAATACTTTGACTATTTATATGACTTTATCAAAGACGAAGAACAAGATGTTATTGTAATGTCACAACAATGTCGAGCGAAATCATGGTTTTGTGAACTTTGTGCATGGTTTTTGTTCAAGATTTACTAAATAATTATCATTGTAAAAAATAAGAAACAAAATAAAATTACTACATACATATTATGTAAAATTTTATTATACTGATAACCACAAAACGTTGTTGCTGTGAATCCCCTGAATATGGAGGCAAATGGTATGTATTTCTTTGCATCAATCTTTTATCGTATATTTTGTGAATAATATTTTATAAAAAAATATATTTATACCATGTAACCACTAACCGCTTCTTGACTAACGTAGACTAGAGTATAAGCCAATTAATAATTATACAATAGTTAAACGCGATGACGAACATGGTTAGTGAGTCGTGACTCGTGATTGATAAAGTTCTGTTTTAGACAATGATATATAAAAAACTCAATGAATATCATTGGTTTCAGATGATATATTTGATACAACGAAACTGTCGTACGCTGGAGACTTCGACAGCCAAATCCAGGAGCTGATGCAGCATGTACGGTTGACACGGGATGAGGTGGAACAGCTGCAAACATTACTGGACGATCTTGAACACACACTACACTCAGAGTGGCCAGGTTGGTGGTATAAACCATATAGTATGCATATTATTAAAATAAAGGCCATGCTTTCATTAGGTTTACATTTACCGTAGCTAAGAATTAGACTGTTTAAGTTTGAATCTAGTTTAAAATTATGTTTATTCTTTGTTTACTAAATAATATAAAAGCACTGTAATTTTTTATATTTTAGATTGCAAGATCTATGCTTTTGGGTCTATTATTACTGGACTCGGAATAAAAACAAGTGATGTAGACTGTTATGTAGACTTGCCCGCGTGGCAGGGACCACCAGATGAAGTGTGTGTGAGGAGAGCTAGAAAAATATTGGGCTGGAGACGTAACATATTCCAAAACGTCTTTGCAATTACACATGCAAAAGTCCCAATAGTGAAGTTTTATCATGTGCCGACGGGACGAAATTGTGATGTCAGTTTTAAAAGTCCAGCTGGAGTAGAGAACAGTAAACTACTAGCGTATTGGTTACAAAGCGACAGTAGAATTCTACCTTTGACTATCACTATTAAGTATTGGTCAAAAGTACACAATCTTACAGGTACAAATCTAATGACAAATTATTCATTGATTTTACTCGTTGTGTTCTACTTGCAGCAGAAAAGTATCCTCCCTTCAGTGCAGTTACTGCAACAAAAAGTACGTAAGTTTTTTATTAATTCATGGAATGTAGCATTCAATGCCAACCACCATGTAAACACCAACAAGGAATCCCTTTTCCAGCTGTTGAGAGGGTTCTTTGAGTATTACAGCACATTCGACTATGAAAAATTTATTGTGTGTCCTTATTTAGGCAGACTTGTAGAAAAAAATTTATTTAATCATCTAGAGACTGTACCTAATGATTTTGCGTTATACAAGGAGAATGTTTACTCCCATGGGTGTGAGCAGATGAGGCTCGATTCATTTATGTGCATCCAGGATCCGTTTGAACACAATAGAAACTGTTCGGTGGCCTTGTACCCAAAGTTAGCGAATACGATTATAGCTAGTTTCAAAATAGCTGTTCATGCGGCAAACGACGAAAACAACTTCTTAAAGAGTATACTGACGAGGACAATAAATGTAGGTGCAAAGAAAAAGAAGAACAAAGGCCGAGGAATCGTGAAAAACAAAAATAAAAGGCCACACAATTTGTCCCAGCTCATTGTTACACATATCACCAAAAACAGATTTAGGTAGGACCTCATGGGAGTTTGGATATCATGTGATCTCTTTTTCCGATGATGAAAATATGGGTGCTGTGTAGTGTAGAGGCTTACTAAAAATGAGAATTTTAGTGATATAAGCAAATGCATATCAATCTTTAGGCAACAGTATAGCCAAAGCGATGGGACACGATGAAATTAAGAAACTGTGAGTCATGAGTGTGCCTTGTCTCACAATTTTGATGTCAATTCTCTTGCTATTTTTATGTTTAAATAAAATCATTTTTAACAAAAATTTATTTGGTGTTAAGTTACAGTGATTTTTACAGTCATTGTGTTCAGGGCCCCCGCTACCACATGTGCACTGTGTGCAATGCACACGGGCGCCATCCTCTAGGGGCGCCAAATTTCTATCTTTAGGGGCGCCAAAACCAAGTTCCCAAAAAATTTGCCTAAAGGGGCGCCAAAATCCTTTTTAACCGACTTCCAAAAAACGAGGAGGTTATATTCTTCAAATTCTTTATTAAGCATACAATAATATACAATAGTATAAAAGCTAGGTAGCGTACATCACGTCGTCTAATACCATGCTAAGTAAAACTTGTGTTATGGCAATCAGACAACGGATGCACGCCGAACAATTTTATCCTAATATATATTATTTACACATTCAGACACACAATCACACTACACTTTATCACGTAAAGTCTCTTTCGGCGACGACGTGATGCGCGCTTCGTTCGGGAGCCTCCCCAGGAACCTCCGGTAAACTACAGCGGCGGGCCAGAACTCCTCCACCTCGAAGATGGATAAAACTTGAGTCGGCACTCTCACCAAAAAGGAACTGAAATTCACTTTGTGGCGAGAGTGCAGACGCTCCACCCTCAAGGTGTAGGTGGTCTTCTCGCGGATGTAGTTTACAACGTCTTCGACCGTCATGGACCAGTGCAGGCGCGACACGTAGAGCGGCATCGCGGGCACCTCGCTGCGCAGGCGCAGCTCGGGCACATAAGGTGCGGTGCCGCGGTGGTTGCGGACGGTGAGCTTCCTCTTCTTCCTCCTCTCCACCAGAACGAAGCCCTCCTCATCGCACCTTCTGCTCTCGTCCCTGTCGAGTCGAAGATGTTCAGCCTTGCGGCCCTCCTTTGCACCCCTCGCCTTTACCCGCGAGGGCGGTGCGGGGCAAGCAGCGACGCTTGCATAATTTTTCGCTTGAGTCGATGGCCTCAATTTCGTGTCGACGTCACGCGGTGACGGCGAGCTGACGGCGGCGTTATGTATATTCATATACATAATGAATTATTACTTTTTAATTATAATAATTCACTACGCAACTCATTGATGGTGGATTCCGAGGCATCCAATCTGCCTCGCATCTCGTCCAGCTCCGCCCTCATGATGTTGAACTTCTGGAGCAGGCTGGAGACGTTGACGTGGTCCGTCGATACCGCCGGCAGTTTGTGGAGCTGCTTGGCCACAAACACCGGCAATTCCGCAGGTATAGTCTGCTTGAGCAGGGAGATGATGTCCTGCAAGCTTAGTTCGCTTCTGTCTCTCCTCCGGGACGTCATCTGCGCCGTCTTGCCGAGCGCTTCGTATAGCATCAGCCTGCCCTTGCAGATCTCCTCGCTGGTGTAGATTGACCTGCACAGCTGCACGAGCTATCTTCGTCCATGGTGTTGACGACGTGTTGTACGAACGCCAGCAGCTCGTTTGGATACGAGCGCCATGGTGTTGGCGCAGCGGCTGTGAGCCGCGCGACTCGCGAAATATTAATAAAATTTATTAATATTTGCTACGTGTGTTGTTGAGCGGTGGCCGGTGCGCGACCGTTCGCTACCGCGATCAAAACAACCAACATGTCAAGTCAAATCTACGGCCGCCCGTGGACGCTCGTGGCCTCTTGCGGCCGCTGGCGGCGTCGATTTCTCAAGCGATACTATGCATTACAATAATGAAGATAAAGTTTAAAATCATATGACACTGAAACTGCTCGCCTCGCCTCTGCCATTCGTTGTGAATCGGCCCTAATCTACGTATAGTACGCAATGATTTTACTAGGTAACTAAAAAGAATGAAATTATTATTTTTAACAAAAAATTAAAACCGACTTCCAAGGTAAAAACAATAATAACATCCTTATAATATGAACTAAAAAGTATTAAATATTTTTTCCTATCTCATGGTACCTTTTTCCGAATTCGGCTAAAACTCAACTATTTCTGTACTCAATCTTCATAATTTTGAAGTCGGTGCCAGTTACAAATGTTTCAAATATTCTGGCATCTGGATTCAGCTACATCTGGCACCGGCTTCAAAATTATGAAGATTGAGTACAGAAATAGTTGAGTTTTAGCCGAATTCGGAAAAAGGCACTATTAGATAGGAATAATTATTTAGTACTTTTTAGTTCATATTATAAGGATGTTATTATTGTTTTACCTTGGAAGTCGGTTTTAATTTTTTCTTAAAAATAATAATTTCACTCTTTTTAGTTACCTAGTAAGCAAACGCGTACTATACCGTATATGTAGAATAATACACTTGTATATTATTCTACGAATAATTCGTAGAATAATATACAGGTGTATTATACAGTCACACAAAATATTATAATATCAGCTGCAGCCTGCAGATAATTTTAAACAATACATTAAAAAAAATCTAAGCGAACACGTGTGACGTGCTAAGTAGCCGGTCACCGGACTAGTTTCAATAGGCTGGCACTCGCTCGGCTTGTCGCACACGCAGCGCACATAGTACCTCCGTGAGTAATTTGTATTCTGTGCATAGTACCCGACCCGCGCCCGCGCCGCCGCGCCGCTTGCTTGACAGCCCTGGCAGATATGCGATGCGATGCGTTATTATACTATGAATGCTAAACGCAATGCAAAAGGTTGAAATTAGGTTGTTTTCCAGAATATCTCGGCGAAGTGAAACAGAATGTTACATTATCGAAGCAACTTTAACTTCTCAGGAGTAATGTCAAATGTGTGCCTTATGCTCTGGAGATAAGGTTGAATTTGGTGACATTGGTGACCCCGACGTGGTAGTGACGATGATGATGATGAATGTAATTTGCATAGTAGCATATGCTTTCAGTTCTTATAACAGCGCCTAAACTCCCAAACTTGTATCTATAAGGAATCCGGAGTTCTCTTAGTAGCTTCGAAACCATAGTATACCTCGGTGCAAAATCTTGCGTTTTGGTAGCATATACTTAGGATGCTTCTCATAAAACCAAAATCACCATATGTTTCCATATAAATTTCGAGGAGTTCCCTCGATTACTCATGGATCCCATCATCAGGTCACCACTTTTGTGAACATGGTACCAAATTGGAGTGAAACCTAATACAACACAACAAACGGCGGAGTAATCGTTGAACATACAATATATATATATATATATATATATATATATATATATATATATATATATATATATATATATATATATATATATATATATATATATATATATATATATATATATCCACAGCGGAACATATAACCTCCTCGTTTTTTGGAAGTCCTTCCTTCCTTTTTCTGCACACAGGCGCCAGTAGCCCTTACGGGGGCCCTGATTGTGTTATATTTATAAAACGCTACATAAAATATATGTATGGTAACCCGACCGTCGGTATTGCAACACCGGGTGACCCGCGGTCTCCCTCCCGCTCGTTACCGCGAGTAGTGCTGTCTCTTTCTAAGACGCGCCAGAGTGTTCCCGCGCGATGCTCGGCAGTTCGATGCCGCCTCCCGAAAAGGCCATATTGTTTTTCGCGCGCTCGTATTTGTTATCCACAATAAACCCAGTGATTTCTGAGAAGTTTCTCTGTTATTTTGTATGAGCCCCGCACCCAGTATTCGAGAGTACCTATCGTGTGTGGACCACCTCATAGATGTAAATTACATAATGTAATACAGTATTTCGGTGGGACATGTGATGCAGACAATATTAAATATTTTATTGTTTTTTTAAGTATTTTTTTCCTTAGACAGCTTAAGGGTGCGTTTCCACTGACGCGGAGCGGAGCGGATCTTAGCGGTGCCCTGATTGACCAATCGTGCTATTCCAGCGGAATGACAGCGAAGATTTCGAGCATGGTGATTGGTCAATTCGGCACCACTAAGGACCGGGACACAAAAACACGGCACGACGTCGTACGGCGTCGTACGACGTGCCGTGTTTTTGTGTCCCGGCTCTAAGCTCCGCTCCGCTTCAGTGGAAACGCGGCCTAGTGTCATAACTATTACTGCATATCAATGACATGTTGCAGACCAGTGGCATTCATTGCTATGCGGATGACAGTACAGGTGATGCTGTATATACCGGCTCCCCCAATATTTCTCGTCAAAATGTCACTGAGAGTCGAAACGAACTTGTGTCTAAGGTGGAGAATTCATTGGAAAAGGTCTCTGAATGGGGTAAACGTAACTTGGTCCAATTCAACCCCGCCAAGACACAAGTCTGCGCGTTCACCACTAAAAAGTCACCAATGGCCGTATGTCCTCGTTTCGAGGGCACATCTTTAACCATCTCCCCTAGCATTGAGATACTTGACGTCAACATGTCGAGCGAAGTCCTGTTCCGATATCATCTAGAGCACTGATTCCCAAAGTGGTCCAGGTGGACCCCCAGGGGAGTTGGTGATTTGTGACTTGTGAGTCAAACTTAGAATACAAAAAAGTATTCTAAAAGGGGTTAGCTGTCGGGGGTCCACCGGATCCAGAAAAATCTTTAAAGTGGTCTATGAGAAAAAAAAAAGTTTGGGAACCTCTGATCTAGAGGGTAAGGCCAAATTAGCCTCGAAGAAGCTTGGTGTTCTTAACAGAGCGAGACAGTACATCAGTCCGGACCAACGCCTACAACTCTACAAGGCGCAGGTTCGGCCTCATATGGAATATTGAACTCATCTCTGGGCAGGGGCGCCAAAATACCAACTGCTCCCTCTGGATCGTATCCAACGAAGGGCCGCTCGAATTGTTGACTGCCATAGTGTTTCAAACATCTTGGACCCCTTGGAATTGCGCCGAGCATTAAGAAAATAGGTAGGAACCGGTGTACAGTAGCTTTAAAGTCACACATAAATGCTAATAATTTTGTAAATAATAAAAATTTAGAATCTTTTAAGTTAAAGGCATTTATACCTAATTTTAATGTTACCAGAATGGGTGTTGTTAAAAATATTCCAACAGAGTGGACAGACTCAGAAATATTAGAAAACTTAGAAACTCCAGTAGGTTTTGGAAAAGTATTAAAAATAAGGAGGATTAATTATAAGGTAAAAATACTGTGGTTGTTACTTTTGACAGGCAAATATTGCCTCCTAAAGTTTACATTTGCTATAATTCTTTACCTGTAGATTTATATATATATATATATATATATATATACATATATATATATATATATATATATATATATATATATATATATATATATATATATATATATATATCCGACTATTCAGTGCTACAATTGTTGTAGATATGGCCACACAAAGGCAATTTGTAGATCAACACCACGATGTTTCAAGTGTGGACAGGAACATATAGCAGAGTCATGCACGAGTGAGACAGAACATTGTATAAATTGTTTAGGTGAACATTACGCTACAAACAAAATTTGTCCAGTTTTCAAGACAAAAAGCAATCAAAAATTGTATGGCTAAAAAAAACATATCTTATGGTAAGGCTAGTAAGTTGCAGCCTCCAATTCTGGTCGGAAGAAGGTCTTATGGAAAGGTTTTGACATCTGATGTACAGAGTTCTGATTATATTATGACAACTCAGAATAATAATGCACGGTCATATAAAAAAAGTTTTTATTCAAAGCCACGCTTCCCACATAATCCTGGTAAGGGTTATGATAAAAATTTCCATACTAATTTTATAAAAGAGTATCAAATTCCAGCTTCTGAGAATGGTTGTGCATATGTTGACCCTGAAACAAGAAAAGAATTAGTATACAATAAGACAGACACAAACACTATTTTAAATGTTTTATCTGCTCTAGTTAGTGCTTTACAGCAAAATAATACCTTAAAACCGTCCAACGTTGCTTCTATAAACAATTTGATTAACTCTGTTGATAACATCAACAATGGATTCCAACATAATACAATGGAATTGTAGAAGTATACTTACTAAAAAAACTGATTTGATTTACTTAGTAAATAAATACAACCCTATAGTTATTGCCCTTTCTGAAACTTGGTTACGACCATATTTTTCGTTTCGTATTCCAGGTACGACTTACGAGATGACACCTGACGGGTATGGTGTGAGTATAGTATTCGTTGGGTATGGTGGGGCTGCCATGTTGATAAAAAATACCATACTATTTAAAGTATTGACATTGCCCATTTTAAATAGTACACAATAGAGTCGGTGTACAGTTGTTAAATCCTAACATGTATATTTTCTCATTGTATATAGCACAAAATTCTTCTTCTACATTTTTAGATTTAAATAACTTGCTTAATTCATTTTCTGGCCCAAAATTAGTAATGGGTGACTTTAATGCTCATCATCAGAGTTGGGGAAGCGATGTGTCAAACAGGGATGGAGAGGATTTATTGGACATCATAGACAAATTTAATTTATGTGTGCTTAATACAGGTGATCCTACACGGGTCGTAAATATTAATGGAAACAAAAGTGCAGTGGATATTTCTATTTGCTGTCCTTCATTAGCACCAAATATATCATGGCAAACTTTGTCTTCTTCATACGGCAGTGATCACTATCCTATATGTTTATCTTTGGCTTATAAAACTAACAACATAAATAACAAAAGAATAAGAAATAGATATAAATTAGATAAAGTTGATTGGAGTAAGTTCAAAAATGAAATAGAATCTCAAATCAATTATCTTCCTGAAGTTAGATTAGGTAACGAAATAACTGCTTCTGAATTGTTAGCTAAGACAATTATCGATATTGCTGAGAAGCAATTCCCCACAAAAAAAGCAATGGGAACAAAAGTCCCATTCCCTCCATGGTGGGACTCTGAATGTTCGGAAGCAGTTAAAAAAGAAAAAAATATTGAAAGGGAATATGCTGACAATATGTGCAATGAACATTTTGATAAATTAACGCAAATTAATAAATCCACTCGGATTTTTTTTAAACAAAAGAAGCTACAGGGTTGGAAAAAATTCTGTTCATCTCTATCTCCATCCACATGTCCATCTGAAGTGTGGAAAAGTATAAAAAAAATCAGATCTGTATTTAAAGAACAGACTATGGTACTGCCTAAAGAATTTTTGAGTGGTTATGTTGATCAGTTAGCTCCATCTTCAGTAGCAGAATTTTTTCCGGTCTCTTCTCCAACCTGTTACATAAGAGAACATTCGTATTCCGCACTAGATTCTCCTTTCACAATGGTTGAGCTTAAAGGTGTTTTAGCAAGTGTAAATGTAAATTCTACTCCAGAGTGTAAAGTGTAAATTCTACTCCAGGTATGGACAGTATTCCTTATTCTTTTTTTATTGAACTTAGGGGATAAAGCGTTAGGTTACTACCTAAATCTTATTAATACGGTCATGATTTCTGGAAACATTCCTGACTCGTGGAAATCACCAATATTGAAACCTAATAAACCCGCTGACGAAATTACTTCTTATAGACCAATAGTACTATCATCAGTTTTAATCAAAGTGGCTGAAAATTTAGTAAAAAATAGATTGGAATGGTTCCTTGAGCATCATAAATTATTGTCAAATAATCAGTTCGGTTTTAGAAAAGGTAAATCCACTATGGATAATTTAAGCATATTTACTACAGATATTCGTTTAGCTTTTGTAAATAAACAGTACGCTGTGGCTGCCTTTTTAGATATTAAGTCTGCCTATGATAATGTCATAATATCAATTTTAGAGAAAAAAATGCACAAATTAAAGGTTCCCCTCATTCTTATCAGGTTCATTATCAATTTAATTAAACAAAGATTAATTTATGTATTTGTTAATGATATTGAATATTTTCTACGTGCTGTATTTAAAGGATTGCCGCAAGGGTCAGTTTTAAGCCCGTTACTTTATGACATTTATACATACGATTTGGCCCCCGTAATTGCGAAATTTGTAAAAAAATTGCAATATGCAGATGACCTAACAATTTACGCTATTGATGCAGACATTAAGGTCGCTTGTAATTTATTAAATCAAAGTCTTGCTGTCCTTAAAGAATGGCTTTTTGATAATGGGCTAGATTTAACAGTGGAGAAATGTAGTGTAGTAGTATTTACTAAAAAGGTTTCTATTCCAAATGTTAACATCTCTTATGATAATAAATTAATTCCAGTTAAAACAAGTGTAAAGTTCTTAGGTGTTCATCTCGACAACAAATTAAATGGTAACTCACATATTGAATATGTGATTTCTAAATGTGAACGTAACTTGAATATGTTGCGATGTCTTGCGGGATTTTGGTGGGGAGCTCATCCATTCTGTTTAAAACTTATTTACAATGCTGTTATAAGTAGGTAGTAGGTAGTAGGTGATAACTTGTGTGTTATGAAGAAATTAGACAAAATTCAGTCCAAAGCTCTCCGAATAATAGGTGGAGCTATGAAGTCATGTCCCATTAATGCCTTACAGGTAGAATGCACTGAGCCACCTTTGACTCTAAGGAGACAATATTTATGTGATAGATTTGTTTTTCGTCTGAAACAGTACAAATTCCATCCATTACTAGAAAAACTTGATCAATTGAATAGCGTTTTAGAGTCACGTTCCTTCTATAAAAGGTCTTTGCCATGCCTTATCGTAAGTTACCGTAAACTTCTTTCAATATCTGCTCCTATTTAACAATCCGATGTGCTACCTTTGTTCTCATATAATTTTGAAAGTTTGCTGATTGAACCTGATGTAAAATTTGATTTAAGTTTAAGTAAAGATAACATTAATAATTTTATAAATACCCAATACAGTAATTGGCATCATATATTTACTGACTCTTCTAAGTTACAAGAAACAGGAAATGTAGGAGTAGGTGTTTATCATAGTCAATATAACATACATCAGAAAATTAAAATGCCTATAGAAAGTTCGGTATTTTCCGAAGAATGTTTAGACATTGAAAGCTTTGGAATATGTATTAATGTTTAAATTAACAAAGACCATCATCTTTTCAGACTCCAAAAGTGCATTACAGGGCATTGAAAAGTTTCCGTTTCGCAGTAAACCCTATCACCATATTATTTTTGATATCAGATATAAACTTTATAAATGCATTGAGAAATGATATACAGTAGCATTTTCTTGGGTTCCTAGCCACTCAGGAATTTTAGGCAACGAAAAAGCAGACGAAAACGAAAAAAAAAATTTATCCCAGTGACCATTTACCGGCAATCGATTTATATAACGAATGGAATAAATATTGGGACTTTACTGGACTACTAAAGGGTAACCGTATGTACAAACTGCTGCCTCTAGTACCTAAAAAGTCTTGGTTTAATAAAATCAATAGTTCAAAACAAGTGATTTCATCCATTATACGAAAGCGATTAGGACATGCGTGTATTCCTAGCCATCTAAACAGAATTGGCGTATTCAATAATGATATGTGTGATTGTGGGGAGGACACGGGAACTTTAGATCACATATTTTTCTCGTGTCCTTTGCTTGATCATGCATCGTTTTTATCCTCTTTGTACTCCCTTCATGTTCCTCTTCCTACTTATATGATGTGTATATTAAGTGACCCTATAAAATATTTAAGTATTTTATCTGAATTTATAGTAACCAATAATGTAAGTTTATAAAATATATAATTACCGATATTTATTATATTTTTATTTAAAAATATATGTTTTGTTAGTCTACTACCAAAACTTTCCTGATCCTATCCAAATTCCGTCCTTGAAGTCCCTACTTTTACCGCGTCATAATAAGTTTCCCTACCCTTACACCACTCGACACTGGCAATAGTTTTATGCTAGTCGCCATAAAAAAAAAAAAAAACAAGAAGAAGTAGTGTTTAATTTGTGTTTATTTTATTATCCACAAAATGTTGTTGCTGTGAATCAACTAGCTTGCTACATATTAAATTAATCTGTGGAATCATCCGAATATGGAGGCGAATGGTATGTATCTCTTCTCTTAAATATTTTGTGACAAAAAATGTATATCCGGACGCTTCACATGGCATACCACGTCTGTCTGGCCCTGTGGAAAGTACCTAAGACTTGTGTCAGGTACCAGACAACGGAATTAATCAAAGAGAATATTATAATCACTACGTATTAAGGAATTAATATTATTATGGAATTAATATTAAATATTAATATATTATTATTAATATATTAATATTATATTTAATACTTTTATAAGTACTATACATATATTTGAGATTTTTATTAAATGATACACATATTTAATAGACATCCATGACCCAGGAACTTTGAAAACTTTTTGTTCCGTTGTTGGAGGGATTCGAACACGCGAGTCGCGACCCCCGGCTTGAGCTACCGACGCGACGTGCTCACCACTGAGCCACAGAGGTCGTCGAAATAATCTTTAAATGAGTAATTCTTGTATATAATATGGTCAAATAGCTAGTATAGTCCGCACAATCCACGAAGACGCGCCCCACTATTCCTCCCCATCGTTTATAGTATATGTGTGCAAGCTTTCGCCAATGTTGAGTGTTATCGGTACACACTAATTACCTATGAGTGCACGCTCACACTACAATAAATAGACCATTTAAGATAAAGCATCACGGTCAAAGGGAAAGATGTTCACCCAAAAAGTGGTGGGGCGCGTCTTCGTGGATTGCACGGACTATATATATTTACAACATGTTACCACTAACCGCTTCTTAAATAACGTGATGCATAAACCACCTGCCAATTATTCAATAGGTAAACGAGTTTGACGAACATGGTTAGTGAGTTGTGAGTCGTGACTGATAAAGTTCTGTTTTAGATGACATATTTGATACAACAAAACTCTCGTTCGATGGAGACTTTGACAGCCAAGTCCAGGACCTGATGGAGCATGTACGGTTGACACGGGATGAGGTGGAACAGCTGCAAACATTGCTGGACGATCTTGAACACACGCTACACTCAGAGTGGCCAGGTTGGTTGTGTAAACCAAATAAATACATTTAAAAAATAGCAATACTATTATTAGCTTACATTTAATAATAATTAGACTGTTTGAAATCTATTTTTATGTTTATTCTTAGTTTATTATTATTATTATTATTAGCCTTTATTCAGAAAAACAATACACTTATTTTACATACATTGCAAAATATTCAAATTAATTATATTATTTGGTAGTGCGGTCTCTGTTTCTGTGTGCCTCTTGGCAAAGGCCTCCCCCAACAGCTTCCACTCACTTCTCTGACATGCCACTCTAGTCCACAATTTGCCAGCCATTTGTACTATTTCATCCTTCCATCTTTTTAGAGGCCCTTCTGCCCTTTTTTCTTTTTGCCCCTCTGCGATACCAAGACGTTATTATTTTTGTTGGTTAATATGTAATCGATTTTGTTTTTATGGATTCCATTTGGAGAGATCCAGGTCCATCTGTTTTTTTTCCTTCTTTTTGAATTTGGTATTTAAGTTTATTAATTGATGTTCTAGAGCTAGGTTAGCAAGTTTTTCGCCGTTTTTTTGTTCTTTTACCTTTACAGTAAGGACCAAGAATGTGCTCTTCTCTGTCTCTTCTTTTACCTATCTGGGCATTGAAGTCTCCCATTAGGATTAGTTTCTTAGAGTTAAGTGACTTTAAGGCCCGTATAAATAGTCAGTACTTAAGATGCCGAACCGTGTCTTGAGACCGGGTCGGTCTCAAGACGCGGTTCGGCTCTGTGATTGGTCCAAATTTTGACAGCCAACCAATCACAGAGCCTGAACCATGTCTTGAGACCGAGATGCATCTTGAGTACTGACTATTTATACAGGCCTAGGAGTTCATTCAAATTAGCATAGAAGTCTTCGATTATGGCCTTGGATGATTGTTCCGTTGGTGAGTAAATCTGAACTATATCCCATATGTCATCATTTGGTGGTCTTATCTCAAGAACGGCTATAAGCTCTGAAATTCCACGTAGTTCCTCAATGTTTGTTTTCAGATCTTTATGGATCATAAACCCAATGCCATGTAGACCCTGCGTTTCACCTTTATGATACATTTTTATGCTTAGTTTACTAAATATTAAATAATATAAAATATGTGTTGTAATTTTTAATATTTCAGATTGCAAGATTTATGCCTTTGGATCTATTATTACTGGACTCGGAATGAAAACAAGTGATGTAGACTATTATGTAGACTTGCCCGCATGGCAGGGACCACCAGTTGAGGTATGCGTGAGGAGAGCTAGAAAAATATTGGGTTGGAGACGTAACATATTCCAAAACGTCTCTGCAATTAAAAAAAAAAGTTATGCAAAAGTACCAATAGTGAAGTTTTATCATGTGCCGACGGGACGAATTTGTGATGTCAGTTTTAAAAGCCCAGCCGGAGTAGAGAACAGTAAACTACTAGCGTATTGGTTACAAAGCGACAGTAGAATTCTACCTTTGACTATCACTATTAAGTATTGGTCAAAAGTACACAATCTTACAGGTGCAAATCTGACAAATTATTTATTGACTTTGCTTGTTGTGTTCTACCTGCAACAGAAAAATATGCTCCCTTCAGTTCAGTTACTGCAGCAAAAAGTACAGAAGTTTTTTATTAACTCATGGAATGTAGCATTCAGTGCCGACCATCACGCAAACACCAACGAGGAATCCCTTTTCCAGCTGCTGAAAGGGTTCTTTGAGTATTACAGCACATTCGACTATGAAAAATTTATTGTGTGTCCTTATTTAGGCAGACTTGTAGAAAAAAAATTATTTAACCATCTAGAGACTGTACCTAATGATTTTGCGTTATACAAGGAGAATGTTTACTCCCAGGGGTGTGAGCCGATGAGGCTCGATTCATTTATGTGCATCCAGGATCCGTTTGAACATAACAGAAACTGTTCGGTGGCCCTGTACCCAAAGTTAGCGAATACGATTGTAGCTAGTTTCAAAATAGCTGTTCATGCGGCAAACGACGAAAACAACTTCCTAAAGAGCATATTGACGAGGACAATAAATGGCGGTGCAAAGAAAAAGAACAAAGGCCGAAGAATTGTGAAAAACAAAAATAAAAGGACACACAAATTTGACCCAGCAAATTGTTACACATATCACCAAAAACAGATTTAGGTAGGACCTCATGGGAGTTTGGATATCATGTGATCTCTTTTTCCGATGATGAAAGTATGGGTGCTGTGTGGTGTAGAGGCTTACTAAAAATGAGAATTTTAGTGAAATGAGCAAATGCATATCAATCTTTAGGCAATAGTTACAATAAACTATAGCCAAAGCGATGGGAGTTGGGACACGAGGAAATTAAGAAACTGCGAGTCATGAATGTGCCTTGTCTCACAATTTTGATGTTAATTCTCTTGCTATTTTTATGATTAAATAAAATAACAATCATTTTTAACAAAAATTTATTTGGTTTTAGGTTACAGTGATTTTTACAGTCATTGTGTTATATTATCTTCATAAATTATATGAAATTTTCGTGTCACAATGTTAGTCCCCGTACTCCTCCGAAATGGCTTTACTGTTTTTAACCAAAATTTATATGCATATATTCAGTAGGTCTGAGAATCGGCTACTGGGTACTTTTTATATTGATAGTTGCATTTGTTAAATAAATAATAGTAAATTATTACAACTCGAGCGGCGACTATTGTTTGTGCGACGGGATAGCGACGCGATGGACGTTGCCATTTTGGTTGCCATAGTGACATACTTATTTAGTTACTTCAATAAAATAATGAAAATAATATGGGCGAAATACTTTATAAGGCAAAGCAACGTTTGCCGGGACAGCTAGTAATCACTGATCTCTATTAAACAAGTACGCTGGATCGCTGCTACCCTTTGAAATGACAGCTATTTCTTGTGCCTATTTGAAGCGAAATCAGCGCCCCCATTATTGAGGTTGAGAACTAAATCTGACGTAAAAATGTCGTTTGAAAGCCGCCATATTGGCGCTGATAGCAGTAGTGGGAGTACTTGGAACTAATACTTGTGATGACAACTGTTGTTATTGGTTGTGGTTACGTCAAATTTAGTTCTCAGCCCCCATAATTGGGGCGCTGATTCCGCTTCAAATAGGCACAAAAAGCAGGTCGGTATCATCTAATATCGATCCAGCATACTTGTATAATAGAGATCTGCTAGTAATATTATAAAACGCTACATAAATAACCTTAATATATATGTAACAGAAGGTAATACAGTATTTCGGTGGGACATGTGATGCAGACAATATTAAATATTTTATTGTTGAAGTGAAAACTTCTTTAGCGGCGTTGAGCACTTTTGTGGGATGGGTAAAAACTGTGAAACTCGCGTCAGGTTCTTATGCTGATCGAAAAACCGTAAGACGGTTGGAGAGTAGTGTTGTAACATCGAAATCGATTAATCGAACAATCGATTGTTTTTTTTCGATTGTCGATATTTTTTAATCGATTGTAAGGGTTTCGATTGATAAAAAAATCGATTTTTTAAAAATCGATTTTCATAAAAAATGGGTTAAAAATTTAATCGATTGTAAGGGTTTCGATTAATAAAAAAAAAAAACGATTTTTTAAAAATCGATTTTCATAAAAAGTAGGTTAATAAATAATGCACAACGTTAATAATCAAGTTTTCACTTCTGCCGGCACTCCCGGAGTGCAACCCGTCTTTTTTTTAAATATTAAATATAATAGCTCTAACAATCTTTGTTCGCAAAACATTTGCGGGTTGGTTGCACTTTCCGACAGCCAGGTTTAATTATTATTACCAAAGTACAGAACAGAAAATATAGTATGTATTATGTATAATAATGATTTGAACTAATGATAGATACAATGGAATGCTGAGATAACAACCTACAGTAATATCTTTGGTGAGACCAAGTGTTTTTACCTTGACATTTCACAGTAAAGGTAATCTTTATGTTAATAGTTAATACAATGTGGTGTTGTGTTTGATGAGCCAAAACGCGTCGATAACTTGTCCGTCTAAGTCAACTGATACCTGGAAAAATATTAGCAAAATTAACAAAGTATATTAATAGTTTAAGTAATACTTGGTATACCGTATAGAGCTATACACTATAGGCCACACTGCGCACATAAAGATCGATCTGTAAAAGGCTTGCACATCGATCTTTATGGGCTTTTACTAAAAGCGAATGCGCAGTTTTTGTCTTTTTGTTGAGGCGAAGGAGTGAGCGGGGTGAGTACGCCCTTACAACGACACGCTATATTTGATTATTGGGTGTCTGGCGTCTGACGAAATTTTTGATAAGAAATTCGGATCGCGCACTCCCTACCATTTTGTACTGACTCGGACACGCCGAAAAGTTCCTGATAGGTGTGCGCGGTGTGGTGGCCGGCGGGCGTCTGAATTTTTCTGATCGGGCCATTTAGCCGAAACTTTTTCGCTTTCGCTTCGTTATAGAATCGCCGACCAAAATGTATGGAATTGACATAAGACGAGTCGAACGTCAACGTCATATTAACGAACGCTTATGTCAATTCCATACATTTTCTTTGGCGATTCTATAACGAAGCGAAAACGAAAACATTTTGACACACCCCCCAGAAATTCTTATAATGTGCGGCCGGGGTAAAAGCTCAGTTTATAGGATTATGGGCGGCTATTATAATTCTTTATTCTACCAACATAAAGGAGTATGGGCAAATTTGTATGGAGCGTGGGCTATCCGCGGCCAAGAACAATTCTAACATATACTTATTCATACTTAGGAGTCCTACAATTACAGTGTAGAAATATCATCGCCGAAATATACTTTAAAAGTGAATAAAATACATTTTTATTTTTCAAGATGATATGCATTATATTTTAATAAGTATCTTAGCTTATGTTTAGAGCAAAAGCGGGAAGGTGAGGTGTTCAATGTTTTTATAAGGAGGACCAGTGTTTTTTAGTAGGTACTTACTCGTGTTCAACAATAGCACTTAAGAGCCCGGGTTACCCTCGAAATTCTCATACATACTTATACCAAAATCATTTTCTCATACGAAAATATTTATCATGTTTGAGTTATTTTTCAGCTTAAAATAGTAATTACCTAGGTTCCTGTACAAAAATTTACTACTAAATATTTAAACACAAAAAAATAGAGTAAAACACTAAAAAATATATAAATAAATATTTTAAATTTACTACAAAATATTTCAACTCTAAAAAATATTTTTAGTATTAAAATATTTTGTAGTAAATTTACTATTTATTTATATATTTTTTAGTGTTTTACTCTATTTTTTAGCGTTTAAATATTTAGTAGTAAAGAATCGTGGCCAAATTTGTATAGGAGCTGGCCTCGACTTTTATTTTTGACGTCCCAAAATAAACTATAGTTAGATTTGGTTGTTCTTATTCTCTAAACATTATTCCGTTTGAAATTTGTCTAAATAGCCACGATTTTTTATAATAATTAATAACGTTTACAATTATTTTGAGGTTAGACTTAAGAACTACCTTTTTCCCGACTGCGGTGTAGCCTACAAGTGTATATTCGGCGATCTCGTTTCTAATTAAGTATTTCAATTTTTCCTAGAGTATTACCCAAAAAATAGAGCGAACGCGAATGATCGCCGGCTGTCAGAATATAACTTTCATCTTAACGAGCATCATCGCCAATAACATACTTTCTAGTCTAAAAGGAATTCAAGACGCATTACTCGATACCATCACAAATATGAAAGAATTTAACGTGCATCTTCTCAGTCCTTCCCAGCTACTTAGCGAGCTCAACACAATTAGCGGACAGCTTCCCAAGGATTTAGCGTTGCGGTCATTGTACACTGAGGTTAATATGTCAAGATCAGGTTACCGACGAACAGGTGACGGGCAGCAACGTCATCACTTTGTGGGAAGAGTGTACAATAAAGAGTTCTACTTTTACGATCAATTCTCATAAACAGATTTAAAAATGTTCTCGAAACTGAGCCGGTAGTCTTTGCACCCGAAATCGCGCAGATCAATCACATCATCAATATCACATTGTCTGACGTCGAACGCGAGGAGACTGTAAGCTACAACCATTCCCTGCTCGCCCTCGGGGAGAGCATCCAGCAGATCAAGAAAGCATCGGAGCAGATGGGAAAGGAATTGTCGCCTCATGACATCCACCACTACGCCGCCCCATACTGTTTAGCGGCAGTAGTCATAGCAGTAGCGGTAGGCCTATGGTGGGTCCGCCGGCCTGTGGCCCTGGCTGACCAGCCCACGTCAGCCACCCAGGCCGCGCCGGCCGCCCAGCCCGTGCCTGCCGCCCAGGCCACGCCGGCTGCCCAGGTCGCGCCTGCCGCCCAGGTCACGCCGGCCGGACCTCCAGCGGCGCCTCCGCGCGCCATAAACGACCAATGTGTGAGTGCTAGTGTAAGTGATAAGTGTGTGGGCGAAATAAGCAAACAATCAGAGTATTGTGTTAAGTGTAGCGTAGCAAGTGAACAATCGGACAAAAACAGTTCTCCTATTTTTGGACCCTGTAGTTTTAAGATCGATCATTAGCATTAATTTTGTCAGGTGTCATCTGTAATTTAGCATAAGCAGATTGTTCTATCACCCTGTCTATAGGTTAGCTCATCTAGCATTCCATCAACCATTCATCCAGCAGCCACTTCTCTTGCCGTCCGGGAGCATGTACGGTGCAACCGTACAAAGTCCATTTTATCAATTCACATAATCATCAATTTGTTAATTTCACATCGCTCTCATTTTAAATATAATTTAGTTTTAAGCACAGTTGACGCAAATCCGTCGCGCCTTGCGGACCACTGTGTGTGCATTAGCATCTTTAGCATAGCAATTAGCAATATACAATTTATCAGCAACTATAGTTTTATTATATATCTATAGTTTTATCATCTAGCAGCAATTCTCCAGGTGTACCCCGTACAGGCTATTTTTTGTGGGCTAATTTGTCTGTGAAATATCAAATTTACGCGGGCGAAGCCGCGCGGAACGTCTATAAAAATGTATCCATATAATATTTCCCTTGGTTACGACCAAGAAGCTTAAGTTTCTTGGTTACGACATCACGCGTAAACAGCTGGACCGATTTTGCTGTTTGGTATGGATATATGTATTTTGAGTCTCGGAAAAGGACACAGGATACATTTTGTCCCGGAAAAATGAACCGCTATCGCACAATATACTTTTATGATTTGCGCGTAAACTATTCAATCAATTTTGATGAATTTTGGTATGGAGAATGGAGATACTTTGAGTCTCGGGAAGGACAAGGGATACTTTTTGTCCCAAAAAATGTACGGTTCCTGCACAATAAATTTTTATGATTTCCGCTTTGAGATTTTCGCCTAAACTATTCAATCTATTTTTGCTGAAATTTGGTATAGAGATACTTTGAGTCCCGGGAAAGAACATAGGATATATTTTGTGGCGGAAAAATGTACGGTTCCCACAAAATGTACCTTTGTGATCGCGTAAACTATTCAATCGATGTACGGGAACAACTATAAACTGAAGTCCACACGGACGAAGTCGCGGGCAACAGCTAGTATACATATTATAAAACAAAGTCGCTTTTTTCCCTCATGTCCATTTGTTCCTTTTAATCTTTAAAACTACGCAACGGATTTTGATGATTCTTTCAGTGTTAGATAGCATATTTATCGGGGAAGGCTATAGGCTATATTTTGTTACGCTAAGACTAATACGAGCGAAGATATAGAGGAAAATGTGGAAAAAAAAAAGGGGAAATTGTTTGAAAGGGCTAACTTGAACGCGCTAATCTCAGGAACTTTTGGTCCGATTTGAAAAATTCTTTCAGTGTTAGCCCATTTACTGAGGAAGGCTATATGCTATATTTTATCGCGCTAAGACTAATAGGAGAATGTGGAAAAAACGGGGGAAATTATTTGAAAGGGCCTTAGAATACAGAACAAGTTGGTTCTGTATTCTGAGGAAAGGGCTTATCTCGCGAACTACTGGAGGAATTTTTGTATTATTTGGCACAGATAAGAAGTAGACCACGTGAAGGATCATAATTATAGGCTATCGATTTTAATCATTTTTCAGTGGCTATATATTTTATACCCGTGCGACGCCGGGGCAGGTCGCTAGTCACGAATAAAACGATATTGTCTAGGATTTTCTTAATCTCTCCCCCCTATTTTATGTATAGAAGTCTGGTTACGCCCATGGGGGGGGGGGGGGATTCAACTGGGGGTTTAGTCAGCCTCTTCCTTCAGCCTCCGGCGGCCGGCCCCAACTTCCTCCAGTCAATTAACTACTTATAAATATGACAAAACGGAGATGACTAGGTCAAATAACAGTTTCATAATATAGGTTAAAGCTTCTTTAAAAATCTATTGCTGACTCTTTCTTTGTCAACACGATAAAAAAGGGGTCAGCAATAGAAGAAGATTTATTTTTAATGCATCTTTCTAGTTTCTGCCTCAGAATACAGAACAAACTTGTTCTGTATTCTGAGGCCCTTTCAAATAATTTCCCCCGTTTTATCCACATTCTCCTATTAGTCTTAGCGCGATAAAATATAGCCTATACTTAGCCTTCCTCAATAAATGGGCTATCTAACACTGAAAGAAGTTTGTTCTGTATTCTGAGCTTTCTGCGACCGACGGTCAATGAATAAAAACCCTTTTTTCTTATTGCTTTATTGCATTAATTGGACGATACCAAAAACGTTGCGTCTCTCAGCCGTCCTTGCAGCAAATTCTTTCATTTAAATCTAAACTAAATGTTTCAGCCTTATGCACGTGCACTGTGCAGTATTGCTAGATAAGTAAGTCTTCTCTGCTTCATTGGTATTTGGTAGTCGGAGGAATGTTCCGACTTCCGATGTAGAGGCCTTTCGTCCATGCAACTAACAAAAAAACATTTGTCGGCCATTTATGTAAGGTTGGGTCGAACGTTGCAATACTTACAAAGTTTTTTAACGTTTTAAATGAATAATGCTTTTCGGGATTCTCATTTTAACAAGCTTATACCTATTTTAACTTTTTATGAATAAGGCTGTCAGTTTTTTTTATTTAAAAGTGTGTGTATTAATTGTAAATATAAAGATTAAATATTAAGTGAATGAAGTTTAAAAAAACATTTTTTTACCAGGCAGTAAAATTGGAGGGGGCGCGGCTATTTGATTTCAGGGGGGCATTTGGCCCCCTCTGCACCCCACTTGCGCGGTCCCTGCCGAGATACCAGACTACAGACGTGTGCGCAGCAGCACAAACTGGTTTTATTGTTTTGATTGATTTGGAAGTTTAGAATAATGCATTAGCACTTAGGTAAACATAAACAATAAATAATTATTAAGGAATATTGTTCTATGTAATCACATTATTTCGTATTTAATTAATTTCTAAACTAAATGGACTACGCCCAAAGCAAATGTTGTTTCTAAATATCAGTACTTTCATTTGACACTAATTTCAGTAGCCGCCGATAGCCCAAATGTGCTCATACTCCTTTCACGGCCCAAAAAAAAAAACAATTTGATGAAGTTAATATTTGTTTAAATTAGATACGTTGAATGGGTGCGTTCGGAGTATACGTTAGTCGTTATTCGTTAAGTACCTGTTCTATGTTGATGTGTGTTTTGTTGTACGCCTTGAAACGGGTGTAGCCGTAGTCCTGTGACCGGAAAGCCGACCATGGGAACTGATTGCCTAGAAAGTTACGTTTTTCTGATAAATTCATTTTATTAAGGAAATAAAAATGTTGAGATCTATACTCTACTCGGCGAAACATGGCGGTAGCGGTCATTTAATGCGAAAGAAAGTGTTTCTGTCTGTTACCTCTTCAGGTCCAAACCGCTGAACCGATTTTGCTGAAATTTAGCATGGAGATACCTTGAGTCCCGGGAAAGGACATAGGATAGCTTTAATCCCGGAAAATCCCGGAATTCCCGCGCGATAAACTAATTTTGGCGCAACGAAGTTGCGGACGTCATCCAGTTTTCCACATAAACCGCGTTTGGTATGGAGATACTTTTTTTTGACATCTTTTTTATCCCGGAAAAATGTTCGGTTTTTGCGCGATAAATGCGATAAACAAGTTTTGGCGCAACAAAGTTGCGGGCGTTATTTTGTATTTTTTTATGGCAGTTTTCCAAGGAGTCAACGGCTTTTGTATTAAACGCTTATTTACTCACTTCTAAAATGATCTCTGCCCTCCTGGCAGCCCGCGGAGCCGGTTACTAAGTGGACAGGAGCTCTGGAAATAAACAATATTCGTTTATGGCATCTAGGCGTGAAGGGTCAAATTAAAAATAATAATTAGATGATATCATAGAACTTTTATAATATTGCCTAAGTAGTACATGTCGTATATTACAATTTACAACGACTGATATCTTTGGCAAATATTTTCTTGTTATCATACTTAAGTAAACAGTAAGCAATACCCTCAGAACAGGAAAATAGCAATACTTATATAATTATTGTATTCTTGTTTTAAGAATACTTATGATGCTAACTTATACTATATATAATTTTAAGAATATTTAAAGCCCTCTCTTTCTGAACAATATTTTAAATACTTTTAAAATGAATTATGAAACATTCTACTCTTATCTATACTTATAAAAATTAAAAAGATTTTAGTTACTTGTTCTCGACTGTGCCAAATGTATCCCATTTTCTAGTGAATGTATGTATAAAAATTTAATATCACGTATAGATTTGTACAGAGGTACATGTTATCAAAGAATTTAATCCTTCAAGCCCCATAAGAACCCCCGGTGATCGCGACAACAATAGAATATAATAGCAATTCCAAGAATCCCCGATCGAAGGATTAATAGTTAATACATTACAAGATGGCGGACCTACGTAATTTGGCCGGGTTACGTCAAACTCAGCACATTATTGATTTCGGTTAATTTTGACTTTATGTAGCCCGATCAGATAAGTCGGTCCGCCTCGACGACTGCTTATGAATCAGTTTCCTGATAATAAATTTCCTTGGTCTTATAAATCACGAGCCTATTATTCTAAAATCTAAAGGTTTGGGACATACAGCGAAGCCACTTTGACGGATCGCGTCGGAGCAATGTGTCCTTACCACTGACCTCCATTATGCAAGTACGCTGGACATATTAAGATACCCAGCTGTTTTTTGTGCCTATTTGAAGCGGAATCAGCGACCCCAATGCGAGGGAAGAGAACTAAATCTGACGTAACTTGCAAATGGCCGCTCAATCGCTATTGGTTGTAGAAACCAAAGAAAATATTATCACTACGGTGGTACCACGATGAAACTAGTATTAGTTCCAAGTACTCCCACTACTGCTATCAGCGCCAGTATGGCGACTTTTAAACGTCATGTTTACGTAAGGGTATCATAGGTCCAGCGTACTTGTATAATAGACCTTCAGTGGTCTTTACTCTTCAACAAAGCAAAATAAAACAAAAATTGAAGTCAATAAAGTATATTCTGCGCCAAAACTATTTTACATAATTATGAGATTCTAATCACTAATGCTTACATGATTAGTATCATTGTAAAATGTTACGAATTATGATAATTGATAATGATATATTTTATGATTAGTGTATAATGTAATATGGCACTGACAATACAAAAAAAATTCTTTGGATACATGATGGCGAAAAATTTAGTTTAAAATTCTAATTTCTTAATGATACAAAGTAAATGGTACAAAATCATAAAACAGTAGTATAAGAAAGAAATAGAGAGCATCTTCTGTCTCGCTTGCACATTGTGTTTTATAAAACCAGAGAGCTATAATATGTATTATAAATACATTTTTTAATACATGTCTCGACAAAATTAAATTTTACACACATATTATTATATCAATTTCATAGCCAAATCTGATCAAATAATATGCCAATTACATTGATAAAGTTACACAAAATAAGCTATAGTTTGGTGTGTGAAATTTGTAGCCTCTGTAATAAACCCGTGCGATATCTAGGGTTTTATTTGATCTGTGGTTTTCATAAAACGCAGTTGATATAGTGCGAGCGAGACAACACGTTTCCGTCTCGCTCTAGTCGAACAAGTTGTAGAAGGGCTCATGCGCCTCCTTGATGATCCAGAAGTCGTCAATTATTTCTCCTTTAAGGTTCACGTCCACCTGAAAAGTAAATATTTTACGTATTAGATAAATTGGCTACATGACAGAGACGTGGCGAACCTAAAGTCTGACAAGAAAGAGTAGACGCCGAACTTTTTTTTTATGAAATAAGGGGGCAAACGAGGCGGTCACCTGAATTTTGATCCTGAATTGAAAATTCCACGGATGGAAAGCAACTTCCGTCGCCCATGGACACTCGCAGCATCAGAAGAGCTGCATGTGCATTGCCGGCCTTTTAAGAGGGAATAGGGTAATAGGGGAGGGTAGGGATGGGGAGGGTAGGGAAGGGAATAAGGTAGGGGATTGGGCCTCCGGTAAACTCACTCACTCGGCGAAACACAGCGCAAGCGCTGTTTCACGCCGGTCTTCTGTGAGAACGTGGTATTTCTCCGGTCGAGCCGGCCCATTCGTTCCGAAGCATGGCTCTCCCACGTATAAATTACCACGTAGTGTACTAAATTTTCTAAACATAATCACGATCGAAAGATGGTTTCTTTGCCACGTTACAGATAACGTTTGAACACTTATAAGTTTAAGGGCCTGTTTCACCGCTTCCTGATAAGGCTATCCACCACATAACTTGACAGATGGAGTATGGAGAATCTGTCAAATAAGCCTATCCGGCACCTTATCAGGAAGCGGTGAAACAGGCCCTTATAAGTTATAATATTAAATCCTTGATTGAGACGTTTTTTATTTGATTTAATAAAGTTTTTAAATGTGATTAAAAAATTAGGATCGGCGTCTACTCTATTTTGACAAGCTGTATGTTACTTGGTCGGGCTCCATCAAGTCAATGATAGTAATTGTAACCTATCGATTGAGTTGGACCCGACCAAAAGTGTAGGCCCGGCATATGCCTGGGAATCAATTTCTCCGAAATTTAAAGATTAGTGACTTCAGGCGTAATCAAAATTTCGTAGTGCTTTCGGCCTGATTTTGATGACATTTGGCACAGTTACCTATAGGTCGCGTGAAAGAACATAGACACACAATTTCCCGTTTAAATATGCTTTTGCACGTACGAAGACACAACTAACGCACCTGCAGCTCTTCTAATTGCGAGTGTCCATGGGCGACGGTAGTTGCTTTCCATCAGGTGACCGTTTGCTCGTTTGCCCCCTTATTAAAAAAAAAAACTACACAAACACTCATACCTGCTGGAAGCGTATATGCGTGCGGTTGTGCGCGAACATGCGCGTGTAGCCGTAGTCGCTCGACCGGAACGCCGACCACTCCTCCGGTTCCGCTGAAATAAATAATATTGCTGTCAAAATAACAAGAAGGGAGGGGTGTTAAGCTGATCGCACATTTGTCAGCGCCGTACGCGTAGCACGATGCGGCGCGTACGGTGCGGACGAATGTGCGAGGTTTCACATCATTTCATACAACGAATTACGCGGCGCGTGCGGCTTGTGCGTGCCGATAATAGTGCGATCATATCATATAAGTGTGACATGTTTGTTGTGTGTCTTAGGGAGATCGCAGACGGCAGACTTTTTGTGTGATCGAGTCTGCGGCGCACATACATTCAGCAGGGCGCGGCCATCGATTGATCGATGACACAAAAAGTCTGCCGTCTACGATCTCCCTAAGACACACGACAAACATGTCACACTTATATTTATTTATTTATTTATTTGCTATGAACAGCCAACAAAAGTTACAATTATACATACATAATATTGACAAGGGTTAAATATTGACAATGGCATGGAGTAAAACAATGGTTATTGCACTTTTAATTAAAGGCTATTACATCTTGCTATTAAATCGGCTACAAAAATAATAAAAAATGTTAAATGTTAAAAAATGTTAAGATAGTAAAAATTGTTAATAAAATTAAACTAAACTAAAATTAAACTAAATTACATTAAATTAAATCAAATTCAAATTAAAAAAATAATACTTATATACTTATACTAATTTCATTCAAACACAGTCATGCCAAATTACATTAAATTGAAGATAAAAAAAAAAAAAAAAATTAAATAAAATGAAATACACCTAAAATAAATAAAATTAGACTAACCTAGACCAAATACATTTAAAATCTAATAAAATAAAATTGCATTAAAATGTTATACATACATATTTTATTTTATTTATATGATATGATCGCACTATTATCGGCACGCACAAGCCGTACGCGCCGCATAATTCGTCCTCTCGTATCTCCCTAACCGTTACCCGTACGTAACGTAGCATTCAAATGGATAAATACGCTGACATCATCTTTTTCAGGAAATTCTAAGCTACTTCCAGTGATTTCATCACTTCAATTTTTGCATTCCAAGGGTGCGTTTCCACTGAAGCGGAGCTGAGCTTAGCGGTGCCCGAATTGACCAATCGTGCTATTCCAGCGGAATGACAGCGAAGATTTCGAGCATGGTGATTGGTCAATTCGGCACCGCTAAGATCCGCTCCGCTTCAGTGGAAACGCGGCCTAATGCCTATTTTTTTCCTAATTTAACATTATTATTGAAAGTATTTAGTACGGTACTTACGTTTGAAAGGATCGGTGCTCTCCTTGCAGCCGGCAGAGCCAGTCACAATATGCACAGGTGCCCTGAAAACACAGGGATGAATCATGAAACATTAATAAAAAAATAAGAAGAACACTAAATTATCATAAATACCATCTAAAACGTCAAAGTAACTTGGTGGCAATTATTATTACTTCTAACTTACCTATATTATAATCATTACAAGGCTGCGTTACCACCAGAGATGTGTTACAAGGAAATGCGTTTTTGAGAACCAATAGAATTACTTCATCGCAGCGATTCTATTGGATCTTAAAAACACATTCCTCGCAACACATCTCTGGTGGAAACGCAGCCTAAAGGTAAGTAGGTATCAACATCTCACGTTAACCACTGCACTATATAATACACTTCACATTAAAACAAGTGGTTTCCAATCGCTTAACATAATACACGGCTTAACAAATTTTGATTTTCGTAGTACATTATAACATCCAACTTTATAAAGTAAACAAGCATTCAAGAACTACGCAAGTTTTTGAACATAATAAACTACCCTGTGCAACTCTCTGACTACACTTCAAAACATTATTTATGACCATTTCTACTTTGAGTCCAATTCTATGTTGCAAAAAGTGACGAAAATTCTTTAAAAATTCCCCATCTATCTTCTGCGTTATGTAATACTTGAAAGCTCCCGCAGGCAGTTTAAGTCTTAACCAATTATCATAGTTTCGTTAGTACCTACATACTTGTTTGATTCCTTTCCACGATGTTGCCCGCGTTCGACTTTTTATAGGATCAATGATAATAATTGGGCATGATTAAAATAGATATACATATTATTTTATTTTTGACCAACTATGTATGACGTATGCGTTGCACAATAGCAGTAATGGTGCACCACAATAGAACGCAACAAGATATTTTGGGTAGGTATAGGCCCAGAGCCCCCGTAAGGGCTACTGGCGTCTGTGTGCAAAAAAAGGATTTTGGCGCCCCTTTAGGCAAATTTTTTGGGTCCTTGGTTTTGGCGCCCCTAAAGATGACGATTTGACGCCCTTAGAGGATGGCGCCCGTGTGCATTGCACACATTGTACATATGGTAGCGGGGGCCCTAGGTATAAGCACACTGCACAGATCACAAATTTGTCGTGTTAATTTTACGAAATTAAATGTTTGATATCTAGGGCACTAAGTTTCTAAATATGCATCGGAATCATAGAGAAAAAATAGTGTCATTTGATTTCGAATGGCACAATGAGCAAAAGGTTTGCCATCCCTGCACTATAGCAGTGTGTATTATTTTTCTCGTACAAAAAATCTCTACCGATTGTCGGACGTCAGCCGCGGTGCTCTGATCGCTGATACTCACTTGGGGTTGGTGTAGGGGTGTTCGAGGCTACCGTTGTAGACCTTGAGGTCGTATAGCGGCCAGGTGCGCTCGTAGCTGTGCTCGTGCGCCCAGATCACCACGTCCACGCCGAACTCGCGCAGCAGCGGCTCCAGAGCTACATATAATAACAGAATAGTAAATCATAAAGTCGGTGATGGCACAAAACTTCAGAATATAGAATCGCAAAAATTTTTCTCAGTGCTCTGAATAACATATACATTACATACATACATACATACATTTCAATACTTAATGCTTACTTTGACTTTTACACGCCACCCGGATTACAGAATGTTTAGAACAGTGTTTTATAATTTGAAGACCTATGTTATGCACTACATTCTTGCAATAAATATATTTGATTTCATTTCATACTTGTCAAAAAAAAAATAGACGCTAAACATGATTTTAATAGCGGGACCGCACTAAAGCGATACTACGCTGCAAATACCTCACTATTTGTAGTAGTAACCAAGTTTAAGGTACCGTAGTCAACCAAGTTATTGATTACAGAGCCCTAAAACGGAACCCTAACCAGCTGATTTGTTGTATATTTGTAGGTTAATAGTGATGTAATTTAAGAATAACATTATCCTACAAATAGAACAATCCATACTTTAGGGCCATCAAATCAAAGTATGAAATCCTTTCTATCTCTGTTAGCTACCACTTTCAGGAATTTTCGCAGGTAAAAAAGTTGTTTGTCTTATCAAAATGAAGCTACTCACAAAAAATTAGCTTGTTAGTAATAAAAAAAATGTTCTAGGGCTCCCGTACTAAAAGGCGTTACGTCAGAACCTAGGAATGTGAAGTGTCCCTTCGCCTCGCTCCACTGCAGCTTAGTGTAGCTTAGTGCGGCCCCGCCCTTATTCTCATGAGAATTTATAATATTCATTCAAGTGCGAAAAACAACAAGATAACTGATAATGAAATGCTAATAAGAGGTGTCACACCCATACCAACCCAGAAGTCAGGAGTAGTCACAGAACACGCTTCTTTGTGCAGTAAATATACATTGTGCAGTTTTATTACATACACATACACTGTCGTAAAATGTATAACTTACGAGTGCTGATGCTGTGATAACATTTCACCAATTGTACTATTTAAATACAACATTATTGCAACTTTGTACTTGTTTATGTCAGTCAAGTTCCTATCAAACAACACATTTTTACTCTCATAAAATATAAAAAACACCATTTTAAATTCGATAGGCAACAGACTGGGTCGAAAAACAAACGAAGCTGCATTATGTCGCATCTAAATTGTAGAACCAGATCGTCGAAGGTGTGGTGCTACTACACTAGTAACGGGTGCGAAGTGTCAGCTCTGTCAAGTGCCGGATTTTAAGGCCTTCATTGTTGTAAAAAAAAGTGCTTTTGAAAATTCATTGAAGTACGCGTAGGTGCTTATTAAACGTGACTCCTCCTAAATCTCGTGACCCCTCCCAAATCTTGTCCTCCCTCCTTCTTTATACCTGCCTCTATACCTGGTGGAACTCACCATAAAGGCCGAGGAACGGCAGCCCCCGGCGCGTGTACTCGAAGCTGCAGTCGATGTCGTCCTTGTTGCTGCAGTACATCGGCCGGTGACCGTACAGCACAATCCACGGTCGGCGCGACCTGCAACAGGCGCACACTTACGCCCCACCCCCGGCCACGCCCACTCACCGGCCACGCCCAGCAGGCCCACGCGGTTGGGCAACTCGCTCGACCAGCAATCCGGCCGCACGGCGCTGCAGTACATGGGCCTGTGCCCGTACATCACTATCCACGGCCGCTGCGCCCTGCAACCCACACACGCTCGTCACCGCACTCACTCGAGCCCACGCCCAGGCACATACCACTCAAGCGCATGTCCGGACACAAGCCCATAACCAGACGTAAGCCCATATCCAGACAAAAGCCAAAGTCCGCACCCAAGCCCACACCTTCACCAAAGCCCCCACTCACTCACCACATTGGCCCTCGTGGCCCACGCGGTGGGGCAATGTTTTATTGTCGCAATAGCTACCAGTGTTGCTGCAAACCATCGGTCTGTGCCCGTACATGATTATCCAGGACCGGACTTGCCTATTTAGATATAGAGCAACACCTAAATGACGTGTGTGTGTATCGATGAAAAGCAGATCCGACACCAGCTAACCTTAAGTAGGTTAGCTGGTGTCTGATCTGCTAACCTAACCTATCCTATTATAATATATACGCGCATGTCCAGACACAAGCCCATGTCAACATTCAAACGCAAAACCAGACATAAGGCCGCGTTTCCACTGACGCGGAGCGGAGCGGAGAGGAGCTTAGCGGTGCCCCAATTGACCAATCGTGCTATTCCAGCGGAATGACAGCGAAGCGGAGCTAAGATTTAGAGCATGGTGATTGGTCAATTCGGCGCCGCTAAGCTCTTCTCCGCTCCGCTTCAGTGGAAACGCGGCATAAGCACATGTCCAGACCCAACACAAGCCCATGTCCGCATCCAAGCGCATAACTAGACATAAACGAATGTCCAGCCATAATTAGCGCAGGCCCAGACATAAGTGCATGTCCTGAGTCCTGGCACAAGCCCGTGCCTTCACCCAAGTCCACGCCTAAACCCAAGCCCCCCACTCACTCACCACATGTGCCATTGATGCCCACGCGGTTGGGCAAGGTTTTGTTCTTGCAATCGTCATACATGTTGGTGCAAACCATCGGTCTATGCCCGTACATGATTATCCAGGGCCGGACTTGCCTGTTTAGATTAAAATTTTGAGCAACGCCAACCGACTCCAAATATGCCTGGTATAGCTTATGAGATGCCTAGACACTAGTGCTACTGTGAGTGCTACGCACTATTCCGATCTAAATTAATGTTATTGTAAACAAAACTGTTGTCATTATTTAGTGTCAATTGAAGAAATACTATGACATAGTAATATACTCGTAGTTGGATTTAATATTTTGTTTACAATCATTTTGTTTAAATTGCATCTGAAAAAAAAGCATCCTTATCCAAGTGACATGGGTCCTTTGTCAAAGAAAGGGCTTTCCATGGAGTAGCATTCCCTTTTAAAAAATGTGCAACTTTAAAATGATTTTACACTTTGCCCTTTACCATCGTCTAAACTCTAAACGTAATAAGTGATGTGCATTGTGCAATATAGCAATTAAAAAAACCGTCTACAGCAAATCCAACAAAAACAAAATTAGTTATTACTTATTATTATCGTAGAATCTGAGATCATTTTTCATCCCCAAAACCTGATAAGTACTATATCAAAATGCATGTAGCTGTTTAGCATTCGTTTACACATCATATTTTAAACATTCATCCTTTTTTTATAACTTGCGCCAAAAGGACTGTTATGGTTTTTTTAGTGTATGGATTTGAGATTAACAGATATCAATAACGCAATGCTTCAGGCAAATAATGCGGGTAATGCGTTACAGAGCATAAAGGTGGGAACACAGCGAACATTCGTGCAGTCAGCACGTCGTGTTACGGGTAATGATTGCACGAATGCTCCCTGTGAAATAAGTTACATTAACACCTTGTAACATTGGTGAGAACCCACCTTTACTCTGTGAAGGAGAACCAAATATTACAATGTGAAAAATCGTTAATTTATATTTGAACACTCCTTTATCTATCATGATGACTGTCTATAATATTCTGCAACATCTTTACAGTCATTTATTAGTGTTGCCTCTGTTTATAACTGTTGCCTCATCTGGAACTCCAGAATCACCCTTACCTGTTCTCCGGCAGAGTCGCTTTGGTCAGATCTTCTCTCAGCCAATCGTACTGGTTGGTCATGAGCTTGACACCGTAGCACATGAAGTAGTACACCTCCGTGGAGATGGATACGAAGTGGACCGGGCCGAGGTCCCAGCTGTAGAACAGACTCTCCGAGTCCCCGGGCATCGAGAAACGGGCGCGGTAGTTGCTGAAGTTGCTGTAACATTTATTCCATTTGTTATACAATTATTTTATTTGTTATATAGATACAATTATTTTGTGGCGGTACCCACAATTTGCCTAAAACAATTTCGGAGACCGGCAAGATATATTATACAACGTCTGAATTATATCGTGATATACTGCACCTAGGCCAGGGATGGGGAAACTTTTTCCTTCGCGTGCCAATATAATCCTAACAAATTATATGGTGGGCCAAGTTGTTACATATTTTTTGACTATGTTAATTACTGAAATAAAAATATTGATATATGTATTTTCAGAAACACTAATTTATTGTGCAAATATTACAAAATAATTGCTGGGATATAAATGAAATAAGAAATTGTAAGTAAATTAAACTTTTATTTACCAACAACTAACAATACGAATTAATATTCTCTTGATTTTTGTTTGATGGTCGCGGGCCGGATTTCAAGCCTTTGCGGGCCGGAGATGGCCCGCGGGCCGTAGTTTCCCCATCCCTGACCTAGGCCTATGATGGAGAAATGAATACAAGCGATGAACGATTAGAGGGTTATTTTCGTCTATGATTTTCCATAATTATTGTTCATGATATAGAGAGCTTCACAATCATGGTGGCAATGTTTGTCCATCATAGCCTAAAGTGGATAGCGATTAGGGATCTTAATCAAACGGCGCCGCCGTATTATTTCTATGGGCACGGTATCGCCGCTGCCGCTGCGACGCGTGTGTAAACATCCTTATGCTTAGCACAAATCTACGCGACCACGCGACTGCGAAGCGGGAGCCGCTTCGCAGTCGCGTGGTCGCGTAGGTTTGTGCTAAGCATTACGCAGTTAAAAATCGCGGGTATTTTGACAGTGAAGTTGACAGCTGTCAGTATGAGGGCGGGAACTCACTAGGTCTGCTCGTGGTTGCCGGGGCAGACCATGTAGGGGACGGCGGCGGCGAGCGGCTGGATCTGCCGCATGAATTCGTCGCCGACGCGCGCGTTGTCGTCGTGCATGTCGTACGCGAAGTCGCCGACGTGCAGGATCACGTCGAAGTGGCCGCGCTGCGCTTCGTCTTGGAGGTACGAGAGGGACTGGAAAAAAATTGCGGAGTGATTCACAAATCCCGTTTGACTCGTACTCGGAAGTTGGAAGGTCACTGTTGGTCAACGGCCAGCTATAATTACTGGTGCACGTAAAAGTTAATTGAATACGAGTCAGTCCTGAGATAGGACCCAGGAATATCACAATTATTGCAGAAATGTTGGTCAAAAACATGCAGGTCACACCGCATATGAAAAAACAATTGTGTGTCCAACATTTCCTATTATTTTTAATCAAATTTCATAAATTGTTGCCCGCAACTACAAGTATAAACTGCGAAAATCGTACGTTTTTCTAATCTTCTCAGCTCAGACCAATAAAAAAAGAAAGACGGAGTATTTACAGGTAATGGGGTGAAGTCGCTGTCGATCAATGTGTGCGTCACGCCTAGCATAAATACGCTAGGCGTGCGCTTGTGTGCAAAAAAATAATGTTGCCAACTCAGGGTTTCAGATTGTCAAACTCCCATCCTGTTGCAGTCTTATTAAACTACTAAGTAATGACTACAAACGTTGCTATCAAACTAGATTGTTAATCATCATTCATTAGTAATTGCTGAAAAAAGTAAATACTTAAATATCTATATCTAATAAATTATATGTTTCAACTAAGAACAGACAGACAGACAGACAGACATACATACAGACAAAAATTGTAAAGAATGTTGTTTGGTGTATGCAGTATGTATCGTATACAGATTAATATGCAAATAGTAAAAAAATCTTTCAATACTACAAACAGACACTCCAATTTTATTTATATTAATAGATTTTAAATGAATAACGAATTTTAGGTTAAAAATAAACATTTGTCAGGATAATACAGCACGTTATAATATTTTTCCCTATTATGAGGAAAAATATCTTGCGACCAGCATGTAGCACTGGTTGAGGTTCTGTGTTCCGAGACTCCCGAGACAATTTTTAAAACTAATAAATTAAATTCGTTATTTCGGTGGTAATACATAAATATTCAACTAATTACTTGTGAAACGTAATCCCACAAGGTTTCTTTTGAGCACAAGAATTGTTTTTCCACCATTTAACGATGCAGGACGGCATATTTTGATATTTCTTGACACAGATGAAAACGACATGCGCCGTCACTCGTCGAAACCGGAATGGCGGGCGGCCGGCTTCCTATGGCCGTATCGGCTTCCTATTGCCTGCCTCACCGCGTAGCATGGATGGCTCTGTCTATCTTTTTTTATTGGTCTGAGCTTCTCAGATAAAAACTGAAAGGCAAAAAACAGAAAGACAAACACACTACCCCTCTTATAATATTAACAATTTAACATGGATTAGGAACTCACATGGGCGTTCCTATTGCCCATGTCTCCGTAGATGGCAGCACGGACGACCCAGTCTTCCCCTTGCGGCGGCGTCTTGAACGAGAACAGCTCCGACCACCCGTACACAGAGCCCACGTGGTACACTGGAAATACATTACATGTTAATAAGCTGGGTTTTGTCTGCTAATGACAAATTATGTCTCTTGACGTGGCATTACAACAGAAACCGAGAGCTGCCGAGAGGCTATCCGGATCTGCAATAGACGTAATCATAATCATCAAGAGCAAGCCCGTTAAGATAAAATATAAAGGCAGGATCTACGAATGGCAGGATGCATAAACCTTAGTAAACATTATGATCGATAGCCAAATATGTTTCTTCTAAGCTCTCAGTTTAGCATGATTAAAGTAGAAGTGCGAAAGGATGGAAATACTGACACTGACTGACTGACTTAAGGATAAAAGCCGACAGATTTCTTTTATCGATCTTGTCGATTCTAAAATAGAAGTATGCCCTCTATGGCTATGGGTTGCACAGGAAAAATATATATTATAATCGCTCTAAGTTATAAAATATTTAAACAATGCACAGGCTATGCAATGTTTATTGTTTTGTCATTAAGTAATAAAGGTGCTTGATAGACAAGAACAAAGTATTGTAATTTGTAACGTAAGTAATGGTCTTTTTCTTCTTCTTCTTTGTCGTTTTCTTCATTACTGAAGGGCGCGCCTGAAAAAGTTCTCCTCTACTTTAGTTGTTAAGCTCTTCCATTTTGTTCGGTCTTCTGCTTCTCTAGCGCTATTCGTGGCTATTATTTTCAGTCCAGTGAGTATCGTAATTTGGTCACACCATCGAGTAGGTGATCGACCCCTGGATCGCTTGCCTTCAATTTTTCCCGTGACTATTAGCTTTTCGAGGTTGTCTGGTTGTCGGCAAGCGATGTGACCAAAATAGGATAAAATTTTCCTGTAACATGTTGTCGATAGTCTGACTTTAACGCTGAGCTGGACGAGAATAGATTTGTTAGTCCTTTTGGCTGTCCACGGTATGCGAAGCATTCTTCTCCAACACCACATTTCAATTGCGTCGATCTTTTTGCGGTCTGCTGCCCGGATGGTCCATGACTCAGAAGCGTAGAGAAATATAGAGAAAACCAATGTTTGGACGAGTCTCTTCTTCGTATTTGTCGATATTCTACGGTTTTGCCATATACATGTTAGTCGGCTCATAGCTGATTTGGCCATTTGCGTCCTTCTTTTGATTTCTCCATCGCTACCGCCCTGCCTCGAGAGTCGAGAGCAATGATCCTAGGTAAGTGAACTCATTAACAAACTCTAAGCCTGCAAGTTCTCCGGTTCTAGAGTATTGACCAGTTCTGTCAATGAGCATTACCTTGGTTTTGTTTTGGTTGATGGTAAGTCCAACTAGTCCACTCTCGTATTCTACTCTTCTAGAGAGTTCAGCAAGTTCCGCTTCTGTTGACGCAAAGAGAGTTGTATCGTCCGCATATCTCAGGTTACTTATTTTGACGCCTCCGATAGAGATTCCACCACCCTATTCTGATAAGGCCTTTCTCATAATATATTCGCCATAGGTGTTGAATAGAATAGGTGATAGAATGCATCCTTGCCTCACTCCTTTTTCGGGCTTGAAAGAACCAGAGATGGTGTCATTGATTTTTATTTTTTACCATAGAGTCGCCATCCTGATATAGATTCGCGATTAAGGTCACAAGATGTTGAGGTACTCCCATTTCGCGTAATATATCCCACAGATGCTAAGTAATGGTATTGTGTAGCTATTTCTATCATTAAGTGAAATCTTCAAGTTGCCATTGAAGTAAGAGGAAAATAATAAAAAACATAAATAATATCTAGATTAACAATTAAAGAGCAAAGTTAAACATTGTTAACAGTGCCACCAGTGCTTAGGCGTAGCTGATAACGCCTTTAATGCGTTGAACGTGTGATAACTATAATATATTATGTTTTCAAAACATTGTATACAACAAGGTAAGGTCCGCAACTATGTCAATATTATATATCGGCCACTGACGATGTTATGATAATAATAATAATAATAATAATAATAATAATAATAATAGCCTTTATTCAGATAACACATTTTTTACATGTATTTTTTTTATGTTTAGTTACTTAATCCTAGATGATTCTAATTTCTAATATATTGCAGCAGTACTACATATAGTTAAAATAATTGCAGTAATCACCTGCAGTTGTTTCCCCCAATCCGGCAATCATATAGTTTTATAATTCTATTTATAGAACAGATAAAGCATACATAATATTACAGATCGTGTATAAAGACTCGCAGTTCCAACACATTGTACGTTTATTGACTCGCGGTCGCAGTACAAGCCGGTTAGTATTGAATATACTTGACTCGTCTGGGCCTCGTAGGCAGGCACTACTGCCGTTTATTTAAGTATTTAATAGTAATAGTACTTAGATGTATTTTCTTACTACACGATAAAATAACACTGGCTTTAGTTACTTCCAACACTGACTCAATCATTTTAATAATAATTATAACCAGCTGCAGCGCTTTGGCATGGTTACTAAGTATTCGTGCTCGCGTTGCCTCGCGTTAACAAAGAATGTGACATGCCGGAACGTCCAGTAACCGAGCGTGCGGGTAATTTTTCAACTACCCACATACGTCTTTGAAAAAACGCGATCGCCTAGCAGATACAGAGGTACTACTAGTTAATAATTATTAATTATATACCGAAGAATGAAGCGAAGAAATATAATTATAATAATTGTTTAGAATTTCGATTTTAGAGCGTGGCTCTTGAGTCGGACTTAACTATATTCTGTTTGCAAAAAGGTTTGTTTTAGACAAACTTGAGAATGATTAAGTAACAAAAAAGAAAAATGACCCATTTAAAGCGCTCTTACAGACGAACAGCACTTGTCAACGGGCGACGGCACTCGTTCATCTGTCAGAGTGCAAAGAAGCCTTATGGTCACAGCACACATATCAACTCGGAAAGGGATCGTAACCGTATCGTCATCGCCTCGCCGTCAACCTAACATAATGCACGTATTACGAAAGCGCATTAGTAGCGCCTCACGCCTGTATGTCAACTCGGCTACGGCTAGGCGACGCCTCGCTTACGAGTTAGGGCTAAACCACACGTACCACAACCACACGACAACCGCAACCACACAACAAACACACGACGTGGTCGGGCGTATGGAAATAATATAGTCCGGGAGCCCTAGAACAATTTTTATTTGATTACCATCAAGCTAATTTTTTGTGAGTAGCTTCATTTTGATAAAACGAACAACATTTTTATTTGCGAAAAATCTCGAAAGTGGTAGCTATCATCAGTCAAGGTTTTTTATATGTAGATATTGTGTTTTCATAATTCATTAGAGCTGTAGCAAAAGTTGGTAAGTACTAAGTAATTTTATCATACTGCCCCCCCTAGCTGAAATCCTGGGTACGCCCATGGGTACGCCATCTAGTACGAAACGTTACTCACGAATGCGTTTCGTTACTCGCATTTTTCGTTGCCTTATATTTTTTTATTTAATGTTTTTTTTAATATAATATTATTACTATAATTTTGTTTACCAATAAAGGATGTAAGTACCCAATAAATTCTATTTCGACGATTACGCTGACATCGCCGTCGTCATCTTATCAATAATACATAGCAAGGATACAACAATAAAGTGTCCATGACTTTGGGCAAGACGTGTTTCCGCTATAAAAGCCGGAGTCGAACTATAATACCTAATAGTTCGACTTGCACACGACGCAACCACGTCGCAACCACATCGCAACCACTAGCCGTCGTCATTTTGTCGGTACCACAACGCAACCACAAAATGCTGCAGCGACACCATTCACACGTAACCACAGCTCGACGACATTTTGTCGTTGCGATGTCGTGTGGTTGTGGTACGTGTGGGTTGGCCCTTACGGCTTGCCGACCGCTGTCCCCTTCCGAGGCGAGGCGATTACGTTACGGTTCCGTTTACAGTGCTGTGACCTTTAGCCGGATGGGCATGTATAATGTCGGTCCTGCGCCTGATTTCTCGTCAGTCGTGCCGGTCATCACTCATCCATCCCACTAGGTTACGAGAGTTAGGCCGGTATAAATAGTTAGTACTCAAGATGCATCTCGGTCTCAAGATGCAGTTCGGCTCTATGATTGGTCCAAATTTTGACAGCCAACCAATCACAGAGCCTGAACCGTGTCTTGAGACCGAGATGCATCTTGAGTACTGACTATTTATACCAGCCTAAAAGGAAGAGAGAGTGCTCTTGTGTACCGAGCATACACTTGAGCACCACAAAATTCCTGCGTAACGAATTCATTCACTAATACCGATGCAGGAAGGATAATAAAAACAAGCTGACAGATGATTTAACAATCACAACTCCTAACAAAACTGAGGTTTATGAGTTATGACAAAAATGTAATCGCCGTAGTCAATAACAGAATTTCTCTCTATCAGGCGACCAGACCGGTGTTGCCAGGATCAATATCAGTTAACTACAAAAACGCTTTTTATAACTTTATCACACTATTCACACTGTTGCATTGGCGGTTTGTGGGCGCGGCGAATGCGCGGCTACCATACATTATTTAGTAAGAGCGGCTTGATCGCAGCGAACGCGCCTCGATCAAGTGATCACTGTGAAGCATTTCGCTACAAACCCCTATGCCCTAGTGTGATAAGACCCTGAGGCACATTAGGGACGTACCAAACGCTATCTTAAGGTTCTCTGTAAACCTCTGTAATCTATTCAGAGAAAAATAATATTTCAATTTTCCCTTCACTACCCACAGCCAGAGACAGATCAGAAGTTGCAATGACATATTAAAGAACAGAGTATGTCAATAAAAATAAGCGAGTCCTAAGAGCGCGTTAAGACGTACGCGTTTTCTGCTGTACCATTCGCGTTCGGGAAAAGGACGCTGAATTCGCGCAAGCAAGAAACGCGCACGTCTCAACACTTTTTAATATTAAATGGGTGTGTACTGTGTACTAGTGCTATCAAAATAAACTCTGCAAAACATATCTCAAGGGAGAGATCTCACCATAAGTAGTGTCAAACTTCAAGTCCGGGAGAGTCACGCGGTGTATATACATATGCCTCTTCTCCGTCCCATTGTCCACAAACACTGAGGCAATCCCCGACGCCTCCTGATCCATGGACCCAATACCATACTGCACACGAGACTCCTTGGTTTTGTTGAATGTGGTCCATGTCACTACTATGTTGTTGGGCTTGTCTGAAAGAATTTAAGTAACATTATATTACATTTCAGATCATATCTTTAAGACTAAAGGTATGATCTGAAATGTAAAGATATGTTAACAGTTTTGTTGTATTGTAACTTTTTTAAGCATATTTTTGATGTCCAATTTTTGTGGGATGCACACACATTTTTTTCATCCGTAATCTCTAATGCATAAGAATTCTTTGTTCACATTGCTTAGCATTTTAAATGCAGATCATAACATACTTATTTTAATTACACATACTATTAATGATGATGTGAAGCATTCCTTATCGCATTGTGTTATCAAGCAATGTTAACTTAAATAGGTTAAATAGCAAAAACAGCTCATGTTATACGTCATGAATAGAATAATATATAATTATACCTACTACGGCATGATTCACAATTTGTATTAAGATTGTGAAAAAAAGTTTTGTCTCTGTTCTGTCACTCAATAGTAAAATGTACCTAAGAGTAAACAAGGACAAAACAGGACATATGAATCAATTCGAGTCATTTTCAAATTATTTGTACTTGGCGACGAAATGTCTGTCCCTCTAAAGAATCTTTGAAAAAAAAATTGTTCTGATTAAAATAAGTAGTTTTTTACATTCGCAGACTATTTCAAATATAATTACATAATATTCCTGATTACAAGGCAAATAATTGCGATCAAAATCCTTGCATGGAGTTGAATATACAAATTATAGTAATTAAAATCAGCATACTTTTTTTTTGTCCCCTATAGGAGGACATTGAAAACAATAAGTTTTTAATTCGAATTTTGGTATGAAACTTGCAAATTTATTTGGACCCTAGATATTGTTTAGTACTTATTATTACGTAAATTAGATTAAACTACGTATAAAACACTTAAAATAACTAAAAATATATTTTTTTAAACATGTCCCTAACAATCGAAACAATTTCCTGACATTCACTTAATGACATAATAAACCAACTTTTTTAATCACGAAGAGTAGAAATCTAACTTTAATAAATGGCAACACAGGTTATGTCACAAAATGTAACATCACAGTGACGCGCCGCCATTTTTTCTGTTGTCGAGGCGCGGTGAGAGATCTGTATTTATTTTGGAATAATAATTAATTACCTGCTTCCTGACGAGATCTCCTCAACAAAAGTAAGTGTTTTTATGAGAATTCACCTACTGCAACTGTAATGTACTTATATTTTGGCAAGATTTACAGATTACGCTTTCAATCTACTAGAAAATGTGATTCGTTTTGCGTTTAAAATTATTTGAAGGTTATGTTTACATGCTTAGTGACGAACAACTTCCTGACATTTCGTGACGTCAGTAAATTGTAGAAGGTAAAGCTGTGGTCTCATACATGTGTAAAGTATGAATATGAGTCACCTATAATGAGTGCTGCATGTGACGATTAATAAAATAGTGTTAAATTATTTTTATTTAGCTACCTAGCTCAAAATAAAGAGCAACGAACATTACTGGTATACCTAAAGTTTTTTTGTATTTTTTTTTCATTAAAAATCAAATGTTCGCCGCAAGTAACGAAACATATGTCATTCGACGGGGAATCAAAATACAAATAACAAATGCTCTTGAGTAAATTGTCGAAAGTGATGATTTTTCAAAAAAAAATTGTCAAGTGACAATTTCTCACTTTCCAGTCCATATTATTATTAATATCAATAATGTTCATTAACAATAGATATTATAGATCGAACCTGACTGGTATACCCACCTAAAGATCTTTTTTTTTTTTTCGTTAAAATGTCAAATGTTCGCCGCAAGTAACGAAACATAATATGTCATTCGACGGGGAATCAAAATACAAACAACAAATGCTCTTGAGTAAATTGTCGAAAGTGATATACTTTCGGAGATATCTGAATTAAAGAGAAAAATTGTCAAGTGACATCTTCTCATTTTATATTTCGTCGATGAGCAAACATCACCGCGCAAGTCAAAATTTGACTGTTCCGATATGGGAACTAGGGAAAAATGACTTGCGCGGTGATGTTTGCTCATCGACGATTTGAATTAACGTTATTGGTATTAACAATAATAATAGACTGTAATGTAATGTGAGAAATTGTCAATTGACAATTTTTTTTGAAAATTCCAATTCAAATATCTCTGAAAGTATATAACTTATGACAATTTACTCAAGAGCATTTCTTGTTTGTATTTTTATTCCCCTGCGAATGACATAATGTTTTGTTACTTACCGCCAACATTTTGACCTTTTAACGAAAAAAAAACAAAAGATCTTTAGATGGGTATAACAGTCAGGTTCGATCTATAATATCTATTGTTAATGAACATTATTGATATTAATAATAATATGGACTGCAAAGTGAGAAATTGTCAGTTCACAATTTTATTTTTTCTAAATTCAAATTCAAATATCTCCGAAAGTATATCACTTTCGACAATTTACTCAAGAGCATTTGTTGTTTGTAATTTGATTCCCCGTCGAATGACATATGTTTCGTTACTTGCGGCGAACATTAAAATTTGACTTTTTGACGAAAAAACAAAAAGGTAAACTTTAGGTATACCAGGCTTCATACAAAAATGTTCAATGCTCTTTAATTACTTACAGGTTACCGGGAAAACTAATTTTTTTCACAGTTAAAATAATTTTGGTGTCTTAAAAAATGCATTATTTTTTTATTAACTTTGTTTTTGTGTAGAAATATTTTGAAAGAATTTTCTAGGATGTAAAATACTTTTTAACGCTTATCTTTTTGCATTAGTGTTGTTCGACTTTTCTACACTTGTAACTTTTTTGAGTAATTAAAAAATATCTACAAGTTTTTTTTAGTTTCAGAATGCCGATGACTGGTGCTGAAAGGCAAAAAAAATATATTGAAAGACTTAAACAACAAAACCCTGAAAAATATGAAGAAAAAAGAAAAAAACATCTTGAGAAGGTTAAACAAAACTCAAAAAAAATATCAGATCTGATTGACAGTGAAAAAGAAGCTCGAAGACGAAAATGGAAAGAAGCTAATGATAGAAGAAAAGAAAAGATAAAGCAAGCAGAAAAGCAAAAAAGAGAAACCTATGCAGCTAAACGAAATCTATACTTGAAAGTAGAAAATACAAAACTCAAGCTGGAAAATAAAAAACTTCACGAAAAGATGAGCAGAATGATGAAAAGAATGGTGGTTATGAAAAAACGCATTTATCGAAACAAAATATATAATGAACATGTGAAAGCTAAAACCCAAAGTCAAACCACAGCCACAGATACTCAGCCTGTACTAAAAAATATTCCTGAAAACGACCTTAATACCCCAATGTCAAAAGCAAGCAGTTTTGTCGAAAAAATTGTTGTAAGGGAAGAGGATAAAGAAAAAGTGAAGCGAAAAGTTTTCGAATTAAATGTTCTCTCAGAATCTTTAAAACAACAGTATACTAACGCAGATACAAACAATGAAAAAAAGGTACTCAAAAAGGTGGTTAATAACGATCTTGTAAAGAAATATAGTTTAACTACGAAACTTGCATCAACTTTAGGATTAAAAGGACGAATAAGAAATGATGAAACAGTGAAAGAAGCCAAAGAAAAAGACAACGTTAAAAAAATCAAGGAGTTCTTTTTACGTGACGACGTCAGTCGTGCCACAGCAGGCCGAAAAGAATGTAAAACCCTTAAGAAAGATAAACAACAGAAACGTTTTCTTTTAGATTCCATGAAAAATCTGCACATGAAATATATATCAGAGGGAGGAATAGACTCTTATACTACATTTACTCGGTGTAGACCATTTTATGTTATGAATCCTAGTCTTAGCGATCGCGAAACTTGTGCTTGTGTTAAACACAGCAATTTAATACTGAAGGCCGAAAAGCTAAAAACTTTAAAAGTAATACCGAGTTGTAAAGTCACCGATTTAGTGACGGACGTATCTTGCAACATTAACTCCAAACAATGCATGTATAATACATGCTCATCTTGTATGTCTAAGTCCGCTTCAGTTTATCTTGAAGAAAATACAAATAACGAAAATATCACATGGCAGGAGTGGGGATTGAAGAAACATGAGTATTCAAAGCATTTAAAAACTGGTGAAAGACAACCCATGACTACCAAAAAAATTGTAAAGGATACTAAAAGTGGTACTATTGGTGAGCTAATTCAAAAATTCAACAAAGAATTAAAAGCTTTCAAGAAGCATTATTACAATATTAGTCATCAGCATAAGGCTCTACAAAATTGCATACGGGACCTATCTGAGGATGAAGTAGTTATAATATGTGACTTCTCAGAAAATTATGCTGGCAAATTACATGAGGAAGTACAATCTGTTACTTTGGGTGGAAATAGAGAACAAATTTCTCTCCACACAGGAGTAATTTATACGAACAACAATATAACATCATTTTGTACTGTATCTCCATGTTGTGACCATGATCCTGGAGCAATCTGGGCTCACCTCTCACCAGTTTTTGAACATGTTAAACAAATAGTTCCTTCTGTGAAAGTTATACACATGTTTTCTGACGGCCCAGCCACTCAGTATAAACAGAAAAAAAACTTTTATCTGTTTAGTAAAAATGTTGAAGAGAGCACTTTAGATTATGCAACCTGGTCTTTTTTTGAGGCGTCTCACGGTAAAGGGGCGGCAGATGGAGTAGGTGGGGCTGTGAAGAGAACCTTGGACGATCTTGTATCTCATGGAACAGACATTCCTAATGCAAGCGTTGATTTCAAGATGTTGAAGGAATCAGAAAAAAAGGTGAAGACGTTTTTTGTATCGGAAGAAGAAATAAGAGAAATGCAACAAAACGTTCCCGATAAGTTAATTCCGTTGCCAGGTACCATGAAACTTCATCAGATTATCACAACTGCTAAACAAGGTTCTATCCTATATCGAGATCTGAGCTGCTTTTGTGGTCCAAAAAAAGGTTGTTGTGCATGTTATGAAAAAAAAACACATGACCTAATCCAGAAATCAGAGCAAATAAAAAATAAAAGCAAGAATTCAATAAAAAGGAAACCAACGAAGACTTCGAAATACATAAACAATAAAAGATCAAGGTCAGAAATATCTTCTGATAGTGATAATTATAACAGTGACGACATTCCTTACGCAGATTCAGACAATAGTTCTTACTGTGAAGAAGATTGGCTTGAAGAGGTATTAGATATTGATGAACTTGAAGAAACGGAAATGACTGATACTGATACGATGACGATAGACCTAAAAAATGAAAAAGATAACTCACTTCCTTGTCCAAGCACTAGCAATACTAATTCAAGCCGAGTAGCTAAAACACCGGTGAAAATATTATCTGAAGTAGAAGTAAAGATGATACTAAACGAAAAAACAGGGAAAATGCAAATAGTACGCGTCAAAAATGTTGAAACTGAACCTGAAAATGACAGTCAAGAAAAAATTCAAGACGAGAAATTTACGAAGAAGGAAGAGCAAATGATGGACAGTAATGCAAAACAGGAGGAAATAAAAACAAATAACATAAAAATTATGAATAAAAAAGCAGTTTTAGATACACAGTTGATAGAAAATAAAGCAGTACGCCCAAAAACAAAAGAAGACATAAAGGAAAATATAGAAGTACAGATGATATTGAATGAAACTAACTTACTACTTACTACTACGTGTTCTGTGACCGAGCTATAGCATGAACGTATATTTAAAAATACAGACGGAGTTATAAATAAAAATATTTAAAATATTTAAAAAAAATATTTAAAATATTTTAAAAAATGAAAAAATACAGAATATTGTTAAAAAACCCGACGAAAAAGTTGAAACTGAAACTGAAACTGGAAATAAAAGTGAATTTCTGGGGGAGGAATGCGAATCAAACGACTGGAAAATAAATGACACGGTTTTAGTCAGATACTACATTAAAAAAACCTGGAAGTATTATATCGGTGTCATTGAACACATTGATAACACTTGTAAAAGTTATAAGATAAATTACTTCAAAACTGTCCATCAAAAAGGTACTTTGAAATTTACAAAGTCAAAGGTTATCAAAGACGTCGATACAGTACCACGAGACTGTATTGTAAAACAAGTTAATTTATTACAAGTGTCCAACAAATCTCAAGAGTTTGTATTAGGCAACGAAGAAGATGCGTTATATTTTTAACTAAATTTTTCCTGCTACATCGCTCGCATTAGCCTATCATTATAATTTGTTTGTGAAGAGTTACAGCTAACAATAACAATGCCGCTTTAAATAAAACACTTAATGATTCATTTTAGTTTTTATTTTCTTTTCTTTTATAAGTAGGTAGGTATTATTTAAGTGACTACTAAAATATCGATTTATCTGAATGCGGCCTTACTTTTACAATTTCCTGACATTTCCTAACGAAACAATTTACTGACAATTTCGTGACGTACATTTATTTTGAAAATGACTCATTCATATTTTAATGTGAAAGCAATCAGTTAATTGTTATATTATTATTTTGTTGTATGAATTTAAAAGAAATGACGTTTATTTAGGTATTATTATTAATATATTATAAGTATAGTTTGAATTTCTTTAGGGCGTAAAAAATATCTGAGTGTTAATTTTTTCCTCATTGCAGTGTGTATTCACACAACTATTTTAGGTAAATAAAGTTATCTTTCTTTTTAATATTAAAAATTAGGCAAACCACAATCAAAAAAATCAGCCAAGTGCAAGTCGGACTCGCGCAAGGAGGGTTCTGTACCGGTATAGAGCGAAAGTAGACAAAAAATTGTGTTTTTTGTCTACTTTCGCTTTTACTTTATTTTAATTTTATTATTAATTATTAAAGTACAAATATAATTAAGGATTTTGTGAAAATTTCAAGGGCCTAGCTGTTACTATAATTGATTAAGAGCAAAAAAGACCAAAAAAATAATGTTTCTTGTTTGGGAGCCCCCCTTAAATATTAACTTTATTTTATTTTTAGTATTTGTTGTTATAGTAGCAATAGATATACACAATCTGTGAAAATTTTAGAAATCTAGCTATAGTGGTTCTTGAGTTACAGCCTGGAGACAGACGGACAGGCGGACGGACAGACGGACAGACAACAAAGTCTATGTAATAGGGCCCCGTTTTTACCCTTTGGGTACGGAACCCTAAAAAATCATAAGCAATAATATATAATATAATGTAAAGAATAAATATAACAAATAAAACATTTTGAGAGAATTGAATAATTATAAACTAATACTTATCAGCAACAATAATTACAACATTACATTTATATGTTTAAGTAATATTACATCCTGTTTTAAAGCAATTATTAGTTACACAAATGTATGGTTAATATGGTTACTGATATATAAGTAATTTAAAATAATACTTACTGCCAAATGCGATATGAACTTGTTCTGGCTGACAAAATTCACAATTGTATCCAGCCACAATCGAAGCAGTCGATACAATAATATTAAACAAAATACATGTATACCAAACCATCTTATTAATCATTTTGAATGTTAGTTGATGCTCAACTCTCAAGTTTACTCGACTACTACAGCTTCAAACCAACAACAAGCTAGTTAAACATTACAATGGTTTAATAAAATATTTGAGGATAAATTATCTTAAGCAAAAACCTGTACCACTGCGTAGACTAGATAATATTTAACTAAAACAAAACGTTGTAAATCTGAAAATTTAAAACCATTGTTTATCAATATTTGACACTTTACAAATGGTAACATGTCAAAACTGTCAATTCGACAAATTTCGACAATTGACAGCTAAAGTTTATTTTTCTTAATATGGCACTTCGGTGAAATAACCATGGCCAGTGTCGAGCAGGGCTCGAAAACGTTATTTTTAATAACGGTTTTGATTCGTTCGGAACGGTTCATTGCAATAACGTTTTTGGGAACAAAAACGTATTTGAGAACATTTTGAAAACCGAAATAAAACGGTTAAATCCACACAGCGGGACACAGGGCAGTCAGTAAAGGTTTTCACCACCGATTTTGTTGAACCTCAATCGATTTTCTTTGGTGAGTATAAGGGGATAACTTAAGAAATAATAGTGGCATACTACCTACTTACGCTTTTACCCTGGGGGTGAATGCAATAAATTTTTTAAACTATTTTAGGTTATATTTTACAAAAATTAATACTCTATTCTCTAACAATATAAGGTGCCTATAAAATATATTACTAAAATATAAAACAGGGGGAGAATAATAAAAAAAGAAAGACTATATATAAAAAACTAAATCTAAGTCGGAGGCTGCGGGCAATGTACCCAAGAGGCTGGCAGCATTACCTCGCTGTATCGCAAGACTGATACGTTGGCCGAGGTAAGCGCCAGCTCTGGGATCATTAGTTTTCTCAACCAGTCTTTGGGATAACTCCTTGAATAGTAGTTTGGCACCAGGGCCCCACGGGCCCAGGGTCTCAACCCCGAAAGGTACAAAAAAGTAATCACTTCCCAGTGCTTCATACTTTCTTCTTTTGTTTGTCTCCGCTTGTGCCGCCGCAGCTCCCGCCTCTCTCGTTGTGGCCGTCACGTGCGACGCCGCTAGCGTATCCACGCAGGTGGCGTCCCATACGAGAGGCCTCCCACGGCTCCACGGAACGAGCGTCATTCCGTCGGGCCTTTTGCCGTCGTCACGTGCGATACCGTTCGGCTCAAGAGTGGCCGGCACGTTGACGGAGACAAGGGCCCTGCGGATCACGTCGTTCAAGGAAGCATGGCGGGACTGGCGGCCGGCACTGCGTCGACAAGACAGGCCGTGATGACCCTGGCGGTCTACTGCGGCGCCGCAGTGGCAGCGATGGGGTTCGCTGATATTGGCTCCTAGTCGCAAACTGAGTGATAGATTGAATGTATGATTATCTAATAGTGTTCCGGTATTGGATGATGGGTTTGCCTGAAGCCAGTAGCCTGATTCCGGCTCGGCGGACGCTAGGAGACGCGCGCGATCTGTGGTGGACGAGGAATTTAGTATGTCTGTTTGTGCCAAATTAATTAGGGGTTCATCCCAATTCTTTTGGATGTTGGGGTTAGCTGGAACGTCACTGGGACAAACACGCTTCCAAGCGTTGATCGCCTCAGCTAGTGACTGAATGCCTATGTTTCCAAAAGAATTGGTGATGATTTTGATGAAAAGAGGATGAATGCTGTGAGCTGAAGAAAGGAAGGCGGGAAGAGACACGCTGGACACACTTCTGAGACCCAAGCCGCCGAAACGAATGGGAAGAGTGGCTTGGGCCCAGGAGGTGTCAGAGATTTGACAGTTAAAAATATTAATTACTGTGTCTTTTAAAATAGAGTCTAAATGGGAAAGAAGGTTGGGACACTCCCATAGAGGGCAGCACCTCAAGACATATGTAAATTGGGGCACAAACAAACAAAAACGAATTATTTGGTAAGCCATATGGGATTTTATTGCGACAAGTTTGCCAGAAGATTCTACGAATTTTTGTTTTTGTTCCGAAACGTAAGGCTCAAAACCATCATTTAATATGGGGGCACCTAAAAGGCGGAGGGATTCTTTACTGAGAATTTTGATACTAGGGGCCAAATTGTTAAATTCCGATATAATTACGTCGTGCGGCTGTGTGATTGGGCTATTCAAAAAAAGCTCACATTTGGAGAAATTTAAATCCAAATCTATTGCTTTAAATTTCTCTATTAATACCTGCAAATCGTGGAGAACTGTAGCCGGGTCACCACCGAGGGTGCCATCATCCAAATACCAGACGTTAAATTCAGATTGGAGGGATGTAATTGTAGAATGTATGGCAAGGCTGAAAATAGCGGGGCCCAGAGGATCGCCTTGCTGGCAACCAGTAGAGGATAGTAGGCAATCCCTGTTATATAGAAGTGTCGAATTGGCGCCGTAGCTTTGGAGGATGTATTCATATATTTCGGGAATGTGGTTATGGACTTCCTTGAGCAGAGCGCTTCTAGATACGGAGTTGAAGGCATTTTTTACATCAACCTTCACGATCACTTGTCCGGTTTTGGATTTAATATAAGTACGGAGGGCGTGAACGGCGGCTTCACATCCACCCTTACTCCCAAAGCCAAGTTGTACAGGCTGAAAAACATCTCTAAGTTTATTCGTAATGTGCTTACAACAAATTTTCGATGCGATTCTACGGTAGGTGCAACCGACCGCTATGGGACGAATACCACCATCTTTTTTCTTTAATGCGCATAAATTAGCGCCATATAAAATAAACGTGAAATCGTGGTGGACCTTGCCAGATAGCATCAAATTTATTAAGGTCGTCAGGTCCTCTAGAAGCGCTCTGCTGGAGTCTTCAGATGCACTGATTAAGTCCTTCAGGTGCTGGGGACTTAGACCATCGTAACCGCTGGCCGATCCAGTCCTGAAAGACATTATCGCGTTTTTTACATCTTTTATGGAGGCCTCTACGGGTTGCACAGAAGGGCTAGACGAAGGAGGTATGTTCGGTGGGGGGAGTGAGGGATGTTTGTCACGGAGGGCTTCTAGGGTGTGTGCGTTGTATTGGGCTATGCTATCGCTGGAAAAAAGCATGTTGGCAGCACCTTTTAGGTCCCCATCGCTGATCTTAGATTCGATTTTGTGTATCGAGTTGTGTTGTTTACGATGAAGATGCGGGGGTGAGTTATCATGAGAATGAAGGTGTAGAGAGGCATTGATGGTGAGGTTGTTAAAGTTGGAGCAGTTGTTTTTAATGATAGAAGTGAGTGATTTTTTTTTTATCTTGGATTGCATGTAGGACATGGAACGGAAAAGTGAGTAGACTTTCCCATCGCTGGCAGCTGTCGGGATGTGAAATGACCTCTCTAATTACAGATGAAAGTTGCTTGGCTACTTGAACCCTAGCACCTTTCGGGATGCGTTTAAGGATGGGTAGTGACAATTTGTAGTTTGAAATTTTTTGCCAGAAAGGAATGTTGCATGACGGGGATGGGGTTGTTGTGGGTGTGCTACTGATATTTGAGCTGTGGCTGTGTGTCTTACCTATGTGAATGTTCAGGCCTTTTACCCCTTTGAAAGACCGGTTGCAAAACTGGCAGCGTATGAAGTTGATCGGATCGCTCGCAGTCTCCGACATGTAAAGTTTTTCCTCTGCCTCTTGTTTCTTGGATGCGTGAACCAACGATATTAAAATATACTTCTATAGCGTGAACATATCGAGAGCTGCTGCCGGTTCCAAAGCCGATGCCAGAGCAGTCTACCCGCTGTCTGCGTCTCTTGGATCAACGACTACATCTTCTTTTTATTATTGACAAATTGATCGGGATACATTTAATATTATCTTAAAAAGTTCGAAAACTATGCTGCGTCTTCCCTCGACAGACTGGACAGAAGGTGTGAAACGGAAAAGGGCTTCTCAGAATTGTTTATATTTTTACATAGGTACTATCTTGCAAGACTTGCAGTACGTAAGTATGAGGAGATTATCTCGTGACGATACTCACGGTTTTGCCCGCTTGGGCTGCTGTGAATTACTGATTATGGCAATATTAATGCTGAAAAGGGAGTGTTTTACACTGAATGCCTAAACTTGTATAAATTTTTCTATTTTTTATCCAAAAAAAATTGCAGGGAAAAATTTTAACTTGACATGATATCATGACATCCATAGACATCCCAGTGTAACACCTATCCGTTACAGTACCGGGTTAATAAAATTACAATTAGATAAAAATGTAGTATATTTAACAAAATTTAAAAAAAAAAAACTAAAGGTGCCCGGTGGCGGTAGGTGAGACAACAAAATTTATATGTCGTGGTAAGGCCTACTTGATCGTCACTTATGGATCGTAGGGCTACTCTCCTGGTCTGATGTAATCTGGGACGCTGGAGGTACTGTGCTTCCTCTCAGCCGCAGCGTTGAATTGAAGATGGTCACAGGAAGGAGCGAGCGACGCAGTCAAATCAATTCGGAGCAGTGATATTCGGAGCAGTGATATTCGGAGCAGTGCTATTCGGAGCAGTGATATTCGGAGCAGTGATATTCGGAGCAGTGATATTCGGAGCAGTGATATTCGGAGCAGTGATATTCGGAGCAGTGATATTCGGAGCAGTGATATTCGGAGCAGTGATATTCGGAGCAGTGCTATTCGGAGCAGTGAAAAATAAAAATAAAAAAAAAGCCCTAATAGACACACAAAAGTAATTTGTTATGTAAACGATTTTTTTAATTTGAAGCATTCTCTGCTTCAAATATTGCTTTAAATTGCTGCTTCAAATATGGGATGCAAATATTGTAGCAAAATGTGTCAATACGTTTTCTAATATAATTAAATTATAAATGCGAACGTGTTTTTGTCTATCTCTTACCTCTTCACACCCAAACAACTCAACTGGTTTACTGAGTATGAAGATACTTTTGAGGCTCGGGAAAGAACATATTAGGATACTTTTTATCCCGAAAAATGTACGGGCATCACTACGACTGCCCCTAAGTATACTGAGTCAACTAACAAATTGCAAACTTTACAGGAGAGCGTCAGAAAGAATGAAACGTTATATTTTTAATGTCATGAAAATTAGGAAAAAATATACGGTCATAGATAATTACCTATAAAAAGGTCCTTCAACACAGCAAAATAAAAAATATATTATTTCATTATTTACTGAGATAATGTAGATATACTAGTATACGTCGACTATCTATAAGTTGAAATTGGATTAACTACCACTTATATTTTTATACGTCGTATCATTGAATTTACTTATTTTGACAGTTCTAAATCTAAAATATGGTAAAACTATTTTTAATTTAGAGTTTTCTATCATAAGGTATCACCATTTTGTTCTCATAGTTCGTTTTTGTATAAATCTTGTCAGTTGACTCATTATACATGGATATAAAATAAGAAGCGTCCTATTTTTGTTGGTAAGTCAAGTGTGACAATGTAAGTTAAATAATTAAAAAAATATTTTATTTCATACATTTTGAATTAAAATAATCAACTACATATAGATTAAAATATATTTGTTATTGAGAGTTCTTTATTTTCATAAAATTAACTAAGTTAAGCCTTTGTAGCTAAGACTTAGGTTTCAAGTAACAAAACAGAAAATATTTTATTGTCTATTGCACATTTCTTGCTAAGTATAAGAAAATGTATTAATTACTAAATAGCAATCATTTTAAAACAGCCTCAGTCTTGAAAATTTACCTAGCATGTCTAATTTTTACTTATTCTGGGCATGGGCACATTGAAACCGAACCAAAAGGGGAAAAAATTATGTTTATGGTCTCCCAAGACTCCCTTAAATATTTAATTTAGGTATTTTGTTTTTACATATTTGTTGTTGTAGCAGCAAGTGCCAAAAGAAAAACATAATTTGTGAAAATTTCAACTGTCTAGCTACAGTGATTCTCGAGATACAGCTTGCTGACAGACAAATGGTCAGACTGACAAAAGTTCCTGTTATAAGGTTTCGTTTTACCATTTCGGTATGGATCCTTTAGTAGAGGAGCCCAAAAGGAGATTTTGAGCCATGCTTGAAAAGTCAGATTAAGCTTGTATAAAGTTCCCAAATATTATCACGGTACAAAAATCTGATACCCTAGTTGGCGGATTAAAAAGTTTTTTTTAAGTATTGAAATGTCGTGAAACTGTAAGATTAAAATAAAGAATGTTAAGTATACTCTAAAGAAGCTGATCATAAAAATTTAAAGGTAAAGTAAGCCTGCAGGGACACTTTAAAATTTCAAAACACAAAACTTATTTTTTTAAGAAAATAAGCTTTACAGATGGTTTATGTCGCACTTAATTAAAAGATCTAAGACTAAAATCTTATAATGAATTACCTATAAAAATATTTCTTTTCAATATTTTCATAACTTGAAATCGGCTGTAGCCTCTAAACTCGACGCTAGAATAAAAACGCTGATATTATTTTTTTATCCGTTATACCTAATCTACAGAACCTACGAAGCCTACAAAACAGCTGACTAGCTTCATAAATAGCACTTTGGGCTCCCAACTACCTTAAATAAGTGGTAATTTGGTCTTTTCACTCCGCGGTGACCAAATGCATACTGAGTCAACTTTAAATTTCAATTTTCAACCAAAATGCCCGCGATCGCGTCCCGCGTATACTGGTAGAATACAACTTGACTCAGTGTTCCATGTGCAAAAATAATTAGTAAGTCATGCACTTGACTCTGTATACGTCATTTTATTTCCGGTATTAATAAAAATACAAACTTTTTTTTAAAGCCAGCAGGTAGAATATGATCTAATTACTGTAAATATACCAAAAAGTGTAATTTGGAAATTTTGTTAGTTGACTCAGTATACTTAAGGGAGGTCGAGTCTAGTCCTTAGTAAATAGTAAATACACGTCATGTATGTGTCTTTTTAAAATTGAGAAAATAAACGGAAGTTAAAAATTGAAAGTGAATTTAAGAGTAACATATACATTACAACAAATACTAAAAAACAAGATATATTTCATATTTAAGGGGGGCTCCCATACAACAACCGTATTTTTTTGGCCTTTTTTGCTCGATATCAATAACGATAATAGGTAGGCTCTTGAAATTTTCATAGACTCCTTGACTATATGAGTTCTATATTAATTAATAAAACTAATAAAAACTTAATAAAATTAATCCCATACAAAAAACACAATTATTGACCTTATTTTGCTCTGTAACGGTACGGAACCCTCCATGAGCGAGTCCGACTCGCACTTGGCCGATTATTGCCTCGCCGTGATACTGCAAACGAATGCCCGAAAAATAATAGTTTTTGTTATATATTTAACTTTTGATCGAGGAAACGGGAAAAACCGTTTAAAACCGTTTTAAGGATCAAAAACGAAAAAATCATTTCGTTCTCAAAAAATGTTCCGAATAGCGTTCCGTTCCGAACGAAACCGAAATGAAACGTTCTTTTGGTATTGTTACGGATACGGGAAGTTGTTTACGTGTTACGAATACGGGCAGTTGTTTACCTGCGCGCGACAGTTGCGCGTACCTTCTAGAAAAGCCCGACCCTTGTTTATGTGATTGCGTGTTTACGTAAACAATCCAAAATAGAACGCTCCAGAATTCGACGCGGGCCATATAAAAGGTAAACAAGCCGGCAGTCAGGTCAGTTCGATCCGAGCGATCATCAAGGCGACTTCAAAGTGAGACAAGTGATCAATAGTGAGTGATTGTGATAGTGAACTAACGACTCGGCTACGACCTAGGACAGTGATAGTGCTCAGTGATTTGGATCTAGTGCTTAGTGTTTGGACTTAGTGATTTGTGTGAGCTAGTGTTAGTGAATAAAGTCTTCAAGAGAGTCACCAGGTCTTTCTCTCCGAATCCTCGAACCCTAGCACGTAACAACTGGTGTCGGAAGTGAGATTTGGAAGATGCCATTGACTCCGAGAGAGGACTTCGAGGGAAGTGTCAGAACAAGGGCGCAACGGGCTGCGGAGGCCACATCCACTGGGGACCAAGCTCCGCCCACTGAGGGACAGGCCCCGCCCACTGTCTCCGCCCACCGGGACCCGCCCACTGGCCACGCCCCCCAGGCTCCGCCCACTTTGGGCGTGGCCACGCCCACTGGCTCCGCCCACCGGGACCCGCCCACTGGCCACGCCCCCCAGGCTCCGCCCACTTTGGGCGTGGCCACGCCTACTGGCCACGCCCACCAGACTACTCAGGCCACGCCCACTGGCCCCGCCCACCGGGCTCCGTCTACTGGCTCCAGCCACCAGGCATCGCCCGTAGTTTCTACGGCCCCTCAAATGGCTCCTCAATTGGAAAGCATAATTGGGTTAATTCAGGCTTTGCAAGATTCTCAAAGGGCAATGATGGAGGCACAAGACCGCAAGCTCGGCGCCTTGCAAGAATCACAAGACCGCAAGCTCGGCGCGTTGCAAGATTTTCAAAGGGTTGAAATTCAGGCAATGAGGGAGTCACAAGACCGCAAACTCGGCGCTTTGCAAGAGTCACAAGAACAACAAAAGGACCTTCAAGAAAAGGCGCTTCTGGCTATAAAGGACGTCAGTAATACAGTGACAAAGCTTCGTAAAGATGTCGACGTAATGGACGAACGAGTGACGGGGTTAGGATTGGATGTGGAAAATGTGAAAACCGGCCTCACTGAACTTCAGAAGAAAGTAGTGCGCCTGGAAACCACAGGAGTGGCGGTGTCAAGTGGAACTACCGGAGTGGTGCAAGTGGTACAAGGACCAAGAGTTAAAGTGCCACCATACGACGGTACTACTTCATGGAACGCTTATCGTCAGCAATTCCAGACGGTTGCTTCTGCCAACGGATGGACTGACGAACAATGCCTGACCGCTCTCACTGTTGCGCTCAGAGGGCAAGCTTTGTCGGTCCTAGAAGCACATACAGGAAATGGGTTCCAAGACCTGATGGAGGCCCTTGAATCCAGATACGGGGAGCGACACCTGGAGCACGTGTTCCGTGCTCAACTTCGTGACAGAGTCCAACGCTCAGGAGAGGGACTACAGCAATGGGCGTTGGAAATTGAAAAACTCGTCAAGAAGGCACACCCAGGAGCCGATTCCAAAATGGTCGACACGAATATTGTACAAGCATTTGTCGACGGAATCAGGGATCTGGAGGTCAGAGCTGCAGTAAGGCTACGTCACCACACCTCGTTAAAGGAAGCGTTGGCGCATGCTTTAGAGGTCGAGGCTGTTCGGCGTGACATACGGCAGACCTATAAGATCCGCGAGGTCCCCGAGGAAGTCAGGGAGGTTAAGGCTCCTACGAAGAGAAATTATGGAGCCATGTGCTATAAGTGCGGTGAGAGGGGCCATCTTCAGCTCAACTGCCCGCAGAAGGAGACCCATCTGGCAAGGATGAAAAGTCTCGAGGAACGCATGAAACAAATAGAGGAGCTGAAGAAAGGAGCTTCATCCCCTGCCCGGGATCAGGGAAACGAATAAAAGCCAGGACTGAGGGGCGAGTACTGGCTGTCGCGGAGGAAGCCCCGCTAACTGTTATCTCCCAAGCATGCAGCGGGAATAGTCTTGTGATTCAGGGGACTATTAACAGGACGGATTGCAAAATGACTCTAGATACAGGAGCCTCTAGAACGATAGTTAACCCAAATCTGGTAAAAGCCACAAGAAGACACAAGAGGAGAATTAACTGTCGGCTCCTTACTGCCTCCGGTCATCCAATACCCGTCCTGGGAGAAATGTCAGTAACGATTAATGTAGGGGGATCCTCATACCCCCATGACGTTATCGTGGCTGAAATTATGGATGATTGCATCTTGGGTTTGGATTTCATGAAGAAGCATAACTGCAGAATTAATGTCGCTGACGGAGTTTTCAAGTGTGCAGAATTTTGGGAATGCATAAGACGAGGACCACCGCGTACCATCCACAATCTGATGGAATGGTCGAGAGATTTAACCAGACCCTTGAGAGGCATTTGGCGAAATTAGTAGATGACAAACAAAAAGATTGGGACAAGTATATACCACTCTTCCTTCTGTCGTACCGTACCGCCGAGCATGAAAGCATAAAAGCTACCCCGGCGTATGTCAATTATGGTAGGGAACTAAGAGTTCCAGTAGACCTTTTGACAGGAGGGTCACCGGAGGAACCAAAGACCGTACCAGACTATGTCTGCGATTTAAGGGAAAAATTGCACTACATACACGCCATGGTTCGGGAAAATGGGTTACAATCAAGTGAGAACATGAAGACCAGATACGACCGGAAAGCGAACACGAGCGGCTTCGAAGAAGGGTCACTGGTATGGCTGCATAACCCAACTCGCCGAAAAGGGAAATCTCCAAAGTTGCAGACCAAGTGGGACGGCCCATATAAAGTGGTTACCCGATTGAATGATGTGACTTACAGGATTCAAAAGCCACCAAGAGGCACATTCAAAGTGGTACACATAGACCGTTTGGCGCGTTATCATGGCAGTAACAACGATGCTCGGGACGAGCATCTCTAAGAGGGGAGTAGTGTTACGGATACGGGAAGTTGTTTACGTGTTACGAATACGGGCAGTTGTTTACCTGCGCGCGACAGTTGCGCGTACCTTCTAGAAAAGCCCGACCCTTGTTTATGTGATTGCGTGTTTACGTAAACAATCCAAAATAGAACGCTCCAGAATTCGACGCGGGCCATATAAAAGGTAAACAAGCCGGCAGTCAGGTCAGTTCGATCCGAGCGATCATCAAGGCGACTTCAAAGTGAGACAAGTGATCAATAGTGAGTGATTGTGATAGTGAACTAACGACTCGGCTACGACCTAGGACAGTGATAGTGCTCAGTGATTTGGATCTAGTGCTTAGTGTTTGGACTTAGTGATTTGTGTGAGCTAGTGTTAGTGAATAAAGTCTTCAAGAGAGTCACCAGGTCTTTCTCTCCGAATCCTCGAACCCTGGTACGTAACAGTATTTAAGGCGATAACGTTTCGAAAAATATAACGTTTTTCGAGCCCTGGTGTCGAGTATAAATATGGCGGGAAAACAATGTTCTGTAATCACGGACTTAAAAAAAAACGGACGTAACCTTGTCCCGAGTGAACCATAGTTATGGCCGCCCGTGTAGGATGTGTGCGTATCATTGGCGCCGTCACTCAATGTACAATGGCAGCGGGTTGTAGTACCTAGTTGCGTGTGTGAGTGTCGGTCACGTGTACAATAAACGAAATTGTCGTACCTTGCATGCTTCACCTCTTTATAGTGTAATGCTCCATCCGTATTTTTTTACATCCATGTCTGTAATAGGTATAATAATTTTCATTGAATTTTCAGCATCGTTCTTCTATATTGGCAGGTCTAAAGTCTAGACAAAGTCTAAAGATGCGCTTACACGGGCAATAATTACGGCAATATTGCTCGGTGACATGAATGGAGCGATCTGGAGCAATTAGTGGAGCAATATGGAGCAATTTATATTTTCATAACGCTCAATGTCATGTCGCTCAAATATTCGATGGCCACATCACTCAATATTGTATTGCACAATATTGCTGCTTGTTGCCGCAAATTGTTTGATGTAGTCGTGACGTCAAAGTTGACGAGAATTGACTGAAGTTCAGCAATTTTAGTTGCCCGTATAAGCGCATCATTAGTAAAAGTCAATAGGTACAGTCAAGAAGTTAAGTCGGTCGATCTTAACTAAAACTGAACTTTCGATGGAGTTTTGGAGGGAACACAAAATAGCACGTTTTAACAAACATAATTTTTGCCTAATTTTGCGTACGGAAACCTTCGTGCGCGAGTCCAACTCGCACTTGGCCGATTTTTTTTAGTGGCGCGCATGAAATAAAATCATTCAAAATGTTGAAATTCACGCCCACCTGCGAAATGATGCACTTCGGTCTTCGGCTTTATAACCATGGCCAGTGTCGAGTATTATGGTGAGAAAACAATATTCTAATAATTTTTTTATCGTCAGGTCCAAAAGTCTAGTCAAAGTCTAAGTCATAAAAGTCAATACAGTCAAGAAGTCAAGTCGGTTGATTCAGTAAAGTGGTAGACGCTTTACCGAAACGTTCGATGGAGTTTTGGAAGGAACACAAAATAGCACGTTTCACTTTCCCCCACTTATGCACGATAACGAATATCTAATGTTTAATATCCTACCAATATTACACATTAAAAACCCAGTTAACACAATTTTAGGAAAATGATACAAAAATACAACATCACTCTTTCACATTCCCGACAAAACTTCCAAGATGTCGTTTGAGAATGAAAAAGTATGAACCATTAGAAAGTTAAAATATATTTACAACTGGTACATTTAAAATATAAAATTAAAATCTATGAAAAATGTAAAGAAATCTTACAATAACTTATGAAAATAGCACAATTCCATTATGTTAACTAATTTGTACTAGAGGCAATAAACGCAACTCACAGTCCACACCATATGCTTAGCACTGTATAATAATATATTTAAAAGTAGTTCAACAAGCTTGTAGCAACTGTTCTCGTCAGCTTATAAGGATAAGGCACTTTATTACAACTATTTCCTAGCACGTCTAAGAAGCTCGCCGATACTAGCTTCGCCCTCACTTCTATCTTTACTTCTAAATTTTCTTCTAATTTGACCCAAACTTATTTCTCCTTCACTTTTCATTGGTATCTGAGATAGCTCCGAGCGTCTCGGTGTAGGGGAGGAGCTATCATCAGTCGTCGACAGACGTAACTTTCTATTTTGCCTGTATCTCTCTATTTGTCCCCAACTACTTATATCCGATGAGGAGTATTCGTCCACAGAGCTGGAACTACTCGAGGTTAGATTTTTTCGACTTTGCACTTGTGTTTTTGGTTTCCGCTGAGGTTTCGTATCCAAATTAGACATGACGTCTCTTGATGTTTGAGGCAGTCGTAGACTGAAGCGGGGCGAGGATAGGATTATGGAAATATCTTCGCAATCAGGTGGGGGTTCTTCGTTGCTGGTGGCAGGTATAGGGCTGGTATGACGGTCAACTTTTGACACGGCAAACGGTGACGTGGTTCTAGTTTTTGTACGGGTTGGAGATGTCATCACACTCTTCATCCGAGCTGGCGACGTTTGAGTGTCCTTTTGGGTTGAATTCTCATTTATTATACCACTTTTATGTCCCGATATAGATGGTTTACTTATAGACTTTGTAAAAATGTCACTATATTCTTCCAATATAAGCTTTTTGATAAAGTCTTTTTCTAATTTGAACATGTTCTCGACTTCTTCCAAAGGGTCCGTTGATTTTAGGTCGTTATGAATGGATTGTATATTATTTTTATCGGTTCTCGGCGATGTTTGAGTTTGTTTTCGCGCCATTTTCTTGTTTAAATTGATTTGAGTCCCCGAATCCTGAGTGTCTATTTCATGAACGTATTCAAAAACATCTACAGAGTTTTTGAATGATAAACTGTTTGATTTCGTATAGGTCTCATTTTGGATTTTGAATTCAATTTTTTCTTCATCTTTTATGGGGCTGTTGTTTGTTTTAGACTCTTTTGAACTGCCTTCGTTATCTGGTGATTTACTAGAATCATTGTGGTATGATAAATGATGTGATGAATCAGTTTTATCGTCGTCAAAGTCATCAGCATAAGTATCATTTTCGTCATTGGACATATTATTTTTATCGTCTTCGACTTGTAACGATTTAGAAACTTTTTCTTGAATGTCTAAAACTTCCTTCAATAAATTTTCATCTGAAGTGGTAAGAATATTTTTCGTGTTTTGTCTACTGATTTTTGGGCTATTCACAGACATAGTATTTTCTCTGCTGCTTAAAATTTTTTCGAGAATAGGTCCTAAAGGCATTTCTTTTTTGTCAGGTAGATCAGGTATCTCTTTCTCGATCTCATCCAAGCTTACACCTCCAAGGGTTAGTTTAGTATACGGAATGTACTCAACATTATTCAACCCCTTTTTATTGTTCACTTTACCATCTGTATTTGCATTTCGGATAGAACTCTGATTTTTGGTTTTTGATTGCAAACGAACTCCTTTTCGAGTTTTAGATGAAGACGGCGCATATACAGCATTTAATTTATTCCTCCACTCATCGAGACTTGTAACGGTCGTATTTCTAACATTTTTAGATTTTCCTTTTGTTTTGTCTGTTATTGGTGACTTACTTTGTACTCGCTTAAAGTATTTTTGTGATTTTGATAGTTGGCTTGGTTGATAGTCGGATACGACGTGCTCTGTGGACTCACTGCTTTCACATGTTTGTAGTTTTGATACTTTTCTGTCCAAAGTCTTTTTAACTGGGTTTATTTGTGAGGCGGCTGGTTTGAAATTTACTAAAGCATCTAATCGATTAGATTCAGCTAGCTCTGCTTGGTGTTTTACTATGAATACACTACTATTATTATTACTAAGATTCTGCAAATAACTCTTTTTTGCGTCATCTGGAAGTATATCTAATTGTAAAACGTTTTGTATTTTTAATTCACTCCTAATATTAACCTTTGGTAATTTCTGTACTTGTAGGTTTCTTTTTATGTGCAATAAAGGTTTTGGTTCTACATATTTGTACGAATATTCACTATAACCTATTCTTGAAATATTATTTAATTTATTACTCTTATTGCTCCTATTATTTTCTGTGTTTTCTTTGTCATGATTCACCTGAACAACCCTGGTCTGGGACTTAACCAGGTTTTTATAGTTAATTTTCTTCAAAGGTGCTTCATTCACTTGAACGCCTTTAGTAGTTTTATGTTTAACTTTTTGTTTTTCAGCAATCGTTTTAACCAGTCCATCGACAACATTTTTTTGTACATTGTGTACAGGCTTTGCGAAACTTCTATCATCAGCAATTTTGTGCCCAAAAAATTTAGCACTAACAACCTCCTCGATATAGACCTTTTCATTGAATTCTTCGTCTATCGGCGTCGGCATAGGTTTAACTCGAATCTCATGTTCACGTTGTTTTGCCAGCTCACCAGAAAGAACTTTTAAATCCTCTGCTGTTGTCCTCAGCATTTCATGAAGTTTTCTTAGCGTTTTTTCGTCTTGGGGTCGTAGCGCGGGCTCCGCTTCCCATAAGTCCTCATTGATGATGTTGTCCAGGTCATTATTTATGTTGCTCTGAACCTGGAATGTAATATAATAAATTACTTTTATTAAGCACTAGCGACCCGCCCCTGCTTCGCACGGGTATAAAATATATTATAATAGCCTATGTCATTCACTGAATAAGTGATTAAAATCGATTCAGTAGTTTTTAATCTATAGGTACTAATATTATAAAGAAGTAAACTTTGTTTGTTTACTCATAGATCTACAATCTACATATTACTACTACTACTACTCAAAGATACATAGGTAATACTCATAGATCTAATTTCTAAACTCCCCTCCCGCGAGCGCACCCTCGCCTTGGTAGCGCCCACTCCGAAACGGGCGTAAATCGATTTTTAAATATGATAATATGATAGTTAAAATTTTTAAACCAAACGTCTAATTAAATCATTCAAAGACCAAATATTGTCTACATAAACTGTACTTATTGATGAAATAATTTATTTTGATAAGGATTAATAATAGCATGAGTAGGTAAAATAAATGCGTTTAAATGTAGTCAAAAAAAATCGAGATTTATAAATAAGTGGCTGTTGTACTCACTCGACATAGATAGGTATAGTGTGTCGCGGACTTTTTTGTAGATATTTAAAAGATCTACATTTACTTAAAACATTGTATGGCTCTATCTTTTATAGTTTAGGCAGTGTTGGCAAAATAAGTACATTTTCTGGTTGTTTCCGAAAAACTGAAATATTTTACGGAACCCTATATTTTCCTAAATAAAAAGTAGCCTATGTTACTCGCAAATAATGTAGCTTTCGAATGGTGAAAGAATTTTTAAAATCGGTCCAGTAGTTTTTGAGCCTATTCATTACAATTAACAAACAAAGTTTACTTCTTTATAATATTAGTATAGATTTATTAAGGGTTACTATATAACAATCGTCATTTAAATGTATATTGGAAAAAATTAGGTATCCCGCATCTACACGAGTGACTGTTCTAAAAGTTGCTTTTTTATCAGTCGTGGATGTGATAATCTAAACGTTTCCCAAAACGGAAATGCTTAGTTTATTATATTATCTAACTGTTCTAAATTTGTAACGTTTGACATCATTGATTTCGAAAAGTTTGAACCAGACATGTACTATCAGAGAAGTTGATTCCTATGCAGATGGCGGACCTAAGTAATTTTCAAACCCAGCCGACCGATCACAGCTAACATTAAATTGACATAAGCCGACCACATGACTTAGGTCCGCCATCTGCATAGGAATCAACTTCCCTGATAGTACTATCAGGAAATTGATTCACAGGCAGATGGTGGACCTACATAAGGTCGCGTTATACATAGGCTGCACTAAAAATATCGGGAATGGAATACTTCCATTATTCCTGTCATATTAAAATCTTTTTAATTGAAAACTCCTTGGTTTTAAAAATCGAATACCATTTATTTATTTAAAAAAAGATTCTCGGTCTTGTCACAAGGTCTTGTCAAACTTGTTTAGTCGTTGAGAAAATGGAATTGACTCGAGAAAATTCTAGAGCGATGATTTATTATGACTTTCGAAGTGGTTTAACACAAAAACAGTGTGTTGATCGGATGATTTCTGCATTTGGTGATGAAGCCCCATCCAAAACCACAATTTATCGCTGGTTTGCTGAATTTCAACCTGGACGTGTCAGGCTCAGTGACTGAAAACTGCAGTCACCCAAGAAAACGTTGATGCTGTGCGTAAGCTGGTTGAGGAAGATCGACATGTGACATACCGCGAAATTCAGGCAACTTTAGACATTGGCATGAGTCAAATACAAATGATATTGCATGAACAATTAGGTTTAAAAAAGTTGTTTTCCCGATGGATACCGCATTTGCTCTGTGAAGAGCAAAAAGCGGCTCGCGTTACTTGGTGCGTCAGAACTCTCGAAAGATTCCACGCAGGATCCTCAAATGCTGTATACAGCATCGTATCGAGTTTGGGTGTTCGAAAATGAGTTAAAGCCAACAAAAATTGTTAGTTCACGGAGTGTTGCAAAAAAAATGGTGGCCACGTTTGTCTCCAAAACCAGCCATATTGCGACTATTCCTCTTGAGGGACAAAGAACGGTTAATGCAGAATGGTATGCTAGCATCTGTTTGCCACAGGTCGTTTCTGAACTCCGTAAAGAGAACTGCAACCGCCGCATCATCCTCCATCACGACAATGCAAGTTCTCACACCGCGCACAGAACAAAAGAGTTTTTAGAGCAAGAAAACACAGAATTATTAAACCATCCGCCGTACAGCCCCGACCCTAATGATTTCTATATAATTTCCCTAAAATAAAGAATAAATTGCGTGGTCAGAGATTTTCATCACCCGAAGAAGCTGTGGACGCCTACAAAACGGCCATTTTGGAGACCCCAACTTCCGAATGGAATGGTTGCTTCAATGATTGGTTCCATCGTATGGAATTTCGCGGAGAATACTTCGAAAAGCAATAAACACATTTTTAAATAGTACTGTTGTGTCCTTGTCCTTGATTCCCGAAATTTTCAGTGCCGCCCTCGTATTAAACTGAATAAACTCATCCGACAGAATTGACGTAGTCCGACCAAATGACGTAGTTCCGTCAACTGCCCCATCAATTTCTTCGATGGTGCATGTGCATCAAAATATATTATAGAGTACCTACCAAATATCGATCGACTGGGTACTCAGGTAGCGCTGACCTCATCTGTTGGTCAGACACAGCGGCTCCGGCATCCTCTCTCCGCCGTTCTTTTCTGTAACAACGAAATTTCATTGACCAATGCCCGTTTTCACCAACAGCACCAAAACCATATCTTTACCAGGTATCCCTTAGCATAAGGGCTTCCTAAAATCATCCCCTATCCCAAATTTCGTTTCACGGTCGTAACTCGTAAGGGACACCACAAGGTAGGTGTTCTTTGTTAGATGATGAGGACTTTTGATATCACCATTATATGGTTCTTTTAATTTAATAGGGGTGTGAGTGTATCCTGCAATTAGGCTGTCTCGTTTCTATAAAGTCAAATAATTTTGTATAAGTAATTTTTTAAATTATATTTAAAAACCGGCCAAGTGCATGTCGGGCCACGCGCAATATAGGGTTCTGTAGTACCGCTAGTTTACATATTATGTCCACACTTTCATCTTCAATTTTCGTCATCTTCTTTCATTCAACTTTCGTAAATTGGCGAATTCAATAATTGAATGCGTCAACGAACACAACGCTAACATTGTCAGTTTTGTTCAGTTGCAGTGTCTCATGTCTGTCAGCTTATTGTAACATGTGCGACGAGAACATATTATTGTTACTGGGTGGAATATTTGCGCTTTATTTGGTCATAAGAAGTTCCTATGAATCAATATGAATAATCTTGCATTGGAGAATAGTCTCCAATGCACGATTATTCATATTTTTAACTATTTGGTTTAGTTCATATTTTTAACTATTTTCTAGGGACTGTAGTGGAACTACCGAAAATATTACGTTGGATTAGACTTATAAGGTAATATTTTAAACCACATATTTTTTTTAAATAATCGATGCTTGATAGCTTTTTATCAGCAGCCCATGCTAAAAAACTAATATATATCATGATGAGATTACACTTGAATATTATGTACAGATGTTGTAGGTCCAAGGTTCAAATTATTTTTAAACGACTTTAAAAAAGCGGGAGTTTCGATACTTGGCTTTGTATATTTTTTTATTAATCAGAAATTAACATTTGTAAGGTTGTTAGAGGTTATGTAAATAAAAGTACACAAATACAAAATCACATCAATTGTATTTCACCAACATTTACATGAACGTAAGTCGAAGCATGTCGTCTGCTTACATAGAAAGGACATGTCTCATGTCTCCTCGACAACTACAAGCCTTGTTACTGTACAGGCGGACTATGGGAGTGTCCAATGTACTATATCACTACAGTCCATTCTCAGAGCAAACGTACCCCGCCTTCTACTTGACATGAGGTTTACGAAACTATATTGCCAAGGAGAAGACATGAATGCTTTTGCTCTAAAATAGACAAAAAACATGAAACAAGAAAACATAACCAAGGACGAATCTAACGCGACTGCCCACACTTTACAATTCCAATATTGACGTATAATGTAAGAGCTAGACTACATATATTTCTATATTGTGTAAAGAACCATATAAAAATACAATTATAGTACATTGGACACTCGAAAAAAATGTACTTCTCGTACAAATTCGAATGCCACAAATGGCGAAAATTGTTGACAAACCCATCCGGGTACCCGGTTAATATCAATCAATTTCGAAATCTATCAGAAAATCATTACAAAATAATACATTAATTACAATCCACTTAAAAGTTCCGATAAAAGCAACAAAGAAAATCATTTAGAAGCATCATTCAGAAAGTTGGTTTAAATGTATTTTATTATTATTTTTTAAAACAACGCGTATTTCGATAAGAATATTAACAGAACATAATTTTTACAAGAGAATGACGTGCCATACGAGGCGGTGCTTAGCACCCGATACATAAAATCACTTCAACAATGTGATGACTGATGATACAGTACGAAGCGTCTAATGAGACACACCAGGAGAACAAAAACCCAAAGCGACATTCGCAAGCGGGCAGACACTACAGTCTACACAGGTTTGTTCTCCTGATGAGGCCCCTAACAAAACAGTACTTAGTAATACTGACTGGCTAGCGCAGTCATGCGCAGTGCTACGCCAAATAAATCTATATTTACAATAAAATTATATACAACATACACGGTAATATTTACAACAGCTAAAATAAATAAAGGACTCGTTCGTATGTTGAACGCACATAAATATCTATCAATAAAACTTGTAAGTATAAAGTTATAGAATCGCGATACGACGTGATTCGCCGTTAGGTGTCGACTGATGCAGAAGCTGATACAGAAACCGTACACCATGAGTCTGAATATAAAACCGAGAGCAAGTGGCAACGTATCGAGAAGCGCATTCTGATAGGCTTCGAAATTGACACACTACCGACTGTATTAATTATGACATTTATAATGATAATAATATAATGATAATTACTTCACTTTATACAAATATAGCAGCGAGTTTTAAGAGTTCCTATAACGGCCGCACACTCGCGGTACTGAATTTGACATTTCACGAAATGACTAGGTACACCCCGCGCCCCGCGCCTTCGCCTTTCCCCTGCCTTCCCCCGCTTTCCCACGAGTGGGCCCCGACCGTGTGACGCTTATCCTTAGCACACATCCAACGCAAAATCCAAGACTCCTACGAGCCGAAAGATCAGTAACTCGAATTTTGAACGATTCCCAATCGAAAACAAAAGTAACGACTACGACACTACGCAAAAGATATTTCAATACCGGGCCGAATCTTTTTGCCGAATGAAATAGTAACGGAACTCGAGCCACTCTGAATAAATCGCTTCATAAAAATAATATATCTCATGCGCCTCATGCGGTAAATACAAATATACACAGAGCTAACTGTACACCTCCGACGTATCGTCCCCGGTACTCCCAGTACTCGGTACTCCACAACTTACATATTATTGTTATGTCATGTTCAATAGTTATATCGCATAATACTCGTACAGTGTATAAGAATCACAATATAAATAAATGCCAAGTTAACTATGGTTCGGACCTAAAGGTAACTAAGAAAATGGCATCCGAAGAAATTCCATCGTCGCGTCGGCGCCTCGGCGACGCGCGGTTGCCGGCACGACAGACTTTGACGACGACTCCATTGCATCGTGCGACAGTCGAGAACATCGTAAATTCATCAAAAATGGATATGTACTATATTCAGAATATTGCAGTATGCAACGCTCACGTTGGATAAAAATATTATGCTTCAGAAAAATTCCAAGTGAAAAAAACAATCCATTACGCTGAATACGGTTCATATCCTCACAAGAGTCACCGCGGAAACTCCGCCTGCCTCAGATTCGAGTCCGATGAACGAACTAAAGTAATATTTACAAGTAATGTACAGGTTCAGTTAGTCGCGACCCGGCAGATGCCCGCAGGCCGCCCACGCTGAGCGCTCGCGGGGCCGGACCTCCTCTCTACTGCACTCGCAGCGAGAGGGACAACAGATAAAATCTAGGCCGCATCGTGCTGCCCTAAGTCTCCCGTTCCTTCTTCGGTTTGAATTCTTCTCCCAAGATAGTGGCTATCTCGCCCTGCATGAACGCCCACGGGACTGTGGAGTTAGCCAACGGGCACTTCTCTCCACTCGGACAGTACACCTAGAAACAAAAAACGACGTTACGAGATTTGCCAAATTAAAAATAAATCAAAATAGATCGCTCGCTAAGTATCGAGAACCAACCTCAGATCCTTGCTGTCGCTTGATGGAGTCCCGGGAGCACGGGAAGCAGAACTTGTGGTGGAGCTGGCTCGGACACTGAACGAAGTGCGTGTCTTCGAGCCGCTCCTGACACAGGGTGCACTTGAGCAGCGGCGCCGGCGCAGGGGCAGTCGCCTCGGCGCCCTCTCCCGCCTCGGTGGACGAGACCGACGTCGTGGACGAAACGTGTCGTGAGCCCGACGACCGCCTGCCGCCGTTCGACCCTGTCGGACCGGAGGGAATTTTTAGCTACTGTCTGCTAATCTATTTCTCGGGACAAACTACGGTGCGGATCAAATGATAAGTCATCACCGCCGCAAATCACATGGTCTGTAATTATCGGTATGCAGTGCTACAGATCGTTTTACAGTTCGGTTCATAGTCAGCAGACTGCAGACAGATGGGCGCAAGCGGTCGTCGGGCGCCGAGCCGAGATTTGGTGGCGATAGTCAGACGTCCGCTCGAGTCCGGTAGAGCTAGTAGAGCAGATATCGATCACAATCCTTAAATTTTTCTTTTTTAAAACGATGAAAACTTATAAATTATTAAAATAACTTAGAACTGAATCTGTAAACTTCATTATTATTTATTAAATTTCCAGCGACCGAACTTCGGTCCATTATTAGCTTAGCGCAAAAAGCGAAGCTGCTCAATGTATGATTCTGTTACTTTTCGATTACAATATTTACAACAAAGTCATAACGGTCTGATTGTTTGTAAGTGATTGCGGGCGGTGGTGAAAGCTTAGCAAGTGATCTGCTGATGATTTTCGGTAACTTACCCGAAGAATTAGGGGAGTGTTGGCTGGACCGACTGGCTGATCGTTGTGGAGGCGGTTGGGGAGGTGATCCTCCGGCGGATCGGGGTGACCCCGGGGGAAGAGTATCCGTCACAGACATTAGAGCGGCCATCGGAGATGGGCCAGCCCCAGCCGAGACTGGAGGTGAACCGGCCGCTCGGCCCAAAGGAGATCCTGCCGAACCATTTGTCAACGGAGCACTGTTGGCGTAGCCTGAAAATATTTACAAGCAATAAGTATACTGTATAAAAAATACAATATTATATTGTATACTGCATAAATAATTATGAATTGAGGATGTCAAATGTATAGAAAATATCAATCAACGCATTGACAATAATATAATATGTAGTTTTGTATTCCAGACAGTAAAGTAGATGTTGAATGATCATTTAGGTCGTTAACTTTGATCAACTTTAATAAGTCTTTCATTTCTGTTAATAAATCTCTTTATTTCTTTAGTTCATGTAACAAGCTCGCGGAAATCAATATTTCAATGTTTTCATTTCATCGAAGATTAAGATGAGCCATTGGTTCGTCACGAAAGTAACTTCTTATTGTTGTAAATTCACCGATATTAATCATCAACAGACATTTAGAATTGAAATCAATTCGATCGACATTCAGAATATTTTTGGCACCGTCTGTGAGTTTATTGTCACATGCAAACCGACGTTTACTCTCGACGACACCATTTCGATCGGAATAACCTCACATTCAACATTGGATGACACACCGATGTATAGTAAACATGCTCCACACACGCACACGATACATAAATAGCATTGTATGTTAACCACTTACGTCGCGTGTATGTGTCATTGCATGAGCTCAACGTGGCATCGTCGCTTCTTTAGGCCAATTCAGGCTATGGACGGGTAGGTAAGTGTAAATTTGTGTTATGAGCTGTGAAACTTGCGTGCGACGTTGCCAAACGTCTTTCTAGTAAATCTTAACTGAACGCAACTAGACTTTGAAACTACTTAGCATTGTCGTCTAAGGGAATTCGAAAAATTCTATTTGGCTCTAGGTATCTATCGTCATCGTTTCGAGTCTCGTTTTGCTCAATAACATTGTTATTGTAGTCAATTAACTCCGAGTATCGAATGTCACAGCGAAATGGAACGTAAACAGATAATTTATTAGAGTAACGTGCAGAAGGGCGTGAGTGATGGTCGGGCGCGGCCCATATGGCGGTGGTGACGTCACACGGTGACCTTTTTGGCCGTCGGAGCGGCGCGGTCCCGCCACACACGCCAGCGGAATGCGGTGGAGCGACTGCCAAGCGTAGGCAGGCGGTATATTTTTTCGCTCGACGGCCTACCTACATACGTACGCGAGCGAAAATGTCGTCACGCGACGTTGCCGCTCGTAGTGCGTGCATCCACAGCGCGCGTTCACATTACGTGGGTGTTTGTACGTGCTGCAGCCTGTTGTTTGTGAGAGGCCGCGGTGCCGCGACTGCTCGCTTTCGAGACTCGAACCAGTTCCACCGGTTTTGTATTTATGGGCGATATTTATGCATCTACCTAGATAATATTATGAGTACCGTCGTTTAGCACACGGCATACATTTATAACTATGATTTACCAGTGGACACTTATTTTATATTGTACAAAATCAGTAACATCCTCTAATTTAAACGTTTGTGTAAAATACTGTTTGCTTTCTTCCATTCAAAATAATATAACTGCATCGGCAGTGTCGGCACCAAGTTTTAATTCGTTTGATTGATATTACGTGGATGATTTCAGAATTTTAATGCTCTTTGTCATCTGTACTGTGTGGTACTGTTAAAATGTATAATTATTGTTGCTGAAATTATATACTTTATGTATGTATAATATTATTTTACACTTATGTGGCTGGTATAATCATTGGACTGGTTATTTTCAACAAAATATTTAGTACTCTTAAAGTTAACAATGGTTCCAATTTATTTATTAAACTGTCTGGTATCAAAACTCAAGGACCTTATTTTCAGCCTTATTATTATCCTTAAAATTTGTATTTTTCTTTCCTTATACTCCTATTTTTCTATCAATAGTATTTTAGACTTCGTTGCTTACGTTAATTTTACCTTTGTTAGCTTGTGATATCAATATGAAAAGTTAAATCGAAATACATAATCGCTGTGTTACTTCAGTTCCCCAAATAAACTGAAGGAACATCACATTCCTGATTTTTCAAAAAGAGTATATTCCTTGAAACATATAAAAACTGTTTATCGTTATTGTAACTAATAGCTAATAGCCATATATTTTTGTCGCTTAATGAATATCAATACATAATGTAAAACTATCTTTGTTTTTCTAGACAAATTGCAATGCGTTGAGTGTGATTAAATAATTTCTATATTTAGGATTTTGACTTAGCGAATTCATTAAAGAGTGGTAGTAGAATCTGAATACACTTACCATTTGTTTTGAAAGAAGCATCAAAAGATGGTGTACGTATAGGATGTTTCTCTTGTTTGAAAACACGATCCGGCGCGAACGGTGCAGCTAGAGACACCGCCGGCAGAGATTCACCACGAGTTAGCGGCGGCCGAGGATGCTCCTCCAAAAGCCGTTTCGCGGGCTCATGATGAGATTGATGGTCGTCATCGTCCAGAGGTCGCTTCAACGTTATTCCAGGAGCCAGGCGAGCACCATTGTGGGGAAGATGCGTGAGAGGTAAGTGAGCTAATCTACTCGCAACTCTTCCGTCGTGCTCCTCTCGTCTGCTGTTATATTCGGCGAGGAGACCCGCGTTCGTGGCGGCTCTAGGATGATGTAAAGCAAATCCAGTCGCCGGAGCGTGATGCGCGGGAGGCGCCGGTTGTCCTCTAGCGGTTGTCTCCGCACCGTTCTGGTGCGCTTCTAGAGGGGCTCTATGAGCTCCTTTAACGTGTGTCGGCCCACGTCCTTCTTGGAATCCGTGAGCGCGTTTCAACTGCCTCGCGGTATCCAGGACCACTTCTATCCGATCGGCCCCCTCGTAATTGACACAACCACGACATACCGCCTCGGAGAACTCGTGCAACATTGCCCACGGCATGCGGGGCAAATCGCACAAATAGCAGTGCTGGCGCTTTTGCATCACCGACATCTCGCCGCCGTAATTCGAGCGGTGTGCGAGAGATCGGCTTTCTTCCGTCTTCCTGAAAATCGTCACTGATTATTTCTCTTGTCGAAAAACACTGTCACCATGGTATTCGGACACTCGTATCACATGTAGCGCGAAGGCCAGTTAACATTCGAGGCACTCGCTCCGGTAGCGGTTCGAGGAAAGACTGAAGCGAGCGGCACGGCGCGCAGCAGCGGGCTGCGGGGGGTCGCGCGGCGGCCATTATCGAGCGGTGACGTCAGCGCGCGCACCACGACGCGAGGACGAGCCGTTAGCCCGACGCGGATGCGCCTCCCCTCCTCCCCCCTCCCCCCTCCTGCCCCACCGCCGCCCGTCACCCCCCGCACGACACCCGACAGCCGCCGGTTATCACGCGATAACGAAACCGATACATCATAATATGCATAATGCATATTATATAGAAACATAGCTTGCATTCTAGAAGAGCCGTAAACAAATACAAAGAACGATTGCTGGGGTGAGACTTGAGAGGAAGTCTGTAGTAACGTTGAATATGTATTCAGAAATAAATATAAGCAAGAATTATGTTGATTGTTGAGTGACTAAACTGATACTAATAATATGTATATTACTTTATCTAAATAAAGAAACACAAAGAAATGTAAGGTAATAAATTATGTAAATCATAATACATATAATTATATAAATATTTTAAGTAATTATCAACCATTGTTTACAATCGAATGTTGCATTGTTGATATGAAACCCGATGGTGAAGCGTAGGTGTATTACAAAGGTCTAATGGACATTATATTCACACAGAACGAGTGAATCATGCCCAACATCGGCATTCGGCGCGATTAAATAGTTACGACTGCACGTATTTCTATCGGTCTATTCCATTGCGAACGCCAATATTATTCAACGAAAGTAAACAGAAGCAGCTGATGTAGAATAATAATTAGCACTAGCGCGTTTACCCGACGTGCTCGATGCATTAAATTTCAATCTATTCTCATTCGGTTTCCTTTTGGACTGCTGCGCGGCGTTTTAAATTATTATTATCGAGAAACACCAATGGATCCGGCTGGAAGACGGGAGCGGGGAGCACAACCGGTCCGGCGGCCATCTTGAGACGTGACGTCACGTGACGAGTCAGCCGAGCGAGCGGCGCGGCAACGTCGCACTCGCGCCATGTTGCCGCTGTGTATTGTAATAATAATAAAGCTCGGCGGGATTTGTATGCGTAGAGAATCAGGGAAAAACAGTTATGCGGCCAGGTACGGCCCTGTCCGTGACAGTAATTGTACTCACTTCTCGAGTGAAACCTTCTATATTTACCTGACTATTTACATTGTTATCTTTAAAACCTGATAGAGAATCTTTAAAAATAAGTACTTAGCTATGTAACGGACTGAATTGATAAGCGCTATCATTTTTTTTGTTTCTTGTACATTTGCTTGCTTTGAATAATTAGCTCTAGCTCAAGACTGTTCAAGCTTAAGTTTTTGAGCTATTTCAACCAGAATCTATTCCAGCTATTTAAATTGACAAATGTCAAAATGTAAACCTATCCTCAATGCTATTGAAGAAATTTCATAATTAAAAACTCAGAACTCAGGTAAAGTCATTTTTTAAGAGATGTTAGCAGTTAGTTAAGAGTTTTAAGCTATTAACGGTGACCGATGTAAAGTTGTTAAATAACTTTTAGATCTTAGAAGAAATCAGATTAACTCAAAAGCTGTACATGTTGAAGATCTAATAAAAAATCATAAGAAGCCATTAATATCCTACATCCATAGTCATTACGTAGATCGTCAAACAAAGGACAACAAAAACCCAGCAGTATAAGAACCACAACCAAAATGTTATTGATTGTAGTTCCACGGTCAAACAGAAAGTAATTCCAGTTCTAAGAAATATAACGCTTCCCGATTATACTGCTAAACGTGAAACAAATATATTAGAAAGCAAAACGCTTTGCTCAAGCATACTTACACTTTTTCTTGTTCGTTACAAAAACTAGCATTGTAATAGAACTGCGTTTAACTTTACGTGTGGTTCATTGTTCTTCGCAACGGTAAAAACTAAACTATTTCACTCGGACGTCGGTTCAAATAAATAAGAAATACCAAGCACAATGTAGAGGCGGGAACAAAAAGCTTTTGTGTTCGATATAAAGTACTGACCTTTAATATGTTGCCGATTTAAATTCTAGACAACCGTTTCATCTCGGTAATATATACGACAAATTATTCATTAGTTGGTATGAATCGTCATTCGTCATCAATATTTGTCAAAAAAAATAGTAACAGAATATAATAATATTATAAACGGCAAATATACGCAATACATATATACCGGCAATTGAATATAAGGAAAAAAACAAAGAATATTATACTTAATCTGATATTCTAAAATTTGTTGTTGTTCTAAAAATAAAAGCAGTACTACCACAAATTCAAATGATAAATAACTTAAATCTTGAATACTTAGATTGTATCTGCAATAATTCAGTTTTTGATACCTAAACAAAAATATGTTAATAGCCGTAGTAGGTCACAAAGCGGAAAGTTACCTAATAGCGTAAAATGTGACTAATGAACGTCGTAAACGAAACGCTAGTCAAATAAACACGTAATTAAATTTAAAGCCCAACCAACGGCTAGGGATTGTTACGTTAATTCGATTAAATAATAATTAGTGATTAATTTGTAGGGATTGAATAGTTACATAACTGTAGACGTAAAGTAATTAATTTTCGATGATTCAGATGTACGTATATCAGTTAATTAAATTTCTATTCATATTATGGAGATTGTAAACTAGCAAATAGATTAGGCAAAGAAAAAACAAATATTTGTTTTTTAGTATTATTATTTAAGTCAGTTACTATTCAATCTTGTCTGAAAAAGTTTGTATCATTTAAATCAGAGAGTATTAAAATTATAATACGATTATTATCACATTGCTATTTTAAACAAAAGAAAACACTTTCAATTTTTTTCTTTCTTTTTCTTGTTCTATTTGTATTCAACTAGCTATATGACCGAGCGAATCAAAAAACACACATAAAATGACATTTTATGAAAAAGATTCTTAGCTGGATCGATTTATCGCCCCTGAAACCCCCTATATACTAAATTTCATGAAAATCGTTGGAGCCGATTCCGAGATTCCAATTATATATTTATATATGTCGCAGGGAAAAGAGGATATCAGGGATTTCACGATATCCCTAAGGATATCACGAACTCCCGGTAGATGCCGAATATTCTTGTTTGTTACGTCTTCTTACTAAAAATATCTAGTGATATGTCATCCCTGACATCCTCTTTTCCCTGCGACATATATATACAAGAATTGCTCGTTTAAAGATATAAGATAAGCTTAGCAACAAAGAAACTCGAAGTTTTTTTGCCTTAAGGTTTATTGTCTGACCGTTACATTTTTACACAGTTTACGGGCAATTTACAACCACCATTAAAGAAGCGGTACACCAACCAACCCTCTAAATTCTAAATGTTTCCAAATATATGAATTAGAAACCGTCAACACAATTTTAACGACAGCAATGTTGGCGACAAAAAATATGTTTATGATAAAGGTGAAAAAGTTGAGAAAGGTAACCGTGATGTAGGATGTAGGTTGTGGGAATATCCACCAGGTGTTCAAATTAAAAGGATACTTCAAGGGTAACATCTTGGGGTTAAATCTTACCGAGGATGAATAGTTGTACGACATTAAATCACAGGTCAGGTCACACCTTTACGTATATTTTGACGTAGATACAAAATATAGAGAATGATTCATACATTTGCATTATAATTTAGATCTACTAGATGAATATAATATAATGATGATTTTTACTCTAAAATTTTTGAATTGACAATTTGACACCAGAATGAGCGACCAATAATATGTATTATTAGATTTTTTTTATTAAATAAGGGGGCAAACGAGCAAACGGGTCACCTGATGGTAAGCAACTACCATCGCCCATGGACACTCGCAACATCAGAAGAGCTGCAGGTGTGTTGCCGGCCTTTTAAGAGGGAATACGCTCTTTTCTTGAAAAAATCAAATAAAAAGAAATCAAATAAAAATGTCTTACCAAAAGTTAAGAAGTCGATACCTTGCCAACAGTAACTAGACATACAAACAACAATAACTAGTAGGCCTATAAATCCTACAATATCTATTGGCCTGATGTTGAAATTTCTTTACATATTTACTAGAATCTAGATTCTCGCTTTTTACCATAACATTTACCATGCCACAATTGGATGGAGATCATATTCCTATAAAATCAAGGTTTTTAAAATATATACCATCACCAATACACGTACGTATTTTTGGTTAGTACTCAAGATGCATCTCGGTCTCAAGACACGGTTCAGGCTCTGTGATTGGTTGGCTGTCAAAATTTGGACCAATTACAGACCCGAACTGCGTCTTGACTCTTGAGACCGCATCTTAAGTACTGACCAAAAATACGGGCCTTAAAGACGTTAAAGATGCACCTGCGGTCAAACGAACTTCAGGTGTGGACTAAACTTCAAGGACATCGGGTTTTGAAGCAACAAGATCCACGAAATGCTACATTGATACCTAATTAGCTCGTTTTTCAACAGCTGCGCATACAATTACTGGCCATTTGCCAGAATTTAGGCATACATAGTAGGCATAATTGTATTTTTGACCCGAAATTTGCTTTTGACTTGCCGAGCTAACAACGGCACTCGCTAGATGTGTAATATGAAGTAGTTCATTAAATTTCAAAGATAAAACGATGTACGCCGCAAACATAAAAGGTTTAAAGTTTTTACGGCCACTTAAAAGATCATTATTTTCGGGGATTTTTTGAAAAAGTAGCATGTTTCTGCAGGTGTGTGCATATAATACTGGTAACTAATACTTATGTAATTAAAACTTATTTTTCATATTCTTTAAGGTATAATAAATTTGAATATATTTAACGACATAATATTATAATCTGGAGGTACCTACATCATTTAGAACAAAGAACATTTTAAATTATATACGATAAAAATGACGAAATAGTTGCGCAATATAAAAACAATCTAAAGGATGTCCTTAGACCTCGAAATAAAACAAAAAAAAAATTGAATTTACAAGACCTCTCAAGAAAAATGATATTACCGAGATTGTTACCAAAGGATATGAATATACTGTGAATCTGTACTATAGAATTCTATGAATCTCGATAGTGATTTCCGCTTATGATGAGTTTCCTTCCTCCATTGATGCCTTGTGGAGTCAGATGGGGTTGCACATCGGTAGAAGAATATTATATAGTAGTATTATGTTGGCGTTTGTTTGTAAATTGTTCAATACGATTTACAATTGATTTATAATTACCCTCTTTGGGGACTTTTCTTTATTTTTTCCAGAGGTACGAGTCACATCTGCTTTATTTCTTGTAATATTTCTATTCAATTTTATAAGTATGTGCGAGAACAATAATTTTAGTACCTAATAATTTTACATTCACTGTTATAATATACTAATACGAACAAGAATCGGCGTTACTTTGCGCAAGTGCATAGCTTAAAATTTAGTATTAAGTATTATTTTAGTAATATTCCACGCAATAGTATAAATTCGTCTTATACAAACTCTGTAGGTAGTATACCTAACATGATTTTTGTTATAAAATGTTGTATTAAGTATAACAATTTAAGTCACTATAGTATCATTACATTTTTAATACTTTAATGTAGTTCTGAGGACAATTCTCAAACCCATATTTATTTAATTAAATATTCGAAGCAATTTCGAAATTTTTGTATGTACGTGTACTTTTTTTTTTTACATGGGGAAATGCTTTACGCATCCCCGGCAAATTGGGGATATCGGCCGGAGTATGTGGGACTCCTGCGTAGTCTACCCACTAAAACCCCATGGTGCTCCACTCATCGCTTAAGGCAGAGTTGCGGGTACGATAGAACTTACCGCAACTCTGCCAGCGATCATCTACATTTTGCAGACCCGACTCCACCCCGCTACTCGGGGGGCAACGATGCGCAGGAACACCTTGCGCATCACGGCTCTCTCTAGGTATGTACGTGTACCTAGGTAAAAATTATTTTGACATAGACTATAATAGGTATTCTATTTATTTTGCTAAAAAAGTGTAGAATTGCGTAGAGGCATGAATTAATATTTCAAGAAAATGAAGAAAATAACGCTATGTCTGTGGTTACAGTGAATATACAAACATGATCTTAAATGACATTCAAGGTGTGATATTACTATCAGTACTTGTACTTATTATGTATTCTGTGCTATCAGACAAAACATCAACGCTATCAATATCGATCCATTGTCTTCAAAACACAACACTTCTCGTGAAAGACAATGCAAAAGGGAGTTGAGACTAGGGAGTCACGTCGCTCGATTATGTAGATTCTGGATGTCAGGACGTGACACTGAATTCATCAGAAAATACTTCAGCATCCTTGGCGAGGCAGCTTCCTTCGCATATAGCTATGTATTTCTATGAGCAGGGTAGAAACAAGTCGAACAAGTTTAAAAATATATTTATGTTAAGTATATTTATAGTTCTCTCGCAAGATCTGTTGAACGTAAATCACCGCGTGTCCGAAAATAGTCATCACTGACGTTTTATTTACTATCCGGTCCATTCGTCGCCACTTCATCTTAGTAGAAAAGGTTAGCTGGTTCCATGAAACAGAAATATAATAACAAGCCATCCTCGAACATTTGCATAACGTTGAATATTTAAGATACTTATTCACACGCTCTATGTAACTTAGAGATTTTTCGGCTGGGTGGCCGTCTGGCATTTTGACTATGACTACAATAGTCATGCAGAAGTGCAGCTCGGTAATCGATAGCTCAACTATTGAAGTAAATAAACAGTTGGCACGTGGCACCGGCTACGATCGAAGATGGCCGCCACGCAAGCGCCCGCTGTGGTTCGTTGAACGGTTAATTGCATATGCATTTTGCTATATTTTTACCAACGTCAGCATATTTTGCCTAATAAAGTTAGGAGCAACGAACTGCTGGTTCAGACGGCAGTCAAATATTGCAGCTGGATTTCAAAATTTTGTTTGACTAACTTAGCAAAAACTGGAAAACATTGCAACGATTTTTTTCCTTCAAAACTCCTGCTCTTCAGTTTCTAAGTAACGAGCTAATACCATAATTACTTACGATTTAATGACAAATTAAATCAATGACAGTAAATGAGTCTGTCGAGGGGTGAGGGTTTGGGCTGGGAGCATGGTGCGCGGTCTGTTATTGATCTGAGGAGCAGCACGATGTTACGCAACTCATGGTGCAGCTCGATACCGCCAGACGCACCCTGAACTGATGGCGATATGTAAATGCTTTTACATCTACATATACCTACAGCCAATCGTTGCCAAGGCGTTGCTATGACTTCAACGGCCAACCTAACCTTAATTTTAAGTCAAAAAGTAATGATTTGCAACGAGAATGTGTCTAGACCGGGAATCTCATAATATTTCTGAAAAACCGGCGCAAAGTATTGCTAATTTAACAATAATTCTATGTAATCCAATGATGACTAGACCGACAATTACGTTCCTGATAAATATGCAACAGACTAGATGCATCTTCTTTCGTTTTGAAATTCATAAAATGCGCGGAAGCTGTACATTTACCTATTTGAGGTTGCGTATCCCTAGGGTAATTTGAACCAATTTTCATTTAAATCGGTTTAGCAGATTAGACGTGAAAAGGTCAGCTAGACAGTTTTTCGTATTTATAATTAATAGATACGATATGGATTCCCTTGATCGAATATCTTATCATCTGCTTATGATTAATTGGCAGATAGATACGTAAGGCGGACTTGCGCAGATCTGAGTTAAAATTAACTCTAGGTTAACTTTAATTCAGATCTGCGCAAGTGGGCCTAAGATTGTTTTATTTTGCCTAATACTTATTACGAAATTCGAAGAAAAGATAGTTTGCGAATTTCCCATTTTCGTTTCTAAAATTAGGTAAGAGATCATTACAAGATAACAATTAATTAATATTACCTAGTAGACAGTACATATAATAATTTTGCTAAGCGGATTTACTTATTTTTTAAGAGCGGAGTTTTTAGTAAAAGGATATCAACAAACTAAGGAGGAAATCTGACGAGAAACAAGTGTTTATCTGCCACGAATCTCCGAAGCACATGGGTCTAGCTCTAAGTTCTAACTCCATGACAAAAATGTATATAACGGTGTAGTATTATAGATCTTATATCCCGATTTTAACTCTGTAAGAAACCATATGCCAACGACGACAATCACTGTCGTACAAACTCCTGAAACATAGCTGAACGTACTATAGTAATTTTTAGAGTTGTCAGTACTGTCCGGCGGTGGTGACTGTACTTGGGTTTCCCTGAGCCACCCACTGGTCCCAGTAAGATATGGCAGGTCGATACGAGCTCCCTTGCCGCGCCTGCGCTAACCTTCACGTGTCAATGTTTATTTACGTAGCGTAAACTGTACTCATTATTTATTTACCAACGGTACATAAAAAGCTTTGCTGACTAAGCAGGGAAGTATGAAGAGCAAACGAAAGTTCCAAATCAAAACCAATTAACAGAGATACTCAGCTGCCCAGATTGGTCCTTTAATTTTGTTGTTTCCTCGAGGTATTAGATAGATCCTAACCAAAATCACGGATCTTCCAAGAATCCTTTGCTGACTTGGCAGGCATACATAGCAAACGAAAGTTCCAAGTCAAACCCAATTAACAGAGATACCCTGTCTAGATAAACTGCGGAAAGTCCTTTAATTTTGTTGTTTCTTCGAGGTTATTAGATAAATCCTAACACTGAAAATAAATCTAAGTCACGGATCTGCCAAAATTCGAACTCTTTTTTTCGCTCTCTTCTTAATTTGAATGAGTAACTTTTAAAAAATATTTTACAAAGCTTATTCTCACTTTAGGGTTTTAAATAAGAAGATTTAACAAAGACACCAAACAAGATTCCGACACAACCATTACATATTTACTTTGTATTCAAACCGTCACTCTGTTAGCATCCTGAAAGCATTGTGACGTGCTGAGGGGCCGTACCAAGGAAGCTAGCTGCAATGCGACACAGTATGTAGTATGCCCTGCATATCAATACGGCTTACATATTTTTTACATGCGAGAAAATGCGGTGAAACTCCCCAACTCATATTTTACGCTCTGACATAATGCTTTCGTGAATGTTCGGAGTAATAACGAGAGTGCAGTAAAATTTTACATGAGTGATGGAAGGTTCAATTGTATGTATTTTTATAAAACATGGCCGTGTATACTGCGCTACTTAAAGATGACTCAGACTCATCTATCTTACGTATTCAATTGTTTGTTGTATTCATATTATTATTATTAGTCTAGTGCAGTGGTCCCCAACCTTTTTTTCATGCGGGCCACAAACATGTTTTGGTCTTGGTGTCGCGGGCCACAACAAAAATTTTTTAGGGTTAAAAATAACATTCTACAAAATTAACGATTTAAAAGCGGAAAAAGTTTAACGACTATCACGTAGACTTTACGTTATTTTGCCGGTGGACGTGAATTTCAAAATTGTTTAACATCACGCGGGCTACAAATGAAGTCCCGGCGGCGCGGCGGGCCGCGGGTTGGGAATAGCGGGTCTAGAGCGAATTGAACAAATCCATAAAACCGAATATGATGTAAGGATCTGAGGTCTATGAGACTACAACCAGTTAAGTCACGCATACGGTACTACCTCTACTTTTCACCATGAATTTACTATTACCCCGAACATAGAGTTCACATAGAGCCAAATCTTCACTTTTTGCATAGTACTAGAATACTATTTGTGGGAAAGTCGCTGATGTTAATCGCAGCTGGTTCCAGACCCCAGCTGGTTGCAGACCCGCTCAACTCTCCAGGTTAGCCTACGCCCTACCCTGAACATACAGTTCACGTAGAGCCAAACCATTAGTTATTGTAAGGTTCTAAAGTTCTATCTGCGGGAAAATCATTGTCGCTAAGGTTTCAGAACGTCTCTACCTTTCAGGATTCGTAGGTCCGTAGCTTTATCACCGCGACTTGCACCGCGTGTCGTGACTGTTATTATGTACCCTTGAAAAAGTTATTTGGTGACTAGAGCGAGCCGTTATATCATATCCAATGCGGCGCAGGGCGAAGGGAGGGGATAGTATTGATCCGTGACGTCACATTCCCAGGCGTACCCTGCGTACCGAAATTCGTTTACGAGCTAAAATATTTATCAGATTGATTGTATACATAGATGAGTAGTTTTATGGAGTATTGATTTTGAAGCGCCAACTGGTCTCGATTTGATTACTGAGCTTTTGAATAGAAATGGCTAATAAGTAATAACCCTTAGTTAAATTAGAGATCTGTAAAATTATTTTAGAAGACCTTTTGAGAGCCTTATTCATTTTACTGTAGTATAAATACAGTTTACTATTGAGATACGTAGCAATAATTATTATACTCTAGTAAATGACAACTAGAAATTCCAGTAACATTTTAAATTCAAAACAATTCTGAAGCGTAAGGTAAGTTTTAATTTACCGAAGTAAATTAAAACTTAGCTGGCCTTTTTGTACACGATAAGAATACAGGTACAAACGTGGCAAGATTAATCAGCTGCGAATTTACCAAAGCTTGGGAATGGCCCAAAAGGTATGGTCACGCAAATGTAGCGCAAATATGATTAAAGAATTACAAAACGACGAACATCTAGTATAGCCCTACGGTTCTAGACCTATCATAACGTTCGTTTACCTCAGACTGAGGAGGGGTGACGTACCACACGTATCGACCGGCCGGAGGGCGCAGCGCGCGTGCGCAGTGACCATCGATTTTGGCTGATGCGCAGATGACTTCAGCAAAAATCATTCCAGAGGATGGAGAAATGGCGCAGAACGAAAATTGCAAAATATGCACTTGTTCATTACGATTACACTGTACGTTTAAATGTTTGAGGCGATCGATCTAGACATCAAGTGATTCTTTTATTGTAAGCATTATAATACATAATTGTGTACTACACAACGTGTTGTCATTATATCAAATGACTAATGAGTAATGACCAAATAGGTTATGGTACTGCGCAATCATTTCTTCTCGTAGTGTGCGTTCGATTCGCTGTTGTTGAGCCTGGCGGCGCTAAAATAATATAAAACTTAAAACTTGGGTATTTATTTTTTGGTGGAAGCTGTTTCTTCCATATAACTAGCAGCAATATCCATATGGGGAGGATTTGAAGAGCTATTATAATAGATCGACGTTATGACGATTATAGACATTTCAATAATAAAGCTGACAGTGTTTCCATTTTTACAATAAATATTGTAAATAAAGCAATTACACATTATCAAAAAATAGATTTGCACCTTTAGGTATATTTTTACAAGCGCCGATAATTTGTGTGAGTTTATGAGTGTCTTACTGCCCGGTTTCTAAGGTTTTTGACAGGTGTTTAGCTTTTCACTGGCGTTGTTGATCAGTTATCTCTCTGACGTTAACTAATCAAAAAAATCCTGTTAAAAAACTCAGTAACTCAGTACTCAGAAACAAAAATTACTAAACACTCAGCATTACCTGTTTTTCTCAGGTTTATTACAAATTCAACCCCCCGATTCTCTCCCCTTGTTCTAAGTCTAGGTGGTAACAGAATAAACGTGTCCTCTTTTTGAGTAGCTCTTTGTCAAACTTCTTGAACGAGTCTTGTCAATGGATCAATAGCGGTGCAGAATCCTTGGCCCGGTTGCCGATGTGACCCGGTCTTTAAACTCCTCTCCCGGTTCATTATTACCTTTACAACTAGAGCATCGTAAATATTCTACTCGCTCACTTCTTTATGTACTTACTGGAATATGTATTTTGCTAGCTGAATACTTATCGCCTTGTGTAGGGGTAAAATTTATCATATGAACAGATATTTCTCGAGAATGTTAAAAGATGGTTCGCGTAGGTATATGATAGTTACATTGTAATTTGTAAATACGTAGTTGGGATTGATGAATTAGGATTCAAAGCCAATTTACTTATTAAATCCGTTAATTAGTAAAGGTAAAAAACACCAACTATAGTCCTTAGATACAGTAATATAGTTATCACAATAAGTAGAATATTATCTTTTATTTAGAATTTGCAAAATGTGTGTTAAATTACTATCATTGCTCTTAATTACCGAGTTGTAATTAAGGTAAATTTAAAATTATTGTATTATAATTTATGATTTTTTTGTGAATTATTGATCAAAATTAATATGTTTAATTTAAAATTGTGAGTGTTTAATTCTTTAGTGAAATATATTTTTTTAGAAAAATATTTTTTTAGAATCAATCACTATTTACCACGGTACATTTTCTTAAAGCCCCATTATAGCTTGCAACTTACATCAATCTAAAGCTAGCATTAAAAACTTGCTATTCAGTCTGGAATCTGGATTCAACTCTTCGATCGCGGATAATTGGAAATCTATTGTTATTCTATTGATGTCGCGGTCGCCGGTGTCCTTATGGGGGTTGATAGGTTAATTTTTTTATTTTTCTACTCCTTCTCTTTCATGCACATGAAGAACGAGATATAAAGCGGTGAAACAGGTCCTAAGTATCGTTGGGACCTGTTTCACCGCTTCCTGATAAGGTGCCGGATAGGCTTATTTGACAGATTCTCCATACTCCATCTGTCAAGTAAAGTGGTGGATAGCCTTATCAGGAAGCGGTGAAACAGGCCCTTAGATAACAAAATAGCCAATTATTACTACCAAATTAAATAGGGTAAAAATTTTACTAAGATCATCGACTGTTCTACAATTTTCAATATTTTCAAGATTGTCCATCTTGAAAATATTGTTGTATTACCACCATTAATTTCTGTCGCTAATGGACTCTCCAATATTAGAATTCCAGCATCTTCGTCTTGTGTCCCGGCTTCACCCGGGAGTCGATATCCAGGCCAAGGATCCCGCGACCCGGCCGCACCGGTTATTGATCTCCCGGGTGATGCTGGCCATCAAACTTTATCTTTAAAGGAAGAGGGATCTCAAGGCCTACGGTTATTTAAGGTCTTCGTATTAAAAGTATTTACGGTATGTTTAATTTGGTAGGGTCAATTTATTTGCATTTATTGTTGAATAGATGGTACCCATAACTAAGTTGTACCTTAATAATTTTGTATTGCACGGGAACGATATTTTTGAAGTGAAAACTTCTTTAGCGGCGTTGAGCACTTTTGTGGGATGGGTAAAAACTGTGAAACTCGCGTCAGATTCTCGTGCTGATCGAAAAACCTTGGAAAAACCCTAAGACGGTTGGAGAGTAGTGTTTTGTGTCGAACTCGAACTCGAATTGATTGTAAGAGTTTCGATTAATTAAAAAAATTGATTTTTTAAAAATCGATTTTCATAAAAAATGGGTTAAAAATTTAATCGATTGTAAGGGTTTCGATTAATTAAAAAAAAACGATTTTTTAATAATCGATTTTCATAAAAAATGGTTTAAAAAAATGCACAACGTTAATAATCAAGTTTTCACTTCTGCCGGCACTCCCGGAGTGCAACCCGTATTTTTTTCTGGATATAATGGTATATTCTTTCCCGGGACATCTCTGTATAGTGGTAGCATCAGCAGCTTTAGTGGTAAAAGACAAGTTAAAAAAGCTAGACCCTCTTTCGCAGGTACAGTTTAAGTGTTTTTAATAGCTCTTTGCTAATAATAATATGTAATAATTAATTATTGTTACCATTTCAAACTCTTTATTTTTTTAAATCAAAATCTTAACTTTTTTTTTTATTCTACTTATTATCTATATCATTATATAAAAGGCTTTGTCCTGAATGACATGAAAATGGAATCACGCTACGGCCGAAACCAGTAATTGTAGATACTTGAAATTTGGAGGGAGTATTCTTCGTATGACGTAGGCGTGTGATAAGTAGGGATTTTTAGAAATTCCTCTCCTAAGGGTGTGAAAAGAGGGGATAAAGTTAGTATGGGACAACTCGATTCCTTAGTCTGATCTGCTCGAAAATTCGCATCATTATTATTTGATGTATTTTATGGAAGATGTAATTCATAGTTTGTTGAAATTTATCCTTAAAATTCGTTAAAAAGCATGAACAGTTTACAGCGCTTTAGAGCATTTAGCAGCGGCTTGCAGCGACGCAGGGAGTTAGAGACGCCAATAATTGCTTTTTGCCACAAGAGACATAATCTGTGGCAAAAGTAACCGGGGTATGTTATGGCTGTTTTACACGTAGCCTGCATGCAGGAGTCACAATAAAATATTATTATCGTAATCAATTAGTTGTTAAATGTAAATATTAACTAGGTATATATTTGTAACAATTTATTGTTATTATAATATTATTGTTTTCTTATACTTTTGTAGAATTTAGAAAGATTTTCTTGAATGGAGGAAGATATTAAACATTCTATTTTGTCATCTTAATATTGTTAAAAAAATATTTGGCGTTCGAAATTCAAAATTAATTATTCTTGTACGTTCAATTGGTGTTTTTTTTATTGTGATTTAATTTTATGCACATAAGATTATGTAAAGTGCCAAAAATTTAAAAATATATATATTTTTATATTTTTAAATTTTTACAAATCTATTTAATTTATAATAATATGTATACATATTATCATATTAATCTATATCATTATATAAAAGGCTTTGTTCTGAATGACATGAAAATGGAATCACGCTAGGGCTTAAACCACTGATTGCAGATACTTAAAATTTGGAGGGAGTGTTCTTCGTATGACGTAGGCGTGCGATAAGAAGGGATTTTTAGAAATTCCTCTCCTAAGGGTGTGAAAAGGGGGGATGAAGTTAGTATGGGACAACTCGATTCCATAGTCCGATCTGCTCGAAAATTCGCATCATTATTATTTGATGTATTTTATGGAAGATGTAATTCATAGTTTGTTGAAATTTATCCTTAAGTCGTTAAAAAGCATGAACAATTTACAGCGCTTTACAGCGTTTAGCAGCGGCTTGCAGCGACGTAGGGAGTTAGAGACGCCAATCATTGCTTTTTGCCACAATAAACATAATCTGTGTACTCTATTTTTGCCATGTCATTTATGGCTGGTTTACACGTATTAATCCTTCAGGCCCCGCGCGAGCACCGGTGATCGCGACAACAATAGAATACAATAGCAATTCCTGGAAATTCCGACTGAAGTATTAAGTAGATAAGTAGTCAACTAAATTTTAACGCATGACTTTATACTTACTTAACTAAATTTGAACATGCTACCTGCTACTATATTTGTGTGTACATGCAATTGATAACTTAAAATTAAGTTAAATTTAGTTAACTACTTATCAACTTAATACGTGTAAACCAGCCATTAGAGCTCTTTTTGAGTAAATACTCTTTTGCTCATGAAATAAAGCCACCATTCACGATAAATCGATCTCATTCTATTTGTAAATTATCTAGATTTACAATCGAAATTACAACTTATGAAGCCTACCTATATTATCGTAACAATTAGTTGTTAAATCTAAGTATTAACTATATATTTGAAACAATTTATTGTTATTATAATTTTATTGTTTTCTTATACTTTTGTAGAATTTAGAAAGATTGTCTTGAATGGAGGGCTTTACTTTATGTTTTATATTGGCGTTCTAAATTCAAAATTAATTATCCCTGTACGAATTGGTGTTTTTTTTTTCATTTTCATTTTAATATTTTTTTCAGTGGCTATAATATATTTTATACCCGTGCGACGCCGGGGCGGGTCGCTAGTATACAAAAAAGTTTTTAAACCACAATGAATAGAACTTTTAAGTTTTTACTTACTACTTACGTAGAAACCAAACAAAGCCATAAAGAATATGAATCTGTGGTTGGCATAATATTATTAATTACCACCTAGAAACAAAAAGCTGACGAAAGAGGAAAACAGTAAGCGAGGAACGGTAAACATGGAGTGGCTGATACTGTATAAACAGGCAAACCGCATCGGCACCAATGAGATCATGCAATAGTCACGTTTTGTATGGAACACTTTTTATAAAACTTACGAAATAAGTTATTCCATATAAATGGAATGGAATATTATATTATTCATATAAAACAAAAATATGAAAATTCCATAGGGAAATACCAACTTATACCACTTTGTGGGTCGGTTGCTCAAAAACGGCGTATGTTACCAAATAAGTCCTACTGATAGAATTCACCGCAAAAAGTTTCCAACGTTTAGTGGTTGAGAGGTTGGCTTCGGAATTGGTTCGATTCTCGCATTGGAAAAGCTGTTTACAGCTTTGGTCAAATCAATGCAGCTATTACAGGCTTTACACCTGATTGTCCGATATTATCCTCAGCGTCCTCATCTCTTACTGTAGTGTCAATCATCCGTCCACTGGGTTTCAAAATAAAAAGAAATGCTGCTGTGGACTGCGTACACACTTCAGCAATATATAAATCCTGGTAACAAAACAGTTACCAAAACCGGATTGCAATTTGATTATTCATATCAGACATAAATTATGAATTCTTGAAATATTTTAAGAGATATAAAGTACAAACATACATCCAAAAACATAGTCGTATTTTTGGCGTATTTGAGCAAAAAAAAAAAAGACCTTGGAAATATTATGATCAAGGAATACGAAGCAGACAGCATGTCATAGATACCCACTACTCGGAAAAACGCAAAACAAATACGATAGCGAACGTAGGAATCAACAAGATAGTTCTCTGAAGATAAGCGATTGGTAAACACTCAACAGTCAACAGACTGGTCTTGTTCGAGCAGACAAAAAACCCTTGTGGTGCTTGGGACTTGGGAGGCACTCGTAGAGATACCGTTAACATTGTATTGCGTTTGGAATATTCTACAGCCTACTACATGAGTAACTTTGTAAGGATATGTTTGTATGGATGTTTCAAGCCTATCTACTGGACGGATTTTGATTAAATTAATATAACTTGACTAATTCTTAGGCAGAAAAATAGAGATTTACAGGATTTTCTTTACTGTAGCGGGCAACTGATATAAAATAATCAAGTTTACAAAAGTACGCATTTGTAGCTTAATGCGTAATTTGCGGTTTATGCGATAAAAACTAACTTTTACAAATATTATCTTCTGCAACACAATTAGCGTAAACATGACTCAAGAAAACATGTTATGTAAGTTACTTTTACATCGTTACATCATTGCATGTTTTGTTGAAATTTAGAACAAAACATAGACCTATTCAATCACCAAAGTATCCATTTATTTCACTATTACTTTGCTTGTCTTTATATTCATGCACCAAGAGTTGTTACATCTTGAAGCCTCGTAAGGTCTGCGAATCGACTGAGTCCTTAGATAAGGTAGTAGATAGAGTAAGTAAATATTGACTTCCTTCGATATTGCCGTGTGAGATAGCAAGTTAATGTAGCAGACATTCTGGCAGTACATTTGAAACTACCGATTATCCATCCATATTCCATACTAATATATTATAAATGCGAAAGTGTGTCTGTCTGTCTGTCTGTTACCTCTTCACGCTCAACCGTTTTTGCTGAAATTTGGCATGGAGATACTTTGAATCCCGGGAAAGGACATAGGATACTTTTTATCCCGAAAAAGTGTACGGTTCCCGCGCGATAAATGAATTTTGGCGCAACGGAGTTGCGGGCATCATCTAGTTAGTTATAAGTTATAACTTATAAGTTAAAAGGCCCCCCGACACACCGTGACAATAATAATTATTATGGATTAAAATATCACTTTACACTTAGGAATTATTTAAACTTAAAGTCAGTAAATATTATTTCATTACTTTTTAAAGTTGTTTGGCGGGGGTTTTTTTAAATTTCTTAATTTTTTTCTGAAATAAACATCTCGCGAATCGTGACTGGAAATAGGTGGATGAAACATTTCGCAGTAAAACTACGTTATTTATTATCCTCTTTACACCTCTTATCATAAACGTTTTATTGCTTCTCTGCATTTCGCGACGCGTCTTCTTCTATAATATTTATATTTTATTTTACATTGCTTCTTTCATAACTAATAGTGACAGTTTGAGATGCATGTGACGCTACAACTGCAATTCTGCATCATTATTATTTATTCTTCATTAAAATCATTACTTTATGTAAGATTTTAAAGATCTTGTTAATTCGTTCAATACAAAATGTTTGGGACACTACTCTATCTATAATAAATAGTATAGTTCCACTAAATACAGCGGGGCTAAAATGGTCGCTTTGTTGAATCATGATATGAATCATAATATGATTCAATTCTTTAAAATCGCAAAATGCAACTCTGCTAGCAATTCATTTCTGTATTTCTGTACTGATTTGACATTTGTCAGTTTGACAGTTTTGACAATTCATTTGCTGAATTGATTGAGAGGAATAGCTAAATGTGACCATTTTAGCCCCGCAGTTTCTGCCACCGGATCATCAGCGAGGCGCGAGGTGGGAACACGTGGTTAGATAATATAAACATCGGTTATGTAAATAATAAGGGATTTTCTTATCTTTTTAATTTGATTGTCAGTTTCCATTTTAGTAACTAGATGGCGTATGGGTAGACAACTATCGGTAATACCAGGGAATAGCATCAATAATTGCTACAAAACTGGGCAAAAGAATGTAAAACTTGATACATTTCAATTTGAAAAAGACGCAATAATATTCCAATGACTAGCATAACAAAGTTATTACCATTAATGATGTTTTCGTTAAAACTCACGGAAGAAATAGCCCTATTTACCGATATTCACACCAAATGTCACAGGAATTATACATTTTGGTTTTGACAACATCTTACCAGCCCCCGTAGACAAGTGGCAAAACGCTAACGCTAACGCTAGCGCTACAAAATGTATGGATTTGACATTAGTATTCGCTAGCGAAGCGATGACTTATGTCAAATCGCATACATTGTGTAGCGCTAGCGTTAGCGTTAGCGCTTTGCCACTTGTCTACAGGCCCTGCACTTGTGCAAGATAACGGATATTTCATGGCCAATATTTTACCAATAATGAACATTAAAGATAACACAATTTGGGAAAAAATAATAAAAACCACACCAACAATAAGAAGTACAAGAAGTTTGAAAGTGACATGCCCATGACATGCCCGCCAAAACTCTTTCAGTTGTCAGTTTTCAGTTTGACAATTTGCGTGTTCCTAAACTGTTACCAGTATACTGGCCTAATCGCTTAGGCCAATGATCGCTTAGGTTTAAGATATTTTGATTTATGCCACACTTGACAGTACACTGATATTTTTTAGAAACACAACCAATATGTATCCGTGATACCAACCTGCAGATAATTTCAGATCGGTGGGGAACCAATAGAAAATCTAGAAGTGTCTACCGTCGCGCCGTCTGGTGGAGATTTAAAAAGAAAACAACCCATTGTAAAGCATCCCGCGCCGTGTGGCCAACTTGACACTGCACGTGAACTGCCTCATCACATCCACAACCAACACCTATAAATATGTCAGACTAGACGTTCCGCGCGACTCTGTCCACATAAGGTCTTCTGATGTTGAGGGTGTCCATGGGGGGTGGTAGTTGCTTTCCATCAGGTGACCCGTTTGCCCTTAAAAGCGTTTTAAAAAAAAGGAATTGCGTGGCACCCGTACATTTTCCTGCGAAATATGACCCCTGTAAGGACAGAGGTTATTATTCTGGTTTTGGACTGGTCTACAGGCTGTTCTGACATAAATTCGGCTTATTGTGACCAGAACAGGCATTAAAGAGATTTTCCAGTAACTTACATAGCAGGAAAAATGAATACTTGAATTTACAAAGAACATTGAGCCTCATGCCGCGAAAAGACTCAAAAAATGTATTTTTTGGTAAAAATAGTCTTCACAAACCGTAGATTAGGATTCATTATTATTAATTTTACTATTGGAAATAAAAATGTAGAAGATTTTTTCTCATTAGAATGAAATTTTCAGTTTTACAAAACGAAGTAATGATTTGTTGGTGTAAAGTGAAATTTCTATGGCCATCGTAAAATCAATGACTTTTTCTTAGACACAAGAAAATCCATAAAAGTTTTTTATGTTTTATTTAAGACTATAAAATTAGCTTTCTTTAAAATTCCTGATATTTCGGAAAATACAAATATCCTTAGGTCGTATTGATGTCGTGTATTTGAAAGTCGACCTCTTTTAGAACTTGGAGAAGTCTTTAGCAACTATTGGAGATAGATGTAAAGTGTAAAGGACATTTCATATTTCATATTTCTTTATTTGCTTCAAAAGTTGTACAAAAAAGACAAAGTTGTAGAAAAATTTATTAGCTTTACTTATGTAGTACAATAAAAATTTTGTACGAAGCACCGTTTTCGAAAATTTATCAAAAAACCAAAAAATGGGTCCTTCGTTCCCTCCGTTCCCTCCGGCTCACCTCGGAGGGGTCAGAACTTTTAGTATGTTTATCTCCTAACTAGTCTAATCAAGTTCCGTAGTCATAATTTCTGCTTTCGACTTTTCTAACCATTTTAATTCATTTACTAGGCTATATTATGGCTTTATAGACGATGTGTACCTCTGATAAGTTCAGTTATAGAAATTCAGTAAAATAGAACGGACGGTCGGTGGATATCATCAAAGGAGTAAAGCGCAGAATTAAACTAGACACCTCGTTCTAAAGATACTCTGTAGAAGCATATTGTGTTAAGTTATTTTCTGGGTTTTGTAAAATTGCTCTACTCTCACAAAGGCATGCTTACTGCTTGCTCAATAAAAGGATATAGATTAGTCCTTGCTCGATAAAATATCCTTTTAGAACCAATTACCACATTTAACCAATGAAATATTATGCATTATACCTCTTTATTTATATCTTCAACCTGATGGAAAATGGTAGAAGTGAATTTAAGTGATTTTTTAGATAAAATAGCTTTAAAATATGTCCATCTTCGTCAAAATTTTGCATTTAAAATAAACTTTAACATTTATGGTCACTACAAAATCATGTAATACCTAACTATGATTTTGTAGTGGAAATAAATTCCTACTGTTTTCATAGGCATCGATATAATCACAACAATACTGGCACTAGCGATACGGAATAAACATAATATAATAATATAAAAATATACTTAAACAACTATGTTAGTTAAACCTTTTCCTGTTATCGTATCATGGTCAAGTTATCTTTTAAAGAATTTAAAATGAAGTGATTTATGATTTATGAATGTTGGTGGTGAACTTTCATCATCTTTAACAATTAGAGTTAAGTCGTAATAGTAAATTACGAAACCAACTTTTTAAAGATTTTTTAGAGTGTTGAGATACCATACATTTCCACGACAATTTTCAACTGCAGTACATCGCCATAAAACAATTATTGCCCCTTAAACACAAAAAAAAACCGGTCAAGTGCGTGTCGGGCCACGCGCAATATAGGGTTCCGTAATACCGCTAGTTTATTTTTTATTTTTTGTGTGGTCAATGAATGTACATTTATAACGTGTTTTACACTACTAACAACATCATCTCAGTTACTTTCAAAGGAATTTGAACGAAAAGTCCGAATACATTTTTTTTATTGATCGACTTACTTAATAACTTATGAAGTCTTCTTAGCCGTGATAGTTTTCATGTACCATTTTGTTGCCATCATTAATATGTGCATTCATGCCAAATTACAGCTTTCTAGGTCCTATAGTCTCTGAGCAAACCCGCGGACAGACAGACAGACAGACGGACAGACAGACGGACGGACAGACCGAAACTATAAGGGTTCCTTGTTGACTACGGAACCCTAAAAAGGAGAGGTTATTAAGGAGTTAGGGACAGAGAATGGAAAGAGAGAGGAGTATTATCGCGCATATTTTGATAAAACAACACGGGCAGCAACTATCGTTTAACTAACCACCCAGAAGAACCATGGACAAACAAAGGGAAAGCATAAGGCAAGAGAGAGAGATAAAGAGAACAAGGGAAGACGGATCCCAGAGAAAATAGAAAGAGAACCAAAGAGTTGCAAAAGAGCCATGGACGAACAAAGGGAAAGCATAAGGTAAGAGAGAGAGATAAAGAGAACAAGGGAAGACGGATCCCAGAGAGAATAGAAAGAGAACCAAAGAGTCCAGACAGTTGCAAAAACAAGATCAAGGATCTCGTAGGAGGTGGCAGACGGTTCATTGCGTACATCTTATCAGATATAAAAACATCCGGCTGGGTGCAACAACAAAAGTTACTACGGCGATACGAGAGTGGAAAGTTCCCGGGGTGATATGTTATCTGGCACGCCGGCCGTCCGTGCCGTGACGTCCATTATCATGTATGTTTGTTACGTCTCATCATCATCATTCATCAGTAAGTCGACACTGAAGTTTTCAATTATGTACGTACATGTACGTTCCAGTATAAGCTGTACGTTTGCCTTTATTATAACGTACCTTGAAGAATGTGATGGTTCCGTCAAAAACCACTAGTCAGTTGTCACTTGTCAGCAAGTTGTTTGAAACTGTTGGATTTTAGGTTACATTTGTTTTTATCATTATTAGGAGTCTCATGTCTATTCCTAATTACGTAGTTTGTGTCTTTAGGCTTCGACGTTCATGTTCGTTTCTTACGTGTCTCGATAATCACTCAGTCGCTTCTAATTATGTACGCAATTTGCGTGTAAATCAGGCTTCTACATTCATTTACGTCTCATCATCAACATCGACTACGTTACGTGCTACGTACCGGTACGTAGTTGAATATACATCATACGTTTATAATTACGTAATTTAAGATTCTGTGAAACTTAGAAGTTCATTATCTTTTCTTACGTGTCTAATCACCATCCCTTGTTTTCGATTACGTAATAAATTAATTTCTTTTTTTTGGTACTTAGCTACGTTTATGTGCTTTAAGTTTTTATTTTTAATGTAGATTACATTACCTACAGTTAAAACTCCATTGATGATAAAGATGATAAAGCTGATGATGCGTAAACAGAAGGCTCTATCACCCGCTCAACACAAAGACAGTTACGTTGTCAACGAGATAAACTAGAATGTAACGAGATATTATCTGGAATATTATATTGTGGAGTTGGTAGAGATAAGCAGCACAATAATTACTTTATTTTAAGGATTCCGCCCCATAAAAAACCTGTTAACTCGAATTATGAAGTATATCATGATGTAGATGAAGATAATGACTGCAGTAATTGTTTTATTTTACCGCTTAAAAAAGCCGTAAACGTTACGAACTAGAGATTCAATACCTGAAACTTAAATAAACGTATACAACATTCGGTTTGTTTTACATCTTTAAAACGCAGTTTCGGTTGGTACTACTAATATATATTCCGTTGTTTCGGCGAGTTTAATACGAGACTAAATTGATATTTACGTCGTGTCACTTCGAATGTCAACAATGCATCACGTTATTTGTATGTAGGTATCGCAGTAGATACCACCACTCACGAAGGGTATATTGAGTATACATTGTCCTTATCATGTTCTTGAAACTTCTGTCCGTCTGTGACGCATATCTCTTACGTGACAAGCTCTGCTCTCATTATGAATGTATTTATATTCCCACATATTTATAATGATAACGTTGAAAAACATTGCACGATACGCTTTAATTGGGTGACCGCAAACAAGTGTTATGAGCAGCTATAAATATTCCATTTTAATTAAATATGTATTTGATAACAATATCACTAGTTTCGCTCGTTGTTTCGCGTGTTTCTCTGATTTCTGTTATTTACCACCTTTTATTTTCTGATTCATTGCACAGCTCTACAAATATATTGAGTTGTAGTTTGATTTGGGTTTTAAGAGATCTTTCCTCTAACTGAGCATCATGATGACTTTTTGTTGGCATACATTTGCAGCCGTCGAGAAAAATATCGTTATTTATAATAGTCACATTTAGATTTGAGCTGAGTCAAACAAAACAAATAGGGCAAAGGGAGGATAACAAATAAGAGTAAAGTCCAAGTCTTTCAGATTACTCGTTACACATTACCTTATTGGGCATACGCGACGACTGTACTGAGTAAACAGTGATAGGCCACGATGCTACGCAATATGCTGTCGTGTTTACGTTGCCACTTGCCTCCAGTGACCACCGAGATAAACACGTGATCACTACTGGACTTCACTCGTGTCACGTTTATAAACATTATTTTTAAACATTCAATAATAATCATCCAGTTACTATAGTTGTAAAAATGTTCAGTTGTTTTTTAATACCGAGACTGTAAAAATCTCGATGGTAAAATATAATATGTTACTAATACTTATCTATGTTTTTACAGTCTCGTGTTCCCATCATGAGAGAAGAAAATTAAGGTAGAGCGTAGAACACCACCACCGACAGAATGGTAGCCTCCAGATTGAAATACGACTGTAATTTATGTAATGTTAACTGTAACTGTGTAGGGTTTTTAATTCTTAAAGCCTCATAAGAGCACTGGTGATCGCGACAACAATAGGATACAATAGCATTTCCAAGAATCCGCGATCGAAGGATTAATACACTTTTAACCGACTTCCAAAAAAAGAGGAGGTTCTTTGTTTTTTAAGAGCCCATGCTGTCCTACTGCTGGTCAAAGGCCTCCCCGAAAGTCTACTCTCCTCCCGATCCAACGCATCCGTAAGCCAGTTCTATGTTGGGCTGTGGATATTTTTTATGCAGTAAATACACCAGAGATGCCTCTAAAGTCCAAACAGAGATGACAGAGCAAAAATTGTAAGTAGTTTAAACAGATTTTAACTAAGACTTGTAAAACATATTAATCGCAACGCAGCTTAGCTCTTCTCCAGTAGAAACGCAGCCTAATGCACGTAATTTCGTGAATCCATCCCAAAAAAATAAAAATTCTATTTCTGCACTTTGTAACAATTTTGTTTTCACAAATGTCTTACCTATTGGCCTATTTATCTAAAGCAAAATTTAATTTGGTTTAAGAATTTTTACAAACAATTACTTATATGTATTATGTATGATGATTGATGACTTATCAATGGATCATCTTTGCAAACCTAAATCCAAAAAATATTCGATTAGTATGTAGAGCGTGGTTTGTTATTTTAATACCAAGTATCAGTGGTCAGCGATATCGCGATATGCTATCACCTTCTATAGAGGCACATGATCCGGCTGCATACAACGAAACAAGCACGTCGACAATTGTTGATCATATTTCACTGATAGCACTGCAGTCATATTATCAACAAAAGGATCACTAATCAGTAATCACTATACAGTGTTTCATAAAAATCTCAGAACATATTTCTAGGTAGGTACAGCTTTTTTTCATTATGCATCCGTCGCTAAAGTGAATGGCACTTTCGATACCTTATATGCTTGTAAATTTTTCATATATTGATTTTACTGCGCTAGAATTTGCAATATACAACTTCACTAAATCCTCAGATTTTTCCTTGATAAATCAATTTAGGTACATTGTAGCGCCTATTTCGATAGTTTTACAAGGTCTGGTATAGCTCTTTGAACACTTGTGCATTAGCTTACGCTATTTATACTAGCTAGCACTCAGCTAAATAAGGTTAACGCACTACACCTTCTTACAACCCGCTCACTAACTGTACCTACTTGCGAACTGCACTCAATTTTCTACGCAAATATAGAGGGCTAAGACGACACGATCATTTAAGTTATAACTCTCTAATTGTTTTATTTACCTCCTTCTTTTTTTTTAATGCAATAAGGGGGCAAACGAGCAAACGGGTCACCTGATGGAAAGCAACTTCCGTCGCCCATGGACACTCGCAGCATCAGAAGAGCTGCAGGTGCGTTGCCGGCCTTTTAAGGGGTAATAGGGGAGGGTAGGCAAGGAAATAGGGAAGGGTAGGGAAGGGAAAAGGGTAGGGGATTGGGCCTCCGGTAAACTCACTCACTCGGCGAAACACAGCGCAAGCGCTGTTTCACGCCGGTTTTCTGTGTTCTTTACCTATATCAAGTGAAAGACGGATAAATGTTTTGACTTTCATTTTATTGGTATTCTAAATCCGATTATACTAGGTTAGTACGTCATGTATCATTTTAAAAATAATTACATTGCTCTTTCTAATCACCTGAGTTTAGTTATCTTTAGCTAATGTAAACGTAAATATCAGTCCACGTATCTTGATTATGATTTAATACAAAACGTACAAAAGCTTCACTCGTAAAATCCGTACAATATCTATGTATGTGGATGACTTTTTGTAGTATTTTTCCATCCATGTGTATGAGGAAAAATTTCGTAAAAATTGTATTATCAAATTAATCTGGGCACATTGTTGTTGTGCGGCTCGACTCTCGAGTCAATGCCAGTCCTATAAATATCCACTATCTATTGATAATCCGCACTTGCGTCAATCGCACCCTTATCTCTTATCGCCTGATGTCAGAGAACTCTATTTGGAGCATATTTTTCGTAATACACGTACTGAATATGTAATTTCACGTGCCGCGTTATGAAATCTCACTTTTTATCTTTCAAAACGAGCACGTACTTTAAATTCGTAACCCGTCCAGAGGCACGGTTAGACATTCAAATGTACACTTTTTATTCGACACCAAACGGTTCTCTATTTTGGTCGAATTTATTTGCAATTCGTTTATGAACGGTGGCTAGGTTACTTTTAAAGTTGTCAGTAACTGAGCACATTACCTAATGATTAACTAATTTGTATTTAATTAAACATTGTGTGTATTATCACAAATCTTCTAATTTTGGGGTATTTGTAAGGGGTAACCATCGGGTAACCGTCACAACAAGGTAAAACAACAACGAAATTACAGTACCGATTGTGTCTGTTCCAATATCTATTCATATCTTTCACAATAAAACGATATGACCTATGCTGTCACCAGTTATCTACATATTTTTTGAATATCAGTCGTCCTATTTGAATACAATGCAACAAAGAATACATTTATTCAAAGCAACATTGTGAAAATATTGCAGCTGATCTCAAAACTACCACAGAAGCTTACAATAACGTTTTAGGGTAACCAACATTTTTCAGCGCTCAGCTTGCATCTGCCGCCAACCTTAGAAGCCCCAAAAAGAACCAACCACGTAGAAAAAGTATTGGCCAACCCCGATGAGTTTAGAGTGAAACGTGACCTCCGAAACGTGACAGCCACAAGACCAGCTTGCTCAGTCGCCACGTGCGTCAGGTTCACGTTTGTCAGCGAACGTGCCCACAGCTTCACGACTCCATAAAACATGTACTATTGCCCAACAACTGTGGCGTACAGCCATCGCTGAACGCCTATGAACGATACATAAAAGCTTCCAGAATCGGTAGTCTCTAATTTTCGAGCAGCACCTCAAATCTACTTTGTATCTAAAATCAACATTGACGCAGCTATGTTTCTTGTTTAATCCAGTTCATTTCCAATAAAACTACAAAATTGTGTTTTCAAGTTTCAAAATCCAACATTGATTTATATATGTATATCAACGCTTATGTGTTTCAGTCAAAATAAAAAATCTTGTATGACAACAAACCGCCACAAAATGAAACGCGATTTAAATAAAAAAACTAAATTGTAGAATCTTTCGCTTTATCACAATTATTTACATCCTTATGTGACGATCACAAGATCCTTAGACCACAACCACAATTCAAACTTAAAATCTCTGAAAACATGTTACACCCATAGTAAGTAATCCAAATCCATACCAGATCGAAAATGTTACTAAAAGCTCGCATTTGTTCGCGAAGGATGAGCCTGTGTAAATCACCCATCGGAATGCAGAACACAGAACTTCGCATTGCATTTCGGCTGAAAATCCAACAATAATGGGTACAGGAGGTCGTCCGTCAGGCGCGGGCGTAATAACTGTCTCGTGCAATGGCGCTACGTGCCCGGCGTGATGGACGTGAGGTTCCGTTTAATCGCTGATGATAATTAATTGTAAATTGTAGCAATCGTTGGGAAATAGTTCGTTCCGGCATTACACCTGTCACCCGACACGTTCCACCCCAAGCCCCTCGGAGAATACCGTTAAATTGGATTCATTTCCTTACAGAAGTGACTCACTTCCATCTATTTCTAGCTTTCTACTACATATCGCATATTATGTCATAGTGTGTATTTGTGCTCTATAAACAAATTTTAAATTCGCATTTATTTCAAATATCAATGCTTTTTAATATGTTTTTAATCTTATTCGTGTTTGATACCAAGTACTTGAGAAAATATAGTTTGTGGCATCACAGAATCCTAAAACTTTGCTCCAATACGGTAAGATTTGAAAAATTCAGATTTATGTCATTCTCAAAATATTGCTTTTTACTTTGACCAGCTTTGACTGAATACATTTTAACTTTAATTTTTTAGCATAATGAGAATTTAAATTTGCGGTTTTGCGAAAAACAAAACTACAAACAATATTTTCGAATTTAGCGAAGCGTTCAAATCAAAATTAGCATGTTACTTTTCTTTTAACAATGACTCTGTTGAAGGTTACGGACTTTTGAAGCGGCAAGGGCTCTCCACAACTGCTGTTAAATTGACCACAGCACTTCCATATTTTTTATCGTTACCGTTTTTAAAAAGTTGCTCGGTAAAATTGGAGTACGTTACAAAGAACGGGTTCCGAAAATGTATTACAAAATTCGTATCGTATATTCCGAGTTCCGGCAAACGTGTTTTAGTGGCTCTGTCTTGTTCAGGAAAACGGAATACGTATACATATAGTATTATACATTTACTATGTAGGTTTCATTTGAGGAATGACTGCATGGTGCTTGGGCACGTAGTCCAGAGTTCCAGACTCCAAAAACAATGGTCGGACGAATAATAATTGTGGTTTCTGACTGGAGACAAAGGAACTACATATTTGTGCTTAGTAAATATTAGGTATATTTACAAACTTTCATTATCATCACAAAACTTACGGTCCTAGAAAAATTTTTGAGCAAGATAAAGTAGATGGAATTATTAGAAGTTAGAACATACTCGATTCAGGAGCAATGAATGAAGATTCGCGTTGATAGTCTTGTGCCCTAAATAAACTAGTGATCGGCACACACGGCTGCATGTACAGTTGTCTGTTGTCGTCCAAGATGGCGGCCGTGACGTCACCGGGCGTTTCCTTTCGCGCCGCCTTCACCTTGACATTTGAATTTGATTCTCGAACGTGTCGACGCGTCGCCACTCGCCAGCACTACGTGTATTGCATAATTATTAATAATTACATACACAATATATTACTAAAATATTATTATTTCTCGTGTACTTATCTCGTTCGTCAACATCTGCACATGTATGCCATTAATGTCTGAACTTGTTGCACGTTTAAAATATTATCACTACCGTTTCGTTATTAACAGTTTGCTTAATTAAAGCTGGTATTATGTATGGTCTACTGTATTTATTCCAATAATAATTTCTTTCTGACATAATTAATCTTTAATATCACAATTCACAGAGCTCCGGTAGTATTCTACTTCGACTATTATATTTTATTATACAGTATCAGAGTTGACTCAGCTGTAAAATGTTTCGTTACGGTTTTGGTATATCGCTGTATCGAGTCGACAGGTATTTCAAGGCAGCTTCTGTAGCCGTGTAGTCAAACACGCTTAGCAGGTAACCCAGACATCGCACGTCGTCTTGTTCTAAAATTTTCCTCTCAGGGATTAAAAATTCACTACCGACGAGTCTGATAATATTTTTTCCTCGTGTATGATAGTAAAATGCATCAATTAGAGGAGCGATGGACCTTGAATCTGCGACGAAACACAGCAGTCATTCACCCAGATAACCGCAATTATAAAGACTGTAACCGATTTCACCACCGGCGCCGGAGTTCCCACGTTCGGTTCCAGACAATGGCGGAGCGTTCCCGCCACGCATTGTAAAACAAAAACTTACTCTAATTACTAAAGTAAACATTATTTCAGATCTATTGTTTCAATTCTCATGGAATACCCAGCAAAAAACAACCACGTCACGCAAGCAAATGCTGATGTTCTCCGTCCGTGAACCTCCCAGAGTGGCAGGAATCTTTTACATAATATTTTATACAATACTTCTATCCCCTGGACTTTGGATTTCTCTAAAATTATTTAAGGAATCGTTTAATTTTTATTAATCAAAGTGTCACTTCAATTTTTGCTAAGGCAAGTGATTTGCTCGATTTTTAAATCGATTTTCAGTTATTTTAAAATTCAAAAGGAACCATTTTGAAATCTGCGCAAGCATTGCTCAGTCTCACGGTTCACCCGGGTGTCCATCGCGTGAGACAATGCACCACATGGTCTGTGGGAACGTTCTCACCCACTAACCCATCGCTGATTCACAACTTTTTTCGGCATGACCGCGCTCTGGAACGGTCGTGAATTAATTATCCACTCTCCGACGGTTCAGTAAATCTTCTAGGAAAACATTTCAGGGTGTTATGAGAATTGCTAGTTTTGAACCGCCCTGTGATATATATAACTCTTTTGGTCAATGCTCGTCTAGCATCCTTTCGAAAGCAGTGTGCAAGGAAATTTCGCCGAGGCACATTATTGTTATGCTTATCCCAAGTTAACAAATAGATATAGAACAGTGCGCTTCCAATATCTATATTATTTCTTAATTGATTTCTACCAACCCATATAACTTTTCAGATGCGAGCATTCGAACTAGTATTATACCTTGACTCCAATGGAAACTTGTTGAACTAAATGATATTCTATAAATAAATTATTTAAACATAATAAAAAGCACGAAACAAGTATTATACGACTATAGTATGTTGTTATATCCACCATTTAACAACCGGTCGTCGGTAACTAAAGAATTGACGTATGTGAACACTGAGCAGTATATTTATTTTGGGGTTCTGCACTCAAAGCTTGAAAGTTATACTTATTTAAACTCAGGGATAACTATTTGTGATGAATGCTGAATCAGTACCGAGTATTGGATTACAAAAGCCCCAGTTTTAATTGCTCTTTATGAAACTGCTACCATAACATGACCATATCCATACTTATAATAATAATCAATGTAACTGCGAAATGAGTCTGTTTTTTGTTACCACCTAATTTTTGTAATCTTTATAAGAATTGAGATATTTTGACATTTGAGTCCCGGGACCTAGTATAGTTTTTTATTTTTATCGCGAATATATGAATCGTTGGCAATGTCCACTCACTTCTGTGGATAATTCATTCCCTCGCCAAATCCCTCTTTATCCACCAACGGTACCCCATCAAACATGTTTCACCTCAAGTCGGACAGGTCGTCGAGTGGAACGATTTAAAACTTTGCGGCCTTGATACGTTACACAATAACATAAAAACATGTCCAACGCGCAACTCACTCTGTCGCTATGGGTTTGTGCAAACCAGATGTAGACCTGTGCTCGACAGACTCGACCAGGTCGAAAGGATTGCAAAATCATTCGCCTCTGTCAAGCTTCCAAATGCGTTTGAATGAGCGAAGGTGGTTCTCCATTAGTACTAATAAGCAGTAGGTAATAAGTAAACAGTAATGTTTGCTGACAAAACAAACAGATGTCGCTCGAACTGGTATGTCGAAGGTTATCCGGAAAGAGCTATACATATTAGCTACGCAATAGTTATTCAGCAGATATACTAGTCCCGATAAGGAAAATTTTACGTATGCTTCCCTTTGGCATAGATTAATTTAACTGTTAGCAAAAAATATTAATTCAGTGAAATACATTTCAAACAGAATTTGAAGACACGAGTTAGGTGGCAAGTGGAAACTTTGTGTCTTTAGCTCTATAACCACTATTTTTGCCAATGAAATGAACAATCACAAGAAATAATGGTAATACCTCCTAGTATCATGTAAAATTTTAAGATATTGCAAGAACTCGTAAGAAAATTACACGCATAGAGATTTAAAAATCTTATTGTGCTTTTATAATTAAAATCTACAAGACAATGCCACAAAATAACTTACATACGTCGGATTTAGTATTTAAAAACAAAATCCTACATATAAAATATACATAAAAACATACCTAAGGTAGGTATTATATACTGCCCTGATAAGAAGAAAGGGCGTAACTTCCATTTTTGGCCAAATAGAGTTATAAATACATTCAGAATCAGCAGAAAAACTCTATTTTTCTGTCTAGGAAACATGGTCGAATTCCGAAAAAAAAATTTTTGTTCCCTAACAGAACATTAAATAGAAAGCCATAACATGTCCTTCTACGTTCTGAATTGTATGATGAAAAGCCCTAATTTCTAAATTGTGGCTTTTCATACAAGTAAATTTATGTTACTAGGATGAAAGGGCGTTATTATATTTATACGCCTTTTCATACAAGTAATCTGCGACTTACCAGGTGGCACATGCTTCAAAAAAGAAGAAAAAAAAATATTTTTGTCGATTTTTATGAAGCTGTTACAAACAATCATAAAACAATTATTAAATTAAATCAGCCAAGTGCGAGTCGGACTCGCGCACGAAGGGTTCCGTACCGTTTTAAGGAAAAACAAGCTAAAAATTGTTTTTTTTGTATGGGAGCTTCCTTAAATTTTGATTTTATTTTAAAACTATTGCTAATTATCAAAATACACATGTAATATAATTAAGGCCTTTGTAAAAATTTCAAGTGTAAGTATTATACTTGTTGCCATTATTGATATCGAGAAAAATGGACACAAAAATCACGTTAGTTGTATGGAAAAAGTCACCCACATCCATTTTTTAGGGTTCCGTACACAAAGGGTAAAAACGGGGACCCTATTATTAAGACTGCGTTATCTGTACGTCTGTCGGTCTGTCTGTCTTCAGGCTGTATCTCAAGAACCGCTATAGCTAGACTTCTGAAATTTTCACAGATTGTGTATATAATATTCTGTTGCCGCTATAACAACAAATGCTAAAAATAAAATAAAATAAATATTTAAAGGGGGCTACCATACGACAAACGTAATTTTTTTGGCATTTTTTGCTCGATATATAATGGCAACAGGTAGGCACTTGAAACTTTCACAAAATCCTCAATTATATGTGTACTTGAATAATTTATAACAATATTAAAACAAAAATAAAAATATTTAAGAGGGCTGCCACACAAAAAACACAATTTTTGGTCTATTTTTGCTCTATAACGGTACAGAACCCGTCGTGAGCGAGTCCGATTCCCACTTGGCCGATGTTTATTTATTTATTGTTACTAAGAATTTGATTTTTTTACTTAATGCCACTTTATTACTAATTATAACTGTACCAGTTGTAAATATTCAGTAAAAAGTGAGATACTCAGTACTAGTAGGTGATATTTTCCCATCATAACCACTAACCAGCTATTTGCCACGCTGAATTTTGAACATTGTTTTGATTATTTGAACGAAAATATCCTAATTTGAAAAAATACCAGCCTAAATCTTGTTTAAAAATAATTTATTATACACTTATTTAGGTACAGCATCCATAGTACGAAAAGCCATAATTTCGGTTTTGAACAAGAAAGGCCCTTACTTAGTTATGGCTTTTCTGTTTAGTAGGAACATATTTTTGATATGTTATTTCATAAAGTGAAACAGGAAAGTTGGAATAATTAAATAACCCCCTCCATTATTACAAAAGTAAATATGCAAAAAGAAGGAAATATTTTTTTTATACATAATTCAAAAGAAAGTCATATCAAAAATGTTAGCCCAATAGTTTAAAATACTCTTTTTACTAAAATGCGATTATCTCAAAATCGTGTTTGTGGAAGTTACGCCCTTTCTTCATATTGGGGCAGTATAGCAGACACACAAAAATAGAATGAGAACTTTGAAAACGAGAGAAATGTGAAGGGTGATTTATGACAAAGCATAGAGCTATTAAAGGGGACGTACAATGTAAAGTTATTAAAAACATATATTTTAATGCAAGAAAATCTAAAAAATTAAACGTCCTAATAAAAATAACACAACAATAAGTCGTTGTATGTTCAAAGGTTTGATAGATCTTTTATAAACACAAAGCTTGATACAATACACGATCAGAAATGGAAAATCACGTCCAATAAGTCACGCGTTTGGATTCTCCAACTCCATGTCTATTGGCCAGTTATATTTATCAATAAAACTAAGAAATCAATAAACTCTAACTTCTTTTCAAAAGAAAAATATTGTAAATTTTTTAAAGAAAAAAACTTTAACAAGCACAATGCAAATTATTATTTTTAACAAAAAATTAAAACCGACTTCCAAGGTAAAAACAATATTAATAGCATCCTTATAATATGAACTAAAAAGTATTAAATAATTTTTCCTATCTAATATGTAGTGCCTTTTCCCGAATTCGGCTAAACTTCAACTATTTCTGTACTCAATCTTCATCATTTTGAAGTCGGTACCAGATATAGCTGAATCTTTATTTCTTTGACAGAAAATTTGAAACTTTTGGAACTGGCACCGACTTCAAAATTATGAAGATTGAGTACAGAAATAGTTGAAGTTTAGCCGAATTCGGGAAAAGGCACTACATATTAGATAGGAAAAATTATTTAATACTTTTTAGTTCATATTATAAGGATGCTATTAATATTGTTTTTACCTTGGAAGTCGGTTTTAATTTTTTGTTAAAAATAATAATTTCACTCTTTTTAGTTACCTAGTAGGTAAACTGTTAGGGGCAATTCAAATTGTATAAAAAATAGTTTCATATTGTCTTCACTAGATGTCACTGAGGCGCTCCTGTGTCGCGCTATCGCTTGTACGTAGAAGTTTTATATAGGTAGTTGTAACTTGTAACAGATTTTCGTTGTGTTGTTGAAAGTTTGTAAGCAACTGACGTCTGACAACTCAACAGTGAGCTTGGTGTGAGCAGTGAGCATTGAATTGACAACATAAATCATAATATTGAGTGGTAATTGATCTCGTATAATTGTTATTAAAGGTGAACGCAGATTTGGCCGCACCGCACGCACCGCAGTCGCCGCATTCGCAATTCTTCATATTATTATAAAGTTGCGAAGACTGCGGCGCGGGTAGGTAGGTATGCGAGCTTGCCTATAACTTCATATAAAGAATTCCGAATGCGGCGACTGCGGTGCGTGCGGTGCGGCCAAATCTGCGTTCACCTTAAGTTGACCTCCGTCATAGTCCGCGAATTTATAAGTGGTCGTCGGTGGTACTGCGTATATTCTACGTATCTTATTACAATTTGTTAAGACTGATATGAGTCATACGGCAAGGCCCAAATATCAGGTAGATAGATAAATTTAAACAATACATTTAAAAAGATCTAAGTGAACACGTGCAAATGCTCGCAGCGCGGCATCACAATAGACATAACTACAAGTACTTCGACTGCTATGAGACTGACGAGTATTAATATCTGTCGTTTCTTTCGTGTTTCGCCAGGATAAGTTAAAGGCTGGCGCGCTGGCTGGTATAATTTAATTTTAAAAATAAGATTTTGAAATTGAATTCTGACAGTTTTCTTTGCATGTGCCAAAATATAAACAACTAAATTTGTAGGTTACGACCCTAGCGACGACTTTTGTCATAATACGTCAAACTTAAAAAAATTACATCAGTTCTAAGTCGGCATACTCTATCATTCTGTCTACTCTGGCGGCATGCCGCATGCCCTGACATTCCAGTTAGAACTTGAATACGATGTTTGCGTACGCGTCGCCGCGCGCCGCCGCGCGCCGCGCGGTGACGCCGTTGCCTCTGCGGCGCCGACCGCCGTGTATATTAAACAGCCTATAATAATTGGTGTTGTTATGTACATAATTATTATTATTGTATCCATACCTATGCCTTGTACTATTATCTATTTTGTGCCATGAGACATTGGTGACCTTAACACGACGTGGTAATGATGATGATGACGATGATGATGATGATGAATTTGAATTGCATGGTAGCATATGCTTTCTGTTCTTAAAACAACGCCGAAACTCCCAAACGTGTATCTATAAAGAGTCAGGAGTTCTCTCAGCATCTTCGAAACCATGGTATACCTTGACCCAATATTTGACTTTTTGGTAGCATATTCTTAGTACACTTCACATAAAACCAAAATCACCATATGTTTCCATATAAATTTCGAGGAGTTCCCTCGATTACTCCTGGATCCCATCATCAGGTCACCACTTTTGTGAACATGGTACCAAATTGGAGTGAAACCTAATACAACAAAACAAAAATTTCGAAAATCGGTTCACAAACGGCGGAGTAATCGTTGAACATACAAAAATAAAAAAAAAAAAAAAAAAAAAAAAAAAAAAAATATCCACAGCCGAACATATAACCTCCTCGTTTTTTGGAAGTCGGTTAAAAAAAAGAGCTTGTTAGGACTGGTGTACAAAATTCACTTACCGTGGCAAATCTGCGGCAAGCCCTAACAGAATCTCAAACAAAGAACTTCCTTTACCTGAAACAAAGAGGGGCGTGTTTATTACGAGTATTGTGAGCAGCCGCACTCCACACTAATTAGACTTTTAGCTTTCTTATTTAACTGAGAGATTCGTCAGACTCCGTTAATGAGACCCTATTCTTGTATGAAGGGATAATAGCGGTATTTTTATAAAAAAATATCATCCATATATAGCACCATTGTTTTCCCTATATATTTTACTCTGGCAGGTATCTTTTCATGAGTTATCTTAAAGGAAAAATATGGTGAAAGCTATTACTATTAATTTCAAAGAAGAAATGACCAATGATCAGTTTTAACAAATTTCCTCAGCCACAAATCACACTTTTATCTCTCCACCGATTTCCGTCACGGTTTTGATCTAAACTCTAAACCGAGTCATAACTCTACCTTCGAGAGAGGGAATGATGAACAAATATATCACACGTGAAGAAATCGTTTGCCTCAATCCTTCTAAATATTAAACTAGTTACACACGCACACGGGGAAGTCTGGATACGATCTTGCATGCGGCGGCGTTCGCGTGAGACACGTTAGTCGTTACACGTTACATTACCATCTTTCGAGAGCTACCGTAAATAATGCACTCACGCCATCGCTGTATTTTATATTTGGCTTTGTTTTACTATGTACCTAAATAATAAGTTTATGTATAATACCGCCAGGTCTGACGCTAATTTACTCGTTGCTACAGTAGCTTATGCTGCAGGTTCTTTCTTTATCCTTCTAGCGGTTGTTCGTCATTCGTCTGTCTTCGCGTATCTTGTCCCTCGCCATCCCTCGGCCTGTATTACAAGCTTTTAAGTTAATCATAATATAAGCCCAATGATATGAGTTTTTAGTTGCTTGAAAATTTACTTCGCCTAAGTGCATTCAATTATGGAATTGGGGATGGGCTACATATGGATGTAGCCTATCCCCGTGGCGGCCCGTGGGACGGTTCTCGGTAGCTATTAGGGGCGACGGTCGCGCACGCGAGCCGGCGTATTAGCACAAATCAGGCGAGCCGCGACCGACGTCACGCGACCGCGACACGCACGTCCCGGCGGGTAGCGGTGGCCAAGTATACCGCACATGATGGACAAGTCTTGTATAACATAGGGGACTAGCAAATAAACCTTTTTTTTTTTTTGATGCGCAGGGGAAACCCGTCATGGGTCCCCCGGGTTGGGTATGTGCCTCAGTAAGCTGAAGCACCCCGGGGGTATGTGAGACTCCTATTCACTAAAACCACCTGCGGTTCGCCTTCAGCCGTATAAAGGAAGGATGTCCCGGATCTAACAAACACAAGACTCCCTCCACGACCGGCCGGTCTACCTCAGGGACCGGACTTCCACCAAAAGTAAGGGAAACTAGCAAATAGACCTCTGATAGTCCTGGTTATAAGTAATTTCTACTAAGTGCTCACGAACTTCCGCAACATCAGGCATGTAAAAGTATTTCATAATCTCCAGTATGATTGACATAAAAGGTCATAAAGTTAATTGATATTATAGCCCAAAGAAATGCTTAGACCATGATCATACAAGAATAATTGTGATTCTTGTTCACTTGCAACATGTTAAAAAGTAACCCAGTTTTTACCCATCTTCTTCAGGTCTTAAAATATTATCGATTTATGGCTGGTTTACACGTATTAAGTAGATACGTAGTAACTAAATTCTAATTGTCATCTAGCTTAGGACTTACTAAATTTTAACTTGCTACTTCCTACTAAATTTTGTGTTTACACGCAATTAACAACTTAAAATTAAGTTAAAATTTAGTTAATTGCTTATCTACTTAATACGTGTAAACCAGCCCTTAGTCGTTGGAAAGCCCGAGCGATATGTTTAATGACTTTTTGTTTTTTTCGCTAACCAGAGTTCTTGAAATATTTTGTTTGCTACGTGTACGTGATTTTCCCCCCATGGTCATTATATTTGGTAATGTGCGCTTATGTCGATCCTGGCTTCACAAAAATTAAGAACGTTGAGTTTTGGTCTTTATTAATTATTGATTGCGAGTTTTAAGGGTCCGTATACGAAATTTGCCGATTTCGCTGATTTTACAGACGTGATTTAACAGTTAAAATACAGTATTTCTATAAGTTTTAATGCACAACATGTAAGATCATTTCAATTATAATCTAATGTTGGAGCTAGATTTTTTTATTTTTTTAAGTATTTTTAAATAATCCAACTCAAACCCGCGACAGTTTTGTGATTTTTGCTGTAAAAGGTTTAGAATATAGGTGATATTAGTTAAGTGTTATTAGTGGTTTATGGATTGTATTGACGTCTTAACGGTATGAAAAAAATTCAATGTACTGTTGAGAAAGTCGTCTATAAAATGTTGGAATTACTTTTTACCACTTTAATATGAAATAGTTGAGTAAAAAAATTTTAGTTTTGTAGTAGAGTTACATCTCGGCAAAATTTTAGAGAAAATGGGCAAAGAATTGCTGTTAATTTCGGCAATATGGAGCTGTAATTCATAAAAAAAACGACAGAAATAATCTATAGATAAAATTCTATCCAATTCGAGAAAAAAGAAAAAAAAACAAATTGTGCCAAAAAAACACGATTCAAAACAACCTAAATCTCACATTATATTACTCACGCCGCAAGGTTCGAGTCGGCTTTCCGCGCTAAAATATATTTTAAATCTAATAATTAATATATACTTTTTTAGTCTAATAAGGGGAAAAAACCTAATAATATTTCTGTAGCGAACCTTTACAATTTCGGCAAAATCGGCAAAATTTTGTATACGGACTCTTAAGAGCCCGGGCTACCCTCGAAATTCTCATACATACGTAATACCAAAATAATTTTCTTATACGGAAATATTTAACATGTTTGAGTTATTTTTCAGCTTAAAATAGTAATTACCTAGGTTCCTGTACAGAAATAAACTTAAAAATATTTAAACACTAGAAAAAAATTTTTTGTGTATAATTTTTTTTTACTAAATTTACTACTAAATATTTAAACACTAAAAAATAGAGTAAAACACTAAAAAATAATATATAAATAAATTGTAAATTTACTACAAAATATTTAAATACTAAAAAATATTTTTTTGAGTATAAATATTTTGTAGAAAATTTACTATTTATTCATACATTTTTTAGTGTTTTACTCTATTTTTTAGTGTTTAAATATTTAGTAGTAAATTTAGTAAAAAAAATTTATACACAAAAAATTTTTTTGTGTTTAAATATTTTGAAGTTAATTTTTGTACAGAAACCTAGGTAATTACTATTTTAAGCTGAAAAATAACTCAAACATGTTAAATATTTTCGTATGAGAAAATGATTTTGGTATTACGTATGTATGAGAATTTCGAAGGTAGCCCGGCCCCTTAAGCTTTCAACTTACAGGTTTCTTGATATCGTTATTCTAAACCTACTTTATATGATCCTATCTCGTGATCAGTGATACTCTTCAAATTATTGTCGGTATCAGCAACCTGAGACCGACCGTTTATGACAACGAGCAAAAAATTGTCGCGATATTAAACTGTATCTTCATCGCGATAAAAATTTTATATCTCGGATTATATTCTGTCCAATAATTATTTTTAGGATGGAAACCTACGAGTAGACTTCCTTTATTACGGCAGAACACGCTACTTCAGTACACGTTATCTAAGCTTATTCTGAGCGTGTCTAAAATATATTCTCTACTTTTCTAATGTTCTTAAAAACTAGTTTGTGCGTTACTAATGTGACAAAATTCTACATGGAAAAAATAATTGAAGCCTTTATTAAAAGTTTTTTTTCATATTTTATGTATCAGCATAGCATGAACAAGAAGCCAAATAGGGCTCTAAGTTCTGAACTCCATGTAACTTAAGCCCATCTTAGTTTACCCACATAAAAAATTTGTTCGTCATTCTCATTACGCACCTAGGGTTGGTACTACTAATATAATATATTCTATGCCTAGGGCAGGAAAATTAGAAATGTCTCAGATCACATGTAATTGTTGGCCGAGGCGAAGTTGAGGTCAACAAACATATTGTGATCTGAGGCTTTCTTATTTACTGCCCATGGTGCGTATACTATTTTTCTCATCGACGGAGGCAGAAAACGGCAACATCGGTAAGCGCAGCGGGAAGAAAGTTGACGCTTTCCGCCCGGAGGTGAGAAAATATTATCTTTTTCATCACGAGATTTGGTTTAAGATATCAATACCCAATAACAATAGGTTCTGTACAGTACCACGGTTCAATAATGTATCACTAGCACTTTATCCGTGACATTTGGTGTTCGTGACTGGAGAGTGGAGCCGTAACCCGACCGTGTAATAGCTTCGATGAACTTAGACCTCGAACAAATTGACAGACCAACTCCAGTTTATATTGTTAAACAGAATAAACAATAAGCCTATTTACACAGTACATCCATACTAATATTATAAATGCGAAAGTGTGTCTGTCTGTCTGTCTGTTACGTCTTCACGCTCTAACCGCTGAACCGATTTTGCTGGGCATGGAGATACCTTGAGTCCCGAGAAAGGATATAGGATAGTTTTTATCCCGACAAAAATGTACGGTTCTTGCGCGACAAACGAATTTTGGAACGGAGTTGCGAGAGTCATCTAGTCGTTTATATCTTTTTGCTATACTTACTAAATACTTTTAGCATGTTTTGGTCAAAACTTTATTTTCTTAGAACTAGCAGCGCTGAAGCCTGAATAATTTTAATTTAAACATCATCATCAGACTCGATGTCTAATGACGCCACACTTTCTAGCCTAGAAGTAAGACTCCAGGTTCAGTATTCACACCATCTTCATACAGTAGGTTCAGTGGCCCAATTAACAATAGCAGGTATATAAAACTAAATAATATATTTGATCCTTCCCTTTAGCTAAAGTCTTGACATTTGAAAATTGTATTTTCCTATTGCACGACCTCAAAAACTTTGACATTTCGTGCTTGGAAGTCGATTCAGAAGCCACTTAATGAATTTTGTATTTTCAACCTTCGTGGAAAACGTGCACTTGATTACAACAATTTCAACATCAGAAAAACAGAGTCTGAAGCTTATGAACTAGTTTGACCGGTGACCCACACAGGATTGGCAATGAAAAGTAAATCCCCATAGTGACTCAACTACAGTTATCAGCAAAGTTGTAATGAAGCTCAACCGGGAGCAAGGCCAGCATAATTCAGAAATCAGAAGTAATAAAGATTTAATTGCAGAGCGGATTAGCGAAGGCGACGATCAAATTAAAGTACTAATTGAAGTTACAATTGAGGAAACGTAAGCTAAAAATAGCACTTACATGCTACAATTGTAGTCATCTAAATGTAAGGACAATCATGTTCAATTTAATTCTCTTTGTTCACAAAATGTGTATCTAAGTATAGTACAAAACATAAGATAGTGAATTCTATTTCGAAGTTTTTTTAACATATCCATACTAATATTATAAATGCGAAAGTGTGTCTGTCTGTCCGTCTGTCTGTCTGTCTGTCTATCTGTCTGTCTGTCTGTCTGTTACCTTTTCACGCCCAAACCGCTGAACCGATTTTGCTGAAATTTAGTATGGAGGTACTTTGAGTCCCGAGAAAGGACATAGGATACTTTTTATCCCGAAAAAATGTACGGTTCCCGCGCGATAAACGAGTTTTGGCGCAACGGAGTTGCGGGCGTTATCTAGTTATTTCATATTTTTGCTCCACGAATTTAAAGCGTTTTGAACATGACTATTGACTACCTAATCATTTTCGAATCCATGTCACAAGTCAATATAGTCATCGACATAAATATATCCGCTAGTCTATGACCGTCGCTGATTGCATCACAAACCACAATAATTCATAGTTACGTGTAAAGGTTGACTCAGAACTGAAAGGGCGCAGTAATCAAATTTTATAGAATTTTCGTGTCCGCGACACGTTTGCTGTTGTTATACTCCTCCGAAAGTCGAAATGGCTGGGCTGATTTTGTTGAAATTTTGTGTGCTTATCGGGTATGTCTGAGAATCGCCTTTTTTTAGATCTGCGTGACGGCAACACGCGTGTGTAATGAGTAATGACCAGTGACAACTCCTCGTTCGGTACAAGATCTTCCTTTGGAGCTCTCAAGCATATTCTGTGTACTGACCTAAAATAAAATATTTTTTTATTCAAAATAGGTATCATGAATACACTGAACGACGCGTCGTAGAAAGAACGTAGAAACCACAGGTAGAAACTAAGATGCCTACCACCGGCCTATTAGTACTAGCTGACATGTTATATGTTGTAGGAATATGTTCGAGAGCATTTCATCTGATAAAACAATCTCATTATAAGCTCGTTAGGTCTACATTAAAATGATCAAATCTAATCAGTAGTCGATCAGAAGGCTGCCTCAAGCTGTAGCACAAAATATGTTATACGGGTCGAGTGTCATGACTTGACACTGTGACCTCACTTATAAATTTAAGCTTCGATTTTTTTTTTGATAATAGACAAATATGCTTTTTCAAATCGGGGATTGACCCAGAATACATTCCCACCACTGCAACTCCTGTAAGCACAAAATCCCTTAGATTTGAGGAAGAACGTAGGAAATGCTAAACGGCCTGAAGGTGTCAAGCTGTCAACAAGCAAATAAATAAGAAGAAAGGGAAGTATGTATTACAAATCGACTGAATATGTCTTACAAATTACAAAAACAAAGGTTCAACAAGTTTGCCACGGGCTAGTTTAAAGATGTTTTGCCAAGCCGTTCCAACACGACACCTACTACCCTCTGCTTCCTACAAATTACGGTAGAACCAGTTGGATGTGGTGCGATGAGCCCACAACCAGTGTTTACATCATTGTTTACACCGGCGCGGGCGCATGTCTGTGTATCGGTGACGTGCGTGATTAGTAACGCCTCGCTCGGCCTTGGCGCAAAAAATTGACGATTTGCTATACACGTGTACTAGCACTTTTATGTCCAATAACAACGGTTACTTAATTATTAATAATTGTTCATAATATTATGACATGAATTCGTAAATAATGATAATGTTGCCGAAAGTGTATCGTAGAGCCACTCTACCGTCGACTGTTTCGATACTTACTTCAGATCCAGAAACTAAATACTGTATATTCGTATCACTTCCACGACGACGGTAGCGGAACGGCGAAGCCATACATTTACTGATACGAGTATCAGTAAATGTAGAGTCAGGCCATGTAGATTCAGAAGCTTGGCTCTACATGAGATCTGATATCTTTTTCACAGGGCAAACCGTATGTGGTCATCTTGGCAACATTTTATATGAAATGATAATAGTGGGATTATTTAGTCTGCATACTTACTGATGCCAGAAAAATATTAGAATAATAAACTGCGTTCGGTATTATATTTGAGAAAACTTTTTCTATGAATGTTATGACCCTTCAAATTTATCGGCGAATTAATATTATACAGTAAGTAAAGTCATAAATATACAGCAAGTGAAATGTGCTCAACGCGCTTTCATAGTGTGCTTAAAGTAAGTATTTTAAGATCGACGAATAGATTTATTATTTTATTGTCGTCAGTCATAAGTTATAAGTCATAAGTCATAACTCATAACATAACTCATAAGTTTATATCTCTCTCGTGTGCCTCTAGAGTCTAGTCTTCATATTATGTGGATGGAGAAAAATATTTTGAATGATTGAGTTATTTTTTGTAACTGGAAGTGATGCACAGTTATGTCAAGCTTACACCCAACTAAATAATGTGGGTGTGTCGACTGCCTATGCAGCCTGAATCAATTTCTCTACAGATTCAATGTTATTCAGTAATATTGTCTTTGTATGACACTTAAAGACGTTAACGTTTTGAAAGCTTTCATAAGTTACTGAACAGAACCAGTAAATCCCGTCCTTTTCTGGAAATTTGCTGATGTTGCATTAAAATAGATCCGGTGTACTAGTTACTCCCCGAGTAATGCAATGCAACATCAGCATCTTTACTGGATTATTACTACAGTCGTCGAAAGTGTGCGAGCGGCCTAGTTACAACTATGTAATGGCCGGTAATCGGCTGCAATAACATAACTCACACACTCCCGTAATCTGTATCACCAGTCGCCCCGGCGTGGACCGGTGCCAACTGCCCAACACTACGTAACTCACATGATATAGGTACACAGCGAATACCGGGAACCAGGAATTTGAGAAAAGAGCAACAGTTTGGACTTTGGAGATCTCAAGATTTTCCACAGGTGTAAAGTCCCTCGTATACGTTTCCACGTATACGAGGGCTTCCGCCAATAATTCTAGTTGAATCTAAACCTATTTGACCAAAAATACACAGACGCAAGAATAGGTTACGACTTACGACTTATGACATTATTAGTATTCAGTATCGTAGTGGTCCCAATTTTTTGGCCATGTTTTTGCTACATGCCATGTCTAATTGTCCACTAAGAAATAAGTTTATACTAGTCCGATGCTATCTCAAAAGCATTAAACATTTATCGTGTCGTACATGTTGCCTACGAATCGATATTCAGCGAAAACCGAACAGCTACTGCAGCAAATTCTGTAAGTAAATAAGAACACGATACCATAAAAGTTGCAACTCGTACCGATAAACAAGTTTCCAAACGTTGCTGCCAAGTGCCAGACGACGCTGACTCCACAGTCTACTTCGACTGAGTTTAAACATCAATATCAAGTGATCCAACGTTAATTTTGATTTAGCTTCGAATCAGGATCACAATCCTGGATTGTCAATCTGGAATCAAGATCGACATCCCCGAAAATCAGAACTAAATGAGCCACCGTGCGCTTATGTAGGTAGATGTCAGGTCCTGGAGTACCAAAACCTACAGCGATCGAGTTTTTTTATTGTGTTGAAAGAATAAGGGGCCAGCTCACGTGGCATCGTGTGGCGAAAACGAAATTATTCGCCTAATTTTAGACAGTATTTATTATATCTGAGTTAAAACCGTAGTGCCCTTGACAGTAGCACGGCCGCTGACGTCAAGCCGCTATTTCGGCTGGTTTATTGACGTTTCGATTTATATTCGCCCGTCATTCATATTGGATTACCCCAACCCCGGTGTTTATGTGTTTGGCACATGGATGTTATACGATCTATGGGCAGTCCCAAGGGGTTTACAGAAGTTATGCTCCCAAAAAACCAAGCCAATTACTTTGTTGAATGTTCACATTTTTCACTTTCATTAATTCGCTATAATATGTATTGTGCTTACTATTAATTTAAGATCCAGTCCCTCCCAAAATTTGTGGCTACGACCACATTTGATACGATCGCGTCGTCCATACACCATCGTTACTTGGAAGCGGTTACATAATATTATATATCTAGGTGTTTTAAACTATTCATAAGCCCGAGCCTGGCACCGCTTCGAAAATAACAGCTTCAATCATTTTAAGGCGCTATATTGAAAGTAATTTTACCGCAAGGGCAATTTTATACTTCATTTGTATGACTATAAAGTCGTGAATACGCTGCGGCCAGAAGCTATCGGCTCGCTCGGAAAATATGCGAAAAACGTAATTTTAATTATTTAAAAAATAACTAGGAGCATTTAAGCAAAATGCTTCTATACGATTTTGAGTTGCAAAGGTGTCTATCAATTAGACTAATTTCCTCACTCCTACAATACATCTATTTTCGTTTAAAAATAATCTTCAAATTTCGTATTTTTAAGAGGTCACATTCCGATCGAGAAATGTATCGAGGCAAAATACATTAATCGTGTTTATGGTTCTTCTCAAACCTAGATAAGGCTATGAAGATATGTATATCTCATTACCAGATTTGTAACATTTCTGAGGGTCCTATAGTATTACGTCAAAAAGGACAGTTTTTTCAATATAGCGCCTTCATCCGCAAAAATAGGATCACGATTCACGAATCACGACCGGTGAGACTGATTGGATGGAGTGCCGGAAAATTCAGCTGTTGCCTGTTTTATCAGTCTACTCTCGTAGCTTTTGCATATTCTGTTGTATAGCAAACTGTTAACACTCGACCGTCACAACTCATAATTCTGAATAGTTTTTAATTTTTGTCTATTAAACCACAATTAATCAAAGCAAAATAACATCATCACCAGTTCATTCTAGTTTTTGTTCTACCCAGGATGGCGTGCAATGACGTTCATTTGTTTTATACTTATCAGGAAATACATATAGAGTCGCATAAAAAATGCTGGTAAGGTCAGGCAGCAGACTTAAAGTTACGGCTTACAAGTTTATGATATTTCATTTTTGACAAACTAATATTTCTTTCTTTTCTTCTCGCGTCCATTCTTTAGAATTATATATTTTGTATAATGAGTTAATGACATCTCTTTCGTGGTTTAGATTACATGCCCTAGATCAGAATTCGTGCCCTTAACTTTAGGGGATAAAGCGTCTTGTTCGTGTCGTCCACTGGTAAAGTAAATATGGCATAAGCAGCGCTCTTAACTGCGCACAATTTTCTGCAAGCGCCGTATTCGGCGAAGCATGGGTTACGGTGCGAGAGCCACGCTGACGTCACGTCACTGCCAAGGCCTCGTAAAAACAATCGATCGAGCCCGCATCCGATTACTATAATAACAACCAACCGACCGGCGCGGGCGGCGCACAACTAAGGGCCGGGACACACAAACACGGCACGACGTTGTACGGCGTCGTACGGCGCCGTGCCGTGGATTTTTTTCGACGCGCGTCCGCACGGCGCCGTAATCGGTTTAATCGGTTTAAGAACAGCGCGTCGCGCGGCAGAGTAATCGTTAAAAAAACAATAAAGAAAACCGCATTAAAATCCGTTGTGTAGTTTTAAAGATTTAGTTTAAAGCATAAAAATAGATTTAGTTTAAAGAGAAAAAATGCGACTTAGTTTTATAATGAATAGTGATGAAGTAGATTTGTTAATTAAAACATGTCCTACCGACAACCAATGCACCATGAGACTTGTAAATTATAGTGATGCAGAATAATTATTATGATTTATGAAACCTGCTTTTTTAGAGTTTAGACACTAACTTTAGAGTAGTGTATTGAAATAAGATAATAATACTACCTCTATAACATAAATCTTATGCATTTAATGAAAATGATTCGATTTCAAAAGCATCCATGGCGAATTGGAAGAAACTCTATTAGTGGAGGCAGTGAAGGTTTTCACCTCCGATTTCGTGGAACCTCCATCGATTTTCATGAAAATTGGTAAAATAGGTGGAGGATACCCTAAGAAACAAAAGTGACATAGTGCCAACTTGCGCTTTTGCCCTGGGGGTGGATGCCAACCCTTCTCGGGGGGTGAACTTTTTTAAATAAAAATAACCCCAGGAATCAATAGACACACAAATTCTTAGCAAAATTTGTAATATAAAGTTTTTTTAATTTCGGAGTTATTAAATATCAAAGATCACGATTTTGCGTGAGAAAAATACTTGTCTTAAAGCGGTTTTTCATAATTAACTAAGAAACTATAGGTTTTTACGAAAAAAGTGTAATTACCAAAATTAAAGCCAATAAAAAACAAACCAATATCTACTCTAAAATACCTTCCTATATTCATTCAAAGTGAACTATAGGTGATTGTATATATATTTTCTTTCAGCGAGTACCTAAGTCTAAGCATTCAAACTTAAATAACGGTAAACTGATGCATTTTATGACATGTACTTCCATTAGACTTTTTAACGTGCTTAAAAATACCTTTCTAATAAGCACTGTACAAAGTTAAAAGCATCAAAATTGAACAAGTTATGATAAAAATAAGATGACACTTTCAAATTTTTTTGGAAAAATCGAAAAATAAAACGTTGACCATTTTTACAATAATTCAAATTTATGGTTATCCCCAAAAGCTTTTCTTTATTTTAGCATAAGTAAAAAGCCTCAAAACCTTAAAAATTTTTCTTGGTTTAGAATGCTTAGTTTTGAAAAACAGAATGATTTAGTAAAATCGAAATTATTCAAATTTTCGTAAATATCATTTTGTTTTGAACATAACTTCAAAAATATTGAACCTTCGTAAAAATTATAAAAAATGAAATTGGTGTCCACTTTTTAAGAAATCTTTTGATTTTCTTTCGATTTTAATAGGATGAAAAATAACGAAGGTAGAGACGTTTAAAGCCTACCTGTTACTGCAAGAACCATGAAATCGGGACCTTTTTAACCCTAATTTTTTTTTAAACAAAGGGCTTTAAAAAGTATTGTTCAAGTTGATCTTAAAGTTCTTTAAATTACCTTTAAAGCGGTCTATAAATGAACCCGATAACTTAAAAATTAACAGAGCTATCGTGATAAAACAGAAATATTTTTTTTAAAACAATTTTGAAGCAGAAATTTGGGATGCAAATATTGTAGAAAACCTGTCAATAGGTCATCTATACTAATATTATAAATAGTGACAAGTGTTTTTGTCTATCTGTTATCTCTTAACACCCAAACAGTTCAACCGATTTTTCTGAAATTTAGTATGAAAATACTTACGAGTCTTCGGAATGGATATGGACATAGGATACTTTTTATACCGAAAAAATGTACGGTTCCAGCGCGATTACAGGCGTCATAATATATTCCTTACTAAATATACGTTAATCTTTTCAAGTCTTTCAATATTCAGAAAGTAAACAAAACGGTAAATGTCGACTCGATAAGAGGGGCTTTTTATAATGATGTGCGTGTATTAAATATTTCGATCTAGCAGATTCAGCCATTGCGTAAATTTTTTGCAGAGGGCAGTTTGAAATCGTTTGAATATTGGACTAAATAAAATCAATGTTTGAAATATATTAATAAAATTTATCTTAACTATGAAAAAATATTCGAACTCATTAATATAAAGCTGATAAAAAACTTAACATAAAAACTTAAAGCTTCTTTTTCAGATATTGGGTAGTTTACAGGGGTGAAAAAAATTCGCAAAAAAAAACTAAATAAGAAATTAATACTAAGTAAATAAACTGAAAAATTGGGTTTAAAAACATGAACCTCTTAAGAGTCCGTATACGAAATTTTGCCGATTTTGCCGAAATTGCAAAGGGTCGCTACAGAAATATTATTAGGTTTTTTCCCCTTAATAGACTTAAAAAAAAATATATATATATATATATATATATATATATATATATATATATATATATATTAATTATTAGATTAAAAATATATTTAAGCGCGGAAAGCCGACTCGAACTTGCGGCGAGTGCTATAATGTGAAATTTAGGTTGTTTTGAATCGTGTTTTTTGGCACAATTTGTTTTTTTTTTTTTGTTTTTTCTCGAATTGAATAGAATTCCATCTATAGATTGTTTCTGTCGTTTTCTTTTAATTAAAACTATTTCACATTAAAGTGGTAAAAAGTAATTCCAACATTTTATAGACGACTTTCTCAACAGTACATTGTATTTTTTTCATACCGTTAAGAGCCCGGGTTACCCTCGAAATTCTCATACATACGTAATACCAAAATCATTTTCTCATACGAAAATATTTAACATGTTTGAGTTATTTTTCAGCTTAAAATAGTAATTACCTAGGTTCCTGAACAAAAATTAACTTCAAAATATTTAAACACTAAAAAGAAAATTTTTGTGTATAATTTTTTTTTACTAAATTTACTACTAAATATTTAAAGACTAAAAAATAGAGTAAAACACTAAAAAATATATGAATAAATAGTAAATATACTACAAATTATTTAAATACTAAAAAATATTTTTTAGAGTTGAAATATTTTGTAGTAAATTTAATATTTATGTATATATTTTTTAGTGTTTTACTCTATTTTTTAGTGTTTGAATATTTAGTAGTAAATTTAGTAAAAAAAAATATACACAAAAAAATTTTTTTTAGTGTTTAAATATTTTGAAATTAATTTTTGTACAGGAACCTAGGTAATTACTATTTTAAGCTGAAAAATAACTCAAACATGTTAAATATTTTCGTATGAGAAAATGATTTTGGTATTACGTATGTATGAGAATTTTGAGGGTAACCCGGACTCTTAAGACGTCAATACAATCTACGTGATATTCTAAACCTTTTACAGCAAAAATCACAAAACTGTCGCGGGTTTGAGTTGGATTATTTAAAAATACTTAAAAAAATAAAAAATCTAGCTCCAACATTAGATTATAATTGAAATGATCTTACATGTTGTGCATTAAAACTTATAGAAATACTGTATTTTAACTGTTAAATCAGCGACATCGGCAAATTTCGTATACGGACTCTTAAGTTTTTGAACCCAATTTTTACCGTGATTCCGTAATAAAGGGGTACTTTTAGGGGTTTATATTTCAGTCTTATCCAAAAATTTAATTATAAATATTAAACAAACTGTTTATACAACCTAAATATGCGATTTTAAAGTTCAGAAATACAAAAATTGGGTTAAAAATAAAATAAATAATCATAAAATATAATGAGAAAAAACATTAGAACATTTATTTTATTGAATTAAACCCAATTAGTTAAGCCAGAATGGTTAAATCTGCATTTTTTCTATTTTCAACAAAAGGGGTGGATTTCACCCCTAAAATAAAAAAGCGCAATACGAGCGTATGTCACTTTTAAAGTAGAGGGCTTAACGTACTTAATCCCACATTTTCATCCAAAATCCAAATCGATGGAGGTTCAACGAAATCGGAGGTTGCGCCCGATTTTTGCCTTCATTTACTGTACTATATGCAATTCACACAGACATATTATTATAATAGTTATTTTGACTTGCTCTAAAAATAATAAATCAAGCACATGTGATAAAAAAGTAAGAAAACTGTTCTGTGGTGTGATGGTGTGTGGTGGTTCATACTTCATACCGGTTGGCATCCTGCTTAACGAAGGACCAAAGTCCAAACCTGACACTGTGCACTGATTTTAACCTAAGAAAAGTATTATCCCTTCTACTGTACGATGTTGCAATAAATTTAGTTGGACGATTTCTGGATTTATCGTTAGCTTTGTCTTACGACATCCCCACCCAGTGACTAATGATTGAGAAAACAAGGTTTACCCAGAATTTTCATAAATTCCCCACAAAGTCCCCTGGAAATACGAACTACTAATTGCGTCATATCCTCAATGTATCACGGCATGCAATACGTTGGTGAGAAAACATTAATTACGGCTCTGGCAGCGCCGGCAGACCGTATTTGGTCAGTGTCACTGCGCTTACGCAAGGCAGCCTCAATGGGACCGCGTCACTGGCCCTTTATCAAGACTTTCATCCCTGCCGTCCCGCTCCAACGGTACCGGGCAAAGCGAGACAGAAGACTATGATGCCCGATATTTACGAAGATGAATCAGTATGCATTTGATCCGGTGCCAGGATTTTCTTTTATAATAATATATTGTTTTATTGATTTCTGATCTGGCACACCCGGGGCTCGTTAATGTTTATGTTATCTAGAATCAACGCGAATTCTAATTTCATCCGTATCGTAATTTCGCGTTTCCTGGAAATCTGGTTCGGTTAACGGTTAGTAGGATATTATAAGATTCGATCTGGCTAAGCTGGATTATGGTTCAGGAAATTTCGTAAGCTTCTTGAAAAGTGAACCTACAAGCACTCACGATAGAATCTATCCATGTGACGCAACCGTACTATCTCGAACCGGATAGTTCCCAAATAGAATAAAGATTATTCCGAGACATCTCGTGAGAATGACCGAGCAGACTGCTCAAGATTGCATCGGGAAGGGTGGGGGACGGGCAACGACCTGCCGCGGCCGCGGGGCGTGACCTCACCTCCCGACCTCTGTCTGCATGTAGCTGATGTGGCGCTCTCATCGCCATCGATATGCTATGGAACTGATACCAGAATACAAACAATGAGGCGGTATTAGTATTTCTGGGCTGGAATATATTTCTTAGATGACCTTACAATTTTTAGATATAACCGATAGGAGACAGAATTTTACAATGTTTTACATCAATAAGAATATACTAATGCTATTTTAAGGGCTTACCATGTTGTTAATTAAAGGAGCTAGCAGAGCACGCTTAACTTCACGATAGACACTTTGGTCCTGCAGTTTATTGCTGTTGCGTTTTCGGGCCTGGTAAAGGGAAAAAATAGGGATCTGACAATCCCATTTTAGTTTGCGAGTTCTACTTTGCGTTCACACATATTTAACCTCTGACAGGAGCTTTATATCAACAACATAAGGGTCACTCTGATAGAAAATCCAGGATGAAATAACTTTGGTGGAAATTCTGACCACGTATCGGCAACTTTTCAGCAAACATATGCGGAGTGGTCACGGCCCTCATCTCGATGTGGCACGTGATCCGCAGTTTCGCAACTCCTGTTTATTGTTCAAGTTTTCTGCTTTTTAGGGTTCCGTACCCAAAGGATAAAAAAGGAATCCTATTACTAAGACTTCGTTGTTTGTCTGTCTGTCTGTCATACATTATATCAATAATGGCAACAGGTAGACACTTGAAATTTTCACAAAGGCCTTCAATATATTAATTATGTGTTATTTAATAATTCATTATAATATTTAAATGAAATATAAATTTAAGGGGGGCTCCCATACAAAAAACACAATTTTTGCTCTATAACGGAACCCTACGTGCGCGAGCTTGGCCGATTATTACTTATTCGCAATGTATGGGAAGCCCGACTCCGAACTTCGCGAGAACTTTACGTACTGCAGAGCTTTTAAGTTAGCCGTTAGGAGCATGTACATACCAACGTATTCTCATTTATATAATTATACTCGAACTTGAAAGTTGAAAATCTGCTACAACACCTACGGAAGGTTCATTTGAATTGATCGATCTAACTTGAATATATCATGATGCCAGAGCAATTTTTAAAAAGATCTGCATCATCTTTCTCACAAATACTTTATTTGTACTAGGAAAATACAATCGCCCTTATTTCATTCCATGCCCCATGGTAATCGACTGTATATCTCCGGCTGCGCTAACAAGTGCGTATGTTTTATTCAGTCGGATAAGCGATGGTAATGGCGGGCTCGCTGGCGAATACCAAAGTGTACTTTGTAAAGCGTCCACGTACGCGATAAGCAGCCACACTCAATTAAGATAGCGCCCTTGCTCACGAGAGAAGCGAGTTGCTACACAGGCGATAGAGCTGCCCCTTTAGACAAAGTATCTTTCGTTAAAAACGATGACGAAATTCGTTATCAAAATGTATGCGGTTTGACATAAGTCATCGCTAAGTGACATTTCGCTTGCGAAGACTAATGTCAAATCCCATACATCTTGATAACGAATTTCGCCATCGTTTTTAACGAAAGGGATTTTGTCAACGGCCTCAGAGGGCCTAGACAAGTGGCATACGCTTCGAAAACGATGAAGAAATTCGTTATCAAAATGTATGCGGTTTGACATAAGTTATCGCTAAATTAGCGATTACTAAAGTCTTATCCATACATTTTGATAATGAATTTCGCCATGTTTTCGAAGCGTATGCCAGTTGTCTAGACCCACAGGGTTGTCTACTGCCCACTTTGAGAGCAAATTATGTTTTAGCGCCCCCTTTGTTTCAATTTAATATGCATCCAGATGAAATAAATCGCCCCCCAAGCTCTAGAGTCTAGACCCAGATAAAAATGTTTTTTTTTCTGGGTCCCACAACGCCCCCTTAAAACCTTCAGCGCCCACAGGGCGGCGTTATGGCCTACTTTGGGAAAGACTGCGATAAAGGATGCCTGCTGCGTATTTGGAAAACAGGAATGTCGCAGAGGTGAGAGGTCATATAAAATTTTCTTTCAAATTGGATGACGTTAAAAAAACGATGGTAATCTCTAAGGCATCCATTAGACAGTAGGTTTTGCTGTCAGTTTTAGCACAGTCATGACTGTGACTGATGGGTAACCTACCGTGTAAGAGCGTGACTGACGGTGATTGACGAAAATCTGGATACATTCGTCAGTCCATCAGTCACCATCAGTCAAACATAATTCATGATTGATGGAATTGACTGTCGAGGAACCTACTGTAATGGATGCCTAACGATTTAAGATTTCAGTCCCTTAATTCTGACTGCAGACTGACATTATGCAGTGTGACAGCCTGTTGTACACTTGCACGGAAAACATGACAATGAATCGGATATTTAAGCATAGATCGAAATTACAAGACAAAATAATATAAGTACATATATTACTACTTTGCGTATAGCAAATATTTAGTTTTTACATCAGCCTATTTAAACTAAATCGCTACCGCTTAACAACGTAGAAATGTGCTTTGTTGGCGCCGAAGCCAAATCAAATGCTCTATGTGATCGGTTTTCAACATTATGAAACGTGAGCCGCAAACTAAACGTAGACCAAGGGACTCATTGCAGAATACTCGACGAACTATACAGTATCAGATTCAGACAGATCGAGTTCTATTAACTTATAAGATGGAATGAAGTCCAATGACGAGAGATTGTAGATAGGTCCCGAATCCCGAATCCCGATATCTAAACATTGAAAAAATGATCAAAATTTGTTAAAACTTTAAAAAATGTAATGTAAATCAATTTACTACTGGCAAGAGGCAGGGCAGAGATGCTAACGTAAAGGGAAAAATAGTGTTAATATTAAGTACATAACTGACCTAACCCAACAACGAGAATGATCAATAAAATTATATTACTACAAGGATTTCCTTCAAGTTATCTTGTAGTCGTGGAAAAAACTGGTTTGTAATAAAACAGAGCAACATTTTATCCACAAATGCGCTGGCGAGGTATTGAATCATCAACATACCCGCATAATACTAATTATGTATCAGCTATTCCAGTCGTGTCTGAAGGCTATGCGAAAACACTTCCGAGGTGGTACTTAAACCACGAAAGAACCACTTCCATAGTCCTGATAAAAATGAACTTAGTAAACTGAGCACGACCGTTTGTTCATGACTTTTGGAAGTACTTCCTATGTATCCTTATATTAGCTTTGTTTCAGAACGAATTCGACATAGCCACGCTGTACGGCACCTAACGTGGACCATTGTGTTCAAGTAATTTTAAGTTTTAACTTTTAAGTCTTTTTCACAACTTCTACATTCAACAACGTCTATTCTTGTAAGAACGTTGATTTCGGAATAATTCCGATAAGGTGTGGCAATCACGCCGCGGCCCCTGCATGACCAATGCTGCACATGTGCTGAGGAATGTATGAACTTGTGACATAATCGCTTCGTGACTGAAGGTGACTTTCCACATGACGCGATAAACGCCACGAATGAAGAACGGCTCTGAAGTATAACGCTGGAGTTAGGAGAAATTAACAATAGGGTTTTATGACGACAAGGCATCTTTGTGCTTTTTAGGCTAATTTACTAAATCGTGCAGTTATGTAAAACGTGAAATTATAAAATTACCGAAGATTTGGTAACTTTCAGGACATGTTGAATGTCCATCAATTCATAGAATTATCATTAAACTCTTCAGTTTTCACTCCCAAATTCCAACCCTGGCATTAGTTGTCTCCTAACCACTATTATTTATCTGTTAAGTTGAAACTAACATTTATTTATATTTGTGAGAGATACGAGGCGCTAAAACTATTACTTCACTCTTAACGATTGGAAGGCGATTGTCCGATGGACAAAGAGTATCAATATTCTTCGCCGATCAGCCAACACGCTCATGCCTTGTATAATTGAAGACGGAGTTTTGCATTTCACATTTCGCAGTGATGCAACGCGATATCGGTGGAATGCGCACGTGCCGGCTTATCGGTGGCCTTGGCAATGACATTGTGATGGCGAACGAGTGGCGACACGGTGGATCAAGCGTGACCTACCATTGTTGTAAACTTTCTTTTGCCTTCTAATATAATAACTTAAAATACTAGGCTGCTATGGCAAACTGCAACACAGAGCAGTCGCACAAGCCTAATGTTATCTGTTTTGTGAGTAGTAATGAGTGGTATCAGTCAGAATATACTGCTAGAGGCAGTTTATTTCAAAAAGTGCGTGGCACAGAACTTAGTATAACTGCTATAAAGCTTAAAGGCTTTATGGATCATTTTTAGAGCGATGTTAGGCGTCTGTATGTGCTAGGTCTCCAAATTCAAAAGGCTTTGTTGCATTTGAAATAAGACAACTTCTGCGAAGGCTAGGCATATTATACCATCAGCGAAATTGATAAATAGGCAGATAGCATTTACGTTGATCGTGATAGTGGAGCTTAGGTAGTCGGCAAGCTAGGCTCTGCAGCCTTGGCTCTACATAATATAAAACATAAATTCCTCCGATGCTACATATTTTCACAATGAACTGAGTAAATAGTCGCTGTACCAACAGTGAAAATATGTCATAGCTCAATGACTCACGTTTAAATTACTAAGTTATTGTTTTCGTGATATTATGTCTATGAGTAGATTACCTAGAAATAATATTCTTTATTATATTCAGTTTAATTACACATTTTAATTCTATTTTGAGGTATGTTTCATAAGCATAATTAACTTCGTCTTGTTTATTAATAATAATTAATTTAGTATAGAATATTTTTTGCTATTTTTCTACATCAACGTTGGGTTGATAGTTGATACACTATTTACTATTTAGTATCAATATTAAAGATCCCAGTCTTCTGAGGTTTTAACTATTATTAAATAGTTAAATTAATATTCATATTCGATAGGAACATCTTAATAGACTTTCTTGTTTTTATGTTCCCAAAAAAATTTAATTACCAATAATTAACTTCTACCTTTTTACTTTATATATTTTTGAATGCTTGTAATAAGCATCTACAGCTCAGTAGATTACGTCAACATTATGTCGTGATTTTCCAGTAGTCGGTGGGCTGTGTCAATTCTGTGTCACGTTTTTCTGTTTGCTCATTTGCGGATTGATTGCGGTTTTAGCAAAGCGTACATATTGCGTAGTTGGTGTTACTGTAGTGAAGAATATTTGTATAATATGCTTTAACGTCTTGGCAATAAAGTCGTTTCAAACACAACCGCATGGACCTAACTGACATGTTTTATCCAACATGCCTAGTAAGTTTGGTATCTAAGAACAGTTGTTACATTCGTTGGCCCCTCGTCCGCGCAAAATTGATAACGCCCTTAGATCTGGGAAGGGAGTTTATCTATACTGTATATAATAAAACTGTAGAAATTTAAAATAATAAAGACAACAACCGCTTATAGTTGCGTGTGTACGGTAAATTATACGGCTATTGCTGAACCAAAGATTTCCTTTGGTAGGATTGGGCCTTATGGCCCAAGGATGGATTTAAGATGTGGAGCCACCGCGATTTTTGATGTATTTTTTTTTTTAATTTTAGCAGCTTCTGCTCTGGAGGAAAATAGAGTATCAATCTGTATAGAGGCATTAATTATGGTAATATTCCAAGTTCGGTACCATATTCGGATGACTTAAGAATGCTTAATTCATTTTAGGACTCATATTTGCAAAGATGTTAAACAACGTAAAAAGAAGAAGAAGAAGAAGCATTATTTAAACACGCTAATCTTAGTATGAGTCAGTAATTACTCGTCCGATTTGAAAAATTATTTCAGTGTTAGATAGCTCATTTATCAAGGAAGGCTATAGGCTATATTTTATTACGCTAAGACTAATATAAGCGAAGAAATAAAGGAAAACGTGGAAAAAACGGGGGAAATTATTTGAAAGGGCTTATTTCACGAACTACTGGAGTAATTTTTCTGTTATTTGGCACAGATAAAAAGTAGAAACGTGAAGGATCATAGGCTATTTATTGTGGACTAATTTGTCTGTGAAATACCTAATTTACGCGGGCGAAACAGCGCGGAACGACTAGTAATATTATAAAGCTGAAGAGTTTGTTTGTTGAACGCGCTAATCTCAGGAGATACTCATCCGATTTGAAAGAATCTTTCAGTGTTTGCTAGCCTAATTATCGAGGAAGGCTATAGCCTATATTTTATTACGCTAAAAACAATAGGAGCAAAGATACAGAGGAAAATGTGAAAATAAAGCTGAAGAGTTTGTTGGTCAGTTTGTTTGTTTGAACGCACTAATCTCAAGAACAACTGGCCCGATTTGAAAAAATCTTTCAGTGTTTGATAGCCTATTTATCGAGGAAGCTATATTTTATCACGCTAAGACCAATAAGAGCAAAGACACATAGGAAAATGTAAAAAACGGGGAAAATTATTTGAAAGGGCTAATATCTCACAGACTACTGGAGCAATTTTTATGTTATTTGACGCGAATATATAGTAGACTACGTGAGACATGGGTTATTAATTTGTGAAAAATATACAGTTTCCGTGAAATTTCAGATTTACGCGGACGAAGCCGCGCAGAACGTCTAGTATTATTAATATGTTTATTGCTCCATTCATCACCCTGTCTTTGGCACGCAGAATAATGCGGCTATCAGCCTCCTTATATTAATTAAGCCCTGTCAACAGCGTTTTCGTTGGTTGAAAATCATATATTCTGAATTTTTATCTTATTTTATTTTTACTATCTTTTATCCAAATATTATTCCAAAATTGGCATTTAAACATTCGATTCAATCTAAAATGATACCAAACTCGACTATATACCTAAATCCCACGCAGTTTTTGCCCCCCCCCCCCCCCCCCCTCCCCCACCAGCATGAGATATTCAAGTGGCTCCACATCGTAACCCATCTTAGGGATATAAAGATCAATCTTACCAAAGGAAATCTTTGGTTCAGCAAAAGCCGTATTCCTCATTTTTTTGTCTTGTACGCACACGACGCGATATTTTTATGATACCGCTTGATGAGTAACACGTGATCGGCACGGACTTAAAAAAAATACGGACGTAACCTTGTCTAATCCCGAGTGAAGCATAGTAATGGCCGCCCGTGTAGGATGTGTGCGTGTCATTGGCGCCGTCACTCTATGTACAATGACAGCGGGTTGTAGTACCTAGTTGCGTGTGTGAGTGTCGGTTACGTGTACAATAAACGAAATTGTGACGAAATTGTCGTACCTTGCATGCTTTACCTCCTTATAGTGTAATGCTCCATCCGTATTTTTTTTACATCCGTGGTGATCGGTATAAATATTGACACAAGCCATTATAATGTCATGCTCATGTGGGTAGATCAGAAAATGTTGCAAAAACTGTTGACTCGAGGTCCTTGGAGTTATCGCATGTTTGTGTATGGTGTTAGCTCGACCGTTTGCGATAGCCTGCAATTGCCTATTTAGCAACGATAATATTTGGTCAGCCATTAGTCTGTAGAGCCCGGCTTGCCAACAGGTGCCGCCCTACATTCTATTAGGATTTTCCTCATTATTGTACTAAATATCGTGTAAACTCTTGTACAATGTATATAAGCTAGAAAGTTACATAAAGGTTTATTGATTTTTTCTATCGTTATCGAAATCCCATTCTTAACTTTGTGCATAATATTTTTATTTAACGGATTGCTTTTATTTACAATTAATATTATTACTCGACCACTTGCTGTCTGCTAACATTTTATTAATAACTAAATTGATAACACAACAAATTGATACAGCATCAAAGCGCACGGCCGTGCGCCGCCAAGTTCCAACATGCCGCGCGCATGCCGTGCACTATTTACACGAACGGTTTCGACGCACTTTTGACCCCCCTGTAGCTCAGTAACTATTGCAAGTACAAAGATAAAATTATACGTACGTAATCATGTACTAGTACTTGATATACCAAATTTTATAGATATAGCGTTGTTACATCCTGAAATATGTCCTTGTAAAAATAGCTAATTTTGGCACTCACTCACTGACCGGTAATCAAAACCTCTAGGCAACTACCAATTGTCCTAGCGCTATGAAATTTGGCACACAGGTTGGGTTTTATATGTAGATTAACAAAAAATTGAGAAATTTAAGAAATTGGTCAAGCGTGAGTAGGCTCATCTACGAATTTTAGGAAAAATTTCTTATGTAACAGTGAATACGTGTGGGAGGAGGAGAGAAGGGTTTAAAAATATTGTCATGTATAATGCACACTGTATAGCTTATAAATAAATACTGCTACCTTAAAAATTTCGCTTCTATTGATAGGTTAACAAATACCACGAAAATATTGTTTATAAAATACTTTCAATAGATGGCGCTAGCAAAGTTACTTTGAAATGCAGAATGACTTAGATAATTAACAATACATGCGGGTGTGGCACTATAAAAATAGACCGTACGATTTCTCGAAAAAAAGTATTGAAATCCCACCAAAAACATACCTGTTAAAAATGGGGCCAAGTTCCTATTGGTTAATTATTCACCTTAAAAAAGAGTTGAAATCCAATCCAATGCCAAGTTTAGATGCACTTCAAAATCGATCATAATCATCATCGTTAACAGCCTGATCCTTAATACTTCTAAATTGGAACTTGGCAGGTTTTTATGATATACGTAGCATTTGATTAATTGCATAATTAAATTTAATATTGGTATTTATGTAATCAAATCAACCTTCCAAGTTCAAATTTAGAAGTATTAAGGATCAGGCTGTTAATGATGATGATTATGATCGATTTTGAAGTGCATCTGCCATCTAAACTTTAATTGGATTGGATTTCAACTCTTTTTTAAGGCGAATAATTAACCAATAGGAACTTGGCCCCATTTTATCAAGTATGTTTTTGGTGGGATTTTGTTACACCAGAAATTTCCAAAGTCACAGAGTACAGCCTGCCTAGCATACGCCAACGAGATATCTCACTCTACATGTTTTCTCGATGTTTGATGGTTTCTATCATCATCTCTATTGACCCTAGCATGAAAAACATTTTTTCTCGCGTAAATCTATCATCGAAATAACACATTTTATAGAGTTTTGTCGAGATAATGTCGAGATTTTCACATTATGAGACGAGTAGTTTTTAATTATCTCGAAAGTGAGATATCTCGTTGGCGTATGCTTGGCAGGCTGGAGGATACTGACTTGAGGCGTTAAGACGTAGTACGTGGTAACTGGTAAGTCACTTTACCTCAAATATTTAGCAATAGTGTTTCCTATGCCGTTCACATAAAGACTTTCAAAGGTAAATCAATTGTGAACTGGCAGTATGTAGTGGCTGGTGAGTTGTGTTAATTCGCGATGTCTTCATTGTTTGCGATGTAATTAAAATTCTCGTGGCACAACCTCGCCTGTTTAGGTACACTTTTATCGTCGTTGCAATGTACTGTATGTTCGCATTGAGGTGACCACTATATTGGAGTTTTAAGACTAACCTTAGGACATTTTATACGTTTATGCATATTACTAGGGACTAGGGAGACATAAATTGGATTTTATAAGCTATCCTCTTCATTGCGCTAATTGAAAACGAACTTACTTCATATTTTACCCAAGTCAATCATTGAGTATTAATTTTATTCGAAATGGTAACAATATTAGAATAGAAATGTAATATGTGAAACAAGGAAGTAACTTCGAAATCTGCATCTTCTCAGTGAAGCAGTACATAATTCAATTGAGAACTCACTGTAGGATGTTAAGCAGAATCCTTTAGGGAACATTATTCATCCTTCACATACAATGTTCTTGGATGACTTCCAATTTGGATAACACGATAATAAATAACGATATTTTACATTTTGAACATTCGGGCGAGTTATACGAGAACATAATTAGAAATCACTTCTTTTGCAACCTTACTGTGAAGTGTGGTATCGTACACAGATAATAATTAGACTCCGATTCCTCGTTAAATCATTCCAAGCGCCTTGCATTTCCGAAAACCTTAAGAATGCTTGTGGATTTTATCCCGTCACCAGTCACCACTGATCGCAAGTTCGCACTATCGCGATCGGTGAATAAAGCAGCATGAAATTTGCGTACTTATTATTTTTTTGGCTGAGTTTACTGGAGAGGTTGGGTTAGGTTAGGTTTGGTCTTTATAGAGACCAACTAAGAAGGGAAGTGAGCGACCGCGAGTGTAGGATAACATTGTTCAAGGTCATCAGGATCTGCATCAGGATCTGTCCGTGAGTTGGCAGCACGATGGTGACTACACTCATTATACAGTACACCGTGCTCTTTGTCTCTGTCAAGGTCGATGAGTCACGGCCGTACTCGGCGCACCAATGTTGGAACAACGCGTTTACTCAGAGAGGGATTGAGGTAAATACAGTCTACATGCGATATGTGAGCTGGGTGCGAAATTTTAACATCACCTATAAGACGTCCATACTAATATGATTAGAAATGCGAAAGTGTGTCTGTATGTCTGTCTGTCTGTCACGTCTTTACGCCCAAACCGCTTAAGAGCCCGGGCTACCCTCGAAATTCTCATACATACGTAATACCAAAATCATTTTCTCGTACGAAAATATTTAACATGTTTCAGTTATTTTTCAGCTTAAAATAGTAATTACCTAGCTTCCTGTACAAAAATAAACTTCAAAATATTTAAACACTAAAAAAATTTTTTTTGTGTAAGTTTAAATTTTTTTTACTAAATTTACTACTAAATATTTAAACACTTAAAATAGAGTAAAACACTAAAAATATATAAATAAATAATAAATTTACTACAAAATATTTAAATACTAAAAAATATTTTTAGAGTATAAATATTTTATAGGAAATTTCTATCTACTTATTTATATAAGTATATTTTTAGTGTTTTACTCTATTTTTTAGTGTTTAAATATTTTGAAGTTTATTTTTGTACAGGAACCTAGGCAATTACTTACTATTATAAGCTGAAAAATAACTCAAACATGTTAAATATTTTCGTATGAGAAAATGATTTTGGTATTACGTATGTATGAGAATTTCGAGGGTAGCCTGGCCCCTTAACCTATTTTGCTGAAATTTGGTATGGAGATACTTCATGTACTTACTTACATAGGATAATTTTTATCCTGGAAAAAATTACCATTCCCGCGCGATAAACAAATGGCGCAATGGAGTTGCGACTTGCGGACGTCATCTAGTTATCTAGAATTTCTTTTTCTAATTTGTTATAACTTTTGCCACTGCCGCTCACATATTATGTTGTATCGTATGAATACATTTTAATTGGTCCCCTTCTTTCTATAAGTGCAAACGTGTTATAAAGCTTGTTAGGTCGATCAGGGAATACGCATAACTATAAATATATTATGTTATTGATGTACTGTTGGTTCTGGGTGGAAATTCTTGTTAAACACTAACAAAATACATTGTACGTGCACTTTTTCCACTATATTTCATCATCCACTATATAACATCCGTCTGCATCCGTAATTATCATCATTGTCTGCTAATCTGAACACTGCTGGAATAAATTCTGTTCTAATATAATTATGTGAGGAGGATTTGACTCTATAATACGCTACAGACGCTACCGTTGGAGATGTGCTTGCAAAATTAATTTCTAAAAGAGATATTACAATGTCTACTATTTGCATCTAAACATAAACTTAGCACTGTGCAAATATGAGGAATTTCCAACATTATTGCCATCTGCAAAAACTTGCTAGTACATTGCGCATCTATTATGAATCATGATAATTGATAACTGAATAAGTATATGGTTATTTTAAAGTTCCAGCTAGCGGATTACCAGATAGCTAGCACCTCGCTAAATCATAATCAGAAATTTTACCTCCAATATGTTTCATATTTTATAACGAAGATAAAATATAATATGTACTTAATGAAATAAGATGGAGGTACAGTTTGTAAGAAAAAATTGTATTTAAACTTAACTACAGTAAATAGTTACAACGTTAGTAAAAGTAGAAACTTGCTAACGCCAAACATCGATGATTGATAGATTATATATAGATATTCTTTCGTTCTCAACTTTTCCTTCTCTAATTGCGGACTCTATTACTCTCAAAAGATAACTTAGATGAAATCTTAGAAGAAAACACTTCAAGATTTATATAAACGAAGATGTTCTGCAAATTACTATCCGTGAAAAAAAAGTTGCTTGGACCGCGCATTTTCTTGCTGATCTAATACATCCGACTATGTAATGATTATGATGTCTGCCGAACGAGGAGTCCTCTCTCACAGGGTGATGCAAGTGCTTACCTCACTGGTGCCCTCATCACTTACGTTGTGAATATTTAAACATTGCGAAACCTGCGCTTGCGCAACCTCACACACTCGGTTACGTAACTTAAGCAAAGATTGGTTGGTGAGTTGTCATGCACCAAGCATTCAGTTTAGGCTGGGTGTTTTAAAGTTTTGGCTATATCTAAATCCTATGTACCTATTATAATTTATAATTATACCTTTTACATACCAAAGCAGTCAAAAAAATACTGTGCTCTTGCTCTCTAAACACTGTACATTCTTCTTACTTTCAATTAGTTTGTTTAGAAACTATATATCAGAACTCAGATAATAGATATCTTCCTGACTCTCCTAATATAAATATTCAATGCTTGTTATAAATAGAGTTACATTACAAATACCATTATTCTGTTGTTTGCTAACCAAATACGAGTAAAGTACGAGTTGGATTCCAATATGCTAATACATATTCCATTCGCATACTTATAATTATCTACACTGAGTTATGTGAATTGTAGTGAACGGCCTTTCGATCGACCGGCACATGTGTTCGACGGCCTTATTCGATCGGCATTTGGAGGGGAACGCCGACTCCCCTTCACGTCACTACTGGGCTAAGGCCGGCCGACGAACCGACCTGTCGCAATACAACGACCAAGCTACACGCGTTAATGGATATAAAATGGCTGTTTAGTCTGCCACTTTTTATCCCAGGAATTTTTAAGAACGTATTTGTTTTTTTTTTCATAGCAGTAATAACAGCTCTGATTTCCAACCTGCGGGCTGATGTGTAGATAGGGCGTTGTACAGATTCTGTTCAAACAGAACTTTTCTGTTTGAACAGGATCTTCAAAAAATATTTCCTGTGTGTGCCTGGGTGCTGGGGGTCATTTGAGACACGACAGTTTTAAGACAAATTATCGCTGAGCAGACAAAACGCATGAAGATGTACAGACACAAACAATTATTTTGTATTGGAATATTCTCTTAAGATTTTTATGTCTCAAGTGAACGCTACATCATACAAAGTCTCACTAGCAACCAACAGCATGGTGGACGTACAACTGCAGCGAATTATAGCAGGCCTCCGATACGTCGGGCGAAGTGAACACCGAGTTGCGGCGAGCCACGACTAATTGGTTACAAGGATAAAAATACTCGAGATACAAGAGAAAGGCAGCCTCATGTACCGATCAGTGGACATAGTGATTAGTGGCTGAGTGGCTGCTGAAGAGAACGGATTAACTCTAAATTTTGATAGACGTATGCCTTATAAGAAAGGAGTATTAGAACTTCTAAGAGCTTGAGCACAATAAATGATTCTGATTTGAAATTACTATCGATGACCCTAGAGCTTGTCTAACTTGAAATGACGCGTACCACTACTTCACTATTTGACGTTGCAACTCCCAAGCGGCCACATAACGCCGCGAGAACAATAGATTTCCAAGAATCCTCGATTGAAGGAGGGAAATTAATTTATACTGTAAATACGAGAGCGCGGTATTTCAAGCGACAAACTCTACCACTGATTTCTTAAAAAATATACATTATTGCTCATTCTTCATTTTGAATATTAAACTGACCTAAAAATATTAAAGGAGGAGACGGCACCGTTATGTCTACTGGAAAGTCCAAAATATTGCAAGTTGGGAATTACATTTATTGGTAATGCATTGCAAAACTTATATTAAGTATATAAAAAATATAAAAGTAAAAAATCTGGAAAATACAAAATGAGTATGTTAGAGATCAAACGAAACTGGAAACTGGCTTAGTTTTACATCAAAATACAGATCAAAAAATGGAAAACTTTTATCTTTAATTTTAAAATATACATTATTTAATACATCCCAATATTACCTAAAATAACATGTTACAAATTTACATGTACCCCTGATTTATAATAATATCACAAGTCTTACATAATACAAGGTCAACCCGAAATAGACGATTCCAAAATAAATAGACCTCAATACTCTGACGTCACAACTCACAACTCACAGCTCAAAATCCGGACGAATTTTACGCACTGATTGCCAATTACGCTTTGGGTTGTTCTCAGAAATCCTGAAATACAAGTTACTCGTGTGTAAATAACGAAATTGATTTGGTGTTAGCTGTTGTTTTAGGAACTTAAGACCAAACAAACAACGTGGAACCGAGTCCTTTTGGACTGTTCACTGTTTCACCTATGGGCTATGGCCTATGGCTATGATTTTATGACAATTCAAGCAATTTCAACATTGTTGCGTTTTTTATGAAGTTAAAGATGAGCTAAGGTTCATAATTGATTTTAGAATGTTTACAAATCACAACATCAAAACATCTGTGATGGATATCATCCAAAACTCCCAGTATTTCAATATGTTGCTTAATTAAAGACAAACTAGCTATATGACCGAGCTTCGCTCGGTATTCAAAAAATTCAAAAAACACACATAAAATGGCATTTTATGAAAATGATTCCTAGCTAGATCGATTTATCGCCCCCGAAACCCCCTATATACTAAATTTCATGAAAATCGTTGGAGCCGATTCCGAGATTCCAATTATATATTTATATGTATACAAGAATTGCTAGTTTAAAGATATAAGATATAAAGACAAATAAACGAATGACAAATGCAATGGCACTGTAATGGTCCCTTTTAGAACTCCATCTAGATCTTAATGCCTGGGTATTGAGACGCCAAGGATTCGTTAAACCTAAGACAACGCGATATGAGTTAATTAACGCCTGGGTACAATGATGTTCATGGGTACAAGATATTTGGTGATTTCAGGTTCCGATAAGATTGGTCCTTGCATCGTTGAAATAAGGACCCTGGCAGAGGTAAAATAACTGGAGTCTGGACAGTGGACGTACTGCAGTGGCAACGTTACTGGTTACGTTGCCGGCTGCGGCCGCATTCGAACGAGGCCGCGTCGTTGATGATACGTGAGTTGACTAGGGTTGGCAATTATTTAAATAAAAGTAATGCAGTAGATTGTTTAATTTGAATTTGAGAAAATACCTATTCCCTAGTATGGTAGCATTCCATCATCGATTATGTTGATATTATATCGGCTGACCAAAAGAAATTAAATAATACTCTGTCAAGATGAGGAATACCTATTTGTTATTAAATTGTTAATTGTTATTATTAGAATGATAGATTTTAAGGCATATACGGCTAACTTACACTAGTAGATTACAGCCTCATAGGTATTTTAAGTATTGAGAAGTACTAAATCTGATTTCAGTAAGAAGATATTTTGCATCAATCAAACAACTCGACAAATCTTCAAGCTTGTGCAACGATGCATCCAAAAATACATTTTTCCTGTTGGCACAGTGCAAGCCCTGGGGCGGGGTCAGTGAACCCGGCGTGACGCAAGCCAGGCAACTTTCTAATACGTCAGCGATGTTAAGGCCGCCTGACGCCCGTTCTACCTTCACTTGCAGGGCACTGATCTCGGCTCCCTGCCTGCTTAGATTATCTAACCGTCGGAAGATACTGCTAAATATATCCAACGCTGTTGTACGTTGGTCTGGTAGACCTACAAGCGCAGCATGATTAGTGCAGGAACTTTGGCAATAGATGAAATGAAATAATGACGATTGATAGATTGTAGCGGAAAAAATATTTTCATCGCCGGTAACATAATATTGCCTGATGGACGGTATGTGGTAACTTTGACGTACAGTGGCCTTCTTGTAACTTCACAGACCAGAAACATCGGAGACTAGCAGCCATATTATTATGCCTCACCACGTCGGTTCTGGTGTCATAAGCAAATACAATTGGCAATAAGATACGATCACACAATTACGGCTATTATTCCTTCCGATTCTACCAAGAAGTAATATAACTTTGTTGGATAGTGGCGTCAATCCAATTTGCAACAGTAGATGCAAACGTAATAACTCCAAGATACGACAGCAAAATATATTAAGGTAAATGACTAGTAGATTGGACAGTACCAGTCATTGGAAAGAGCACAAAAACACAATATTTATTAATGTTGCTTTAAAAGTTTCCTTTTTTTAAAGTAAAATAACGCCTGCTTTTTAAGAAAAACAGTCAGTTTTTAAAGCAATATCAATAAATATGATGTTTTTGTGCTTTTTCCAATGACTAGTACTGTCCAATCTACTAGTCATTTACCTATTAACAGTCGCTACTTGCAAGCTCCATAGCACCATCAAAACGACACCAACCATCTTCTTTGTATTTTTCGTTTCATGCTTTTCGATCTGAACCAAATAGGCTTTCCCATATTTTATAATGCCATGTCCTCCGTCTAAAAGCCAGTTATTCAATTCAAATTCAACAGCCAGTGGTCAATTTAATATGAGTTGACCACATACATAACTTGCTTTTTTATGAGTCTACTAAATTTTCCTAAATGTACGCAATAACGGGTTTTGCCATGCGGATCTCTTAATTCATACACGTAACCTGACCTTATTTGATCTGTTATTTATAATTTAATCTGAGATGTTTATAAGATACTTACTGATAATAGGTTCTTACAAATTGCTTCCGATACCATCATGATCAAAATATTTTTCTGATCAAATGCGCGACAGGAAACAAAAGGTTTTGGTTGTGTTTTTCCAAAGGATCTTGTTGCTCCTCAGATAATATGCTCCTAGTTGTAAATAAGTAATGTGACGTCACGTGTAAACGTAGAGGCACACTGACGTAGACTGGTAGAGGCTCTGTGTTCTCTCGACTCTCAGTGGGTCGATGAACGGGACCGGACTTTCTTTTTGTTTGCTGGTCTCGTTACTCGCTGGTCCTTTGAACATCGATCATTCTACTAATAGTTGTTTGTTAACTTCTCTAAAATCGGCTGATGTAGGTATGTTGTAACTTACAATGATTTATCGAATGTGTTATATCTCGATCAATCGAGACGAAATCGATTTCTCTTATAAAGATCATTTATTTTAGTACTTACGTTCCTATGGTGTGTACTTGCGTGTGTGTGTGTGTGTGTGTTTGTGTGTGTGTGTGTATTACAATTTACAGTCAAGTAGATCTTGAAAAACTGACAGTTAAAATATATCGTTGTGCTTCTCAATGCAAATACAAAGGCAACGAGCAAGAATCTCTTCAAAGTCTAGACTTAGCGAGCTGGAGTGCAGACCACATAAGTTAATGTAGTATTTTGAATTCGTGATGATGTATTTTAATTTTAATACATCACGAATTCAAAAAATTCTATTTCATTTTATTCAACTCCTTTGATTAATCATGCAAGGTAATCTCTTGGCTCGAGAACCTGAGACAGTGGTTTGGAAAAGGCGTCAAATTGCGAATTAGAATTTGGAACAGATTTTTAAAAGATGGTGCATTAGGATGAAGACTCATCGTATTAATTTTATGATCGTGTCATCGCATAGCAATCCGTTGCGTGTACGCTGGCGGTATGCACTGAACAAATGTTTGAACCTGATAAGGCGCACGGTCTCTGATACCACCAATAAATACCATCTGTGTTACGCAATTATAGCTACAACGTAAACATCTTGTTCTACGAACATCTAGAAAAGGCAGCAGTAGTGGTTATAATTTCCACACTACATTTTGCTTGCTGCAAAGAAAATCCTTCCCTTACCTGTGGCAGCTGTGTGGTTCCGTGCCCATCAAAATTTTGCATTTGATGTTTGTAGGCTTATAACGGTAATTTTACAACCGCACCTAACTTCTTAACTTTTAAGAATTTTTTGTCATTTCGATATTGGATACTCGGTGCTGATGAATGATGTTGATGGCCTTAGACGCAGTCAAGCCTGATGCCCGTCCTTCAACTGTGAAGAAATAAAATACAGTCGCGGGAGGCCGAGCGTGTCGGACATATAGGTACCTACACGATTTTATTGTTTTACAGAATATAATTTACATTTTAATGGAAATACCCAAAGAGTAACCGACTTACGGGTTCGCTAGAAAGGCTAACGAGCAGGGCTAAGGGACCTACATTCAAGAATTCCGTTACCTTCGGCTTTTATGGTGCCGGCTAATGGCTATCGAATATACTGACAACGGCTATTTACCTTCAAGATACTATTAATTGATAGTGGTTGTAGCAAAATACCGTTCTTGTGATGTTATGGGGACAACAGCTATGTCTAGGTGGTCCAGGACCCAGGTGGTGTGGAATGTCCATTAATGTTTCTAAAACGATGGAAACAATTAGTAAGTGGATACATGGCGGATACTGACTTCTTGCAAGTGTCAACCGTTTTTTTGATGACTCGTAAATCAGTTTCGCGGGAGGCTGCTGATTGCTGAACAATGTCGGGAATGATTTTAACATCTGATATTCAGATAATAAATAAAGATATTACAATATTCAGAAGTCACAACAGACGCTCCGACTACACGTTTCACGTCAATAATTACTATAACGATGTCCAATTTATGCAAAGAAATGCTTTTCAGTTCTCAGCGATATGCAAAGGCGAGTTCACACTCGACGACGCGTGACGGGCGTCACGGGAGCTGACGCCGCAGCCCCCTTCACCCCCCTGCGCTGCGCCGCGTGACCGTTCCGTTCGCCGGCATTTTAAACTACCCGCTTTTTGCGTTCAAAACTCGCTTTTAAACCGCTAGATAATCCATTTTCTAGGTTTTAAATGCCACCTTTCTTAGACTGTTTCTTACAGTACATCGTTGTTACTTTCACATATATTATGGAGTTTATTTTATCAAACTCAAGAGCAATTTATTTTAAAATTCGGGGCGTTCCACGCCAAGCGGACAGGAAAAAATAGTCGATGTCTCCGATTTTGATAATATTTGGATATGTTATACCTGCACGTGTTATTAATCCTTCAGGCCCCGCGCGAGCACCGGTGATCGCGACAACAATAGAATACAATAGCAATTCCTGGAAATTCCGACTGAAGTATTAATATATGTGCCAAATATTTTTGTAATATAATTGCTAGATTAAGAATGATGGGACTTTGAAACGCGATTTTTCTATTCGGCACTCAGTGCTTCAAAGCCGATTATAGATTGAAAAAATTATATAGAATATTAGCTATTTACACAAAAAATATTTTAAAAAAAAATCAAAAGGATATTTGAGAAAATCAAGAAAAAAAAACTGATTTGCACTTTTACCAAAGAAAATTTTTTTTTTTTGTTTTCAAAAATGCAGTTAAAAAGCTCATTAAATGGAGTAACAAGTTCAGTGATTTAATTATTCAAATATATAATTTTTTCAATCTAATCGGCTTTGAAGCACTGAGTGCCGAATAGAAAAATCGCGTTTCAAAGTCCCATCATTCTTAATCTAGCAATTATATTACAAAAATATTTGGCACACGTATTAATAACACGTGCAGGTATAACATATCCAAATATTATCAAAATCGGAGACATCGACAATTTTTACCTGTCCGCTTGGCGTGGTACGCCCCATTCTTGAAATGTGTTTTGAATATAATTTCAATGTGATATAGTTGAATAGTTTATACAACTTTACAAAGATTGTTAACCGACTACGGGAGACGTGTTTGTTAGGGAATTAGGCAATATGTTATTTTATAAATCAAACTTCTGTTGAATGAACTCAAGAGTCATGACTCATGAGTCATTAAGACGCGAACATTAAAGAAAATATGTTTTGAAAAAATTAAAATGTCACACTTTTGACACCATAATGTTGTTAAAAAAATAAAAATTAACTAAATTAACGTTTTTCACGCCATAATATTGTAAAAAAATAAAAATTAAGTAAACTTCACTTTAGGATCTACTATCATTTAAAATTGGTTTTCTCATCTCCGACTACAAAAACTTCCTCTATCGAGGATGAATATTATAGAAATTAATTAGTTTCTCCTTACTCGTTCCATGGTCGTAAGTAATTTAGAACATAATAATTACGATAAGGATAACTCGTCACAGTGGTGCGCGTCGGAAGCGGTAGAAAGCGCGAAATTTCGCGCTTGGCTCGTCGAGCGTGCCGTCTCGCCTCGCGTGCGCCCACGCCACTGACCGAGTGCCGCTCACGCGTTACGTGTGCAACTGCCTTTATTGTATTAATTGTACCATGGAAATAAGGATTAAGGAATGGACGAGACACGAAACTATTGAGGGTTCCCAATATTTCATTACGGGTAAGACCATCTACACGATTCACGAAGCGTCACCTGGTGGATAGTGTTTTCGAATAGTACTGTCAAAAAGAATTTTCCGACACTCTCTTAACTTCCACCTGCCACCAAGCGGACCTAGTACATGTATAATCTTTGTCGTGTTTAGCAGCTCTCATATGTGACGATCTCATAAAACCTCTTTCACCAATCACCATGGAGTTTCTGAAACTATTCTATCGCATCATCGGCGAAAATTTCTCATGTCTGGCTCAGTAATTTATAGATATTTTCTCTACCTAATCCCTAATACAGAACACCAGCCTCATCGGCACACCAAACAGGTTTCCTCACAAACCCAAAGGGCTCTTTACGATTCAAGCGACGTGGGTAGCTCGCTGAGGTCGAGAACGATTTCGAATCACGATCGAGTCGAACGAACCTGCCCGCTCACCCGCCCTCCCCCGCCTTCGTCCTTCTCCCGTACGCGACGCGAATTCTGCACCCATCGGATAAACAGGGCCGGGCTGAAAATAATTTATATTTCCCAAACCCGATACAACGTTCAGCGCCTTTTTAATAAAAATCACAGCTCTTAAACGCTGTTGTCATGGAAATTATATAATGTATCATAGAAGTTAAAATTGCAAAAGACAAATAAAACAAACTGCAGAAATTGGCAATTTCGAAAGTCACGCTATTATCACGTCGAGTCGTGCGAAAATAAGCCGCGGCGTCGATAAACACGCAGCACGCCTTTTCCATCACAATTCACAATGCGGTGTCAATGATAAGAATCTACGAAGCGGCCAAGTAAATAATAAATAATTCATTTGCGTCAGCTGTGTGATGATCGTTTAGCGGAGCGTCAAGTGGGTTCGGGAAACTTGCGCCAATCTCGCACGCTATCTGTGCACGATAATGATTATTTCACGAGTTATCAGACGTGGCGTGATCGGTGTCATCATCAGCCCCGCTTCAGCAGTAACGTTTAGAATTTGGATGCAAGACGCAAACTTTGCAATTGCAATGTCGCCGAGCACAGGAACAAGGTTCAAGGCACAACATTGCGTTGCAGCGACGTACAGCAATCTGAATTCTGAACAATACGATGCTCGTCACATCGCAGTGTGGACTGTGGCTTGACCATAGTTGATGGAATTTTGACCGCGATTGAAGCACAAATTGAAGGTTGCGCATGATTTTAATAAACGTGCCCGTTGTAGAAATATATAAAACCAATTGATCTTAACTATATATTACGATGAACGCAAGGAAGTAGGGCGTGTGGGTATATATTGCTTTTATGTTTTTATAATTTACTTGGCACTGTTCTCACCAATAAAACGTAAAGATCCAATCTGAAAGAGCGTTCGTTTAACCCGGTAAGCTTCGTCTTAAAAATAGAGGTATTTCAATTTTCAAGTTTCAACTGAAAACTTATACTTAGGGCCAACCACACCGCACACGTACCACAACCACACGACATCGCACCGACAAAATGTCGTCGAGCAGTGGTTCATACGTTAAGTGTGAATGGTGTCGCTGCAGCTTTTTGTAGTTGCGTTGTGGTACCGACAAAATGCCGACGTGGTTACGTATGAAAGTCAATGAGAAGGAGGGGGGGGGGGGGGAAGAACGCGGGTGGTGTGCGCGCACTGTCGTTGCATCGACGCAACGTTGTGGTTGCGATGTGGTTGCGACGTGGTTGCGATGTGGTCGGCCGTGGTTGCGTCTGACAAGTTATCTGACATGTGGTCGACAACGACTGCAAAATGTGGTACGTATGAATGGTCCAGTTCATTTACAATACGAAATATACGCCCGACCACGTGGTGTGGTTGTGGTTGTCGTGTGGTTGTGGTACGTGTGGGTTGGCCCTTACATAATATATGTTATGCTTGTTATACATTGTGATCTGATTTCCTGCCCTAGGAGTCAGGATCATAGAGCCAAGCTACAACACTGAGGTCTAGGTCATCGTATCGCTTAAACAACCATTGTAAAGCAACGTGGATTTTTACAATGCGACACCACAAGACCACAAGTCACAACGCAGTGTTATAACTTGTAGCATGGTCCAGCCCCGGATGAATAAATATGCCGTTATAGGCCACGGCCTAGGGGCGGCAGCGTCCATATAGATTACGTAAATACGCTACACTGGAAATAAAGTGGCCCACTCTCATAAAAATAGAATTTCGGCACTGGCTTGGTCCATAAAAAACTTTTTTTCAAATCCGGTCCTGGCCCCCAATACACCTTAGTACAATCATGACGTAGCGGTGGTACGTGCGGCGGTTGCTGAGTCGGCGACTGCGCCCGCATACTGATGCCCTGCCTACCTTGAGCGGACGTGTTCGGCGTGGCAATGCGCCATTACATGTCGGGACTAATCCTGATATTAATGCGAATGTGGGTTGGCACTTTACACTTTCTTAAGTGGTTCTGTTTTGATGTGAAAACTACTCTAGGGGCGCGCGCGATGTTGAGTTTTTTTGGGATAGGCTGAAATTCGTAGGATGGTGGAAGAGGTAAACGAGGTGCGCCGGGGTGTGCGTCCCCCCAGAAAGCCCAATCGAGCTAGGTGTATTTTCAATATATCAGAATTTAGAGCAAAAATAGAGCACCTCTACAGTCAAGTAAAAAAATTGGAGCATTAATACGAACGACGCTGCGAGCTAAAAACCGTGGGCTTGCTGACGTCCTGTCCCGTCAGCACGCCCAAGCTAGATCTCGGGAACCGTTGAGAGTACTATCGTGTATTGTGGTTCAAATTTTCGAGCAAAATTGGAGCACTCTGCTCCCGTGAAATCAACTTCGAAACTAGAATGTGAAAGGAGTTAGACGTGATTAACCGGTGGGCTTGCTGGTGTCCTGTCCCGTCAGCAAGCCCACGCAGATCTCTGAAACGGTAATGATTTGGATTATGATTAAAAACTCTACAATAGAGCCCTATTTAGAGCACTCTGCTCCAAAAAAAATATTAATGTAGCTTCAATAGTTATCGAGTTACAGGCCTTTGAAAACGGGCTTGCTGACGTCGCGTCCCGTCAGCAAGCCCATTTGGAGCGTGAAAACTACTGAACGGAGAGTCGTCAAAAATATCTCAAATCGTAGCTTAGAATGAGAGAACTATGCTCCAAATAGATCAAAATCCTAGGTTCTACGGTTTTCGCGCTATCAGCGAAAAACACTTCAGCCGCCAAAATTTGTCGATTTTCACAATCGCGCGACGTTGCCGTTCCGCGCAACAAGCAAATGAACGCTTCATTTGCCGTTGGTGTACACGAGAATGAACCTTCAGATGGTTTATTTAAGAGTCTCTTTACTTGCAATCCTAAGATGGCTTGTAGTTTATGTCTGATATAATAGACCAGCAGCTATCGTTGCTAATTCGACATTTGTAATCTTCTTGTAAGTTCATGTAAAAGTAAGCTTGTTTGCCTACTCCCTATATTGAAATGTTACCTAATAATATTTCATTTGATGTGATGTGAGTCAGCACAGCATGATTAAGGGCCTACATGAGCCATAATGGCGCCGCCATTCGTTAAAAATAATTACTCACGTAAGTAGTATGTACCTACTTTTAAACGAAAACTCAGTTTTCAAGTTAGGCATTTATTTAGAAACAATCAATCGGCAAAATATAGAAAGCTGTGTAATATCTATTATTTTTAACTGAGAAATTATTTTTTAACTGACGGCGGCGCCACTTAGGCTTGTGAAGTTGTGATCTTAATAGAAGTGTTGAAATAAAACAAGAAACATACAAATGTGTAAATGTTATAATTGTTACAAATCAGTCTTGTTTATAAATTAGAATAGGTAAGGTGCCTGAAGGTACCTTTCGCACCTTTGCTTCTTATAAAACAGTCTTAATCATCATTTGGTTTCTTATGTTACTTTACTACGATTATGATTAAATAAATATAGCGTTTCATTTATTGTACTGTTCCTATTACGTTTTTTCCAAACATGTTGAAATAAAATTTAAAATAAACTAACAGACAATATAAGTAAACATCGTAACAATAGGTAGGTATAGTGCTTAAGCAAAGTTATACAACAATTTTTATCACATTTTTAGTCATAAAATGGCACTAAAATTATGTAAAGTTTCATGTGCACAATCACCTCTTTATTTGTGTCCATTTCGCTATAATCCTCAATTTTGAAACCTTCATGAAAATCAATTTTGAGTAGGTATGCCAAAAAATTTTCATGAAATAGTCGTGACTACATGCCGAATCTCGAAAATAGTCCTTCAACGATTCCAGAGTTATGGGTACCTTGGTGAGGATTATAGCGACATGCTTTTTCGGTATAATCCTCACCTGTTTTCTACTAAACGTTTACGGATTTCAGTATAAACTTGGTATCAAAAAATAGTCCGGAAATAGTCGTCCCAAACGATATAAATTTCGACCTGGTTTACTCTAAGTATGTTAATAACAAAAAATTAAAACCGACTTCCAAGGTAAAAACAATATTAATAGCATCCTTATAATATGAACTAAAAAGTATTAAATAATTTTTCCTATCTAATATGTAGTGCCTTTTCCCGAATTCGGCTAAACTTCAACTATTTCTGTACTCAATCTTCATCATTTTGAAGTCGGTACCAGATATAGCTGAATCTTTATTTCTTTGACAGAAAATTTGAAACTTTTGGAACTGGCACCGACTTCAAAATTATGAAGATTGAGTACAGAAATAGTTGAAGTTTAGCCGAATTCGGGAAAAGGCACTACATATTAGATAGGAAAAATTATTTAATACTTTTTAGTTCATATTATAAGGATGCTATTAATATTGTTTTTACCTTGGAAGTCGGTTTTAATTTTTTGTTAAAAATAATAATTTCACTCTTTTTAGTTACCTAGTAGGTAAACTGTTAGTGCCAATTCAAATTGTATAAAAAATAGTTTCATATTGTCTTCACTAGATGTCACTGAGGCGCTCCTGTGTCGCGCTATCGCTTGTACGTAGAAGTTTTAAATAGGTAGTTGTAACTTGTAACAGATTTTCGTTGTGTTGTTGAAAGTTTGTAAGCAACTGACGTCTGACAACTCAACAGTGAGCTTGGTGTGAGCAGTGAGCATTGAATTGACAACATAAATCATAATATTGAGTGGTAATTGATCTCGTATAATTGTTATTAAAGGTGAACGCAGATTTGGCCGCACCGCACGCACCGCAGTCGCCGCATTCGCAATTCTTCATATTATTATGAAGTTGCGAAGACTGCGGCGCGGGTAGGTAGGTATGCGAGCTTGCCTATAACTTCATATAAAGAATTCCGAATGCGGCGACTGCGGTGCGTGCGGTGCGGCCAAATCTGCGTTCACCTTAAGTTGACCTCCGTCATAGTCCGCGAATTTATAAGTGGTCGTCGGTGGTACTGCGTATATTCTACGTATCTTATTACAATTTGTTAAGACTGATATGAGTCATACGGCATACCCCAAGGCCCAAATATCAGGTAGATAGATAAATTTAAACAATACATTTAAAAAGATCTAAGTGAACACGTGCTGCAAAATGCTCGCAGCGCGGCATCACAATAGACATAACTACCAGTACTTCGACTGCTAAGAGACTGACGAGTATTAATATCTGTCGTTTCTTTCGGGTTTCGCCAGGATAAGTTAAAGGCTGGCGCGCTGGCTGGTATAATTTAATTTTAAAAATAAGATTTTGAAATTGAATTCTGACAGTTTTCTTTGCATGTGCCAAAATATAAACAACTAAATTTGTAGGTTACGACCCTAGCGACGACTTTTGTCATAATACGTCAAACTTAAAAAAATTACATCAGTTCTAAGTCGGCATACTCTATCATTCTGTCTACTCTGGCGGCATGCCGCATGCCCTGACATTCCAGTTAGAACTTGAATACGATGTTTACGTACGCATCGCCGCGCGCCGCGCGGCGACGCCGTTGCCTCTGCGGCGCCGACCGCCGTGTATATTAAACAGCCTATAATAATTGGTGTTGTTATGTACATAATTATTATTATTGTATCCATACCTATGCCTTGTACTATTATCTATTTTGTGCCATGAGACATTGGTGATCTTAACACGACGTGGTAATGATGATGATGACGATGATGATGATGATGAATTTGAATTGCATGGTAGCATATGCTTTCTGTTCTTAAAACAACGCCGAAACTCCCAAACGTGTATCTATAAAGAGTCAGGAGTTCTCTCAGCATCTTCGAAACCATGGTATACCTTGACCCAATATTTGACTTTTTGGTAGCATATTCTTAGTACACTTCACATAAAACCAAAATCACCATATGTTTCCATATAAATTTCGAGGAGTTCCCTCGATTACTCCTGGATCCCATCATCAGGTCACCACTTTTGTGAACATGGTACCAAATTGGAGTGAAACCTAATACAACAAAACAAAAATTTCGAAAATCGGTTCACAAACGGCGGAGTAATCGTTGAACATACAAAAATAAAAAAAAAAAAAAAAAATATCCACAGCCGAACATATAACCTCCTCGTTTTTTGGAAGTCGGTTAAAAACCCATATAACCCATGTAAACTATACATATAAAAAATCCTCAACACACCTTTATAACTCTGGAATCGTTGAAGGACTTAATTTTCGAGATTCGGCATGTAGTCACGACTATTTCATGAATATTTTTTGGCATACCTACTCAAAATTGATTTTCATGAAGGTTTCAAAAGTGAGGATTATAGCGAAATGGACACAAATAAAGAGGTGATTGTGCACATGAAACTTTACATAATTTTAGTGCCATTTTATGATTAAAAATGTGACAAAAATTGTTGTATAACTTTGCTTAAGCACTATACCTACCTATTGTTACGATGTTTACTTATATTGTCTGTTAGTTTATTTTAAATTTTATTTCAACATGTTTGGAAAAAACGTAATAGGAACACTACAATAAATGAAACGCTATATTTATTTAATCATAATCGTAGTAAAGTAACATAAGAAACCAAATGATGATTAAGACTGTTTTATAAGAAGCAAAGGTGCGAAAGGTACCTTCAGGCACCTTACCTATTCTAATTTATAAACAAGACTGATTTGTAACAATTATAACATTTACACATTTGTATGTTTCTTGTTTTATTTCAACACTTCTATTAAGATCACAACTTCACAAGCCTAAGTGGCGCCGCCATCAGTTAAAAAATAATTTCTCAGTTAAAAATAATAGATATTACACAGCTTTCTATATTTTGCCGATTGATTGTTTCTAAATAAATGCCTAACTTGAAAACTGAGTTTTCGTTTAAAAGTAGGTACATACTACTTACGTGAGTAATTATTTTTAACGAATGGCGGCGCCATTATGGCTCATGTAGGCCCTTAATCATGCTGTGCTGACTCACATCACATCAAATGAAATATTATTAGGTAACATTTCAATATAGGGAGTAGGCAAACAAGCTTACTTTTACATGAACTTACAAGAAGATTACAAATGTCGAATTAGCAACGATAGCTGCTGGTCTATTATATCAGACATAAACTACGAGCCATCTTAGGATTGCAAGTAAAGAGACTCTTAAATAAACCATCTGAAGGTTCATTCTCGTGTACACCAACGGCAAATGAAGCGTTCATTTGCTTGTTGCGCGGAACGGCAACGTCGCGCGATTGTGAAAATCGACAAATTTTGGCGGCTGAAGTGTTTTTCGCTGATAGCGCGAAAACCGTAGAACCTAGGATTTTGATCTATTTGGAGCATAGTTCTCTCATTCTAAGCTACGATTTGAGATATTTTTGACGACTCTCCGTTCAGTAGTTTTCACGGTCCAAATGGGCTTGCTGACGGGACGCGACGTCAGCAAGCCCGTTTTCAAAGGCCTGTAACTCGATAACTATTGAAGCTACATTAATATTTTTTTTGGAGCAGAGTGCTCTAAATAGGACTCTATTGTAGAGTTTTTAATCATAATCCAAATCATTACCGTTTCAGAGATCTGCGTGGGCTTGCTGACGGGACAGGACACCAGCAAGCCCACCGGTTAATCACGTCTAACTCCTTTCACATTCTAGTTTCGAAGTTGATTTCACGGGAGCAGAGTGCTCCAATTTTGCTCGAAAATTTGAACCACAATACACGATAGTACTCTCAACGGTTCCCGAGATCTAGCTTGGGCGTGCTGACGGGACAGGACGTCAGCAAGCCCACGGTTTTTAGCTCGCAGCGTCGTTCGTATTAATGCTCCAATTTTTTTACTTGACTGTAGAGGTGCTCTATTTTTGCTCTAAATTCTGATATGTTGAAAATACACCTAGCTCGATTGGGCTTTCTGGGGGGACGCACACTGCGCCGGGGCAGACCGCAGAAGCGTCAGGACTTAAGAAGAATCTCTTTCTACCGCACGGCGAATTTCTATGCCTACTCCTGTTTTGTTTCTGTCCAGCATCTCCCAGTAATTCATGAATTTAGAATATGATACAAAAAAGCTGAAGTTCCGCGATTGAATTCACGCGGCTGGTTTTGCCACGTTATACGGCCGAATACTAGGCGAATATGTGAACCATATTTATGTGGTATCGAAGCTTTACGCTTCACTACATAGTAAAAACAAATACTTTTTAAAATAAGTCTCGTAATTTAGGTTCTGATTACACCTATCAAGTAGAGTGGCGACTGGCGAGACAGTGCAAGTAGGCAATTTAAATGACCGAGAGGATACCGAGGGCTCAGCCAAGGCACTGTCTCGCCACTCCACTCGGTTGGTGTAATCAGGTCCTTAGGGCTTAGTCAGAGATGGTTAGAGTAAGATGAACAAAATACCTACAAGCGCTCATAAAATTTTGTTTACCTATGGGCTATGATCTACAGAGTGTAACAAAACTAAGTGATAATACTTTAGGGTGTGTATGTGTTTCTTATAGAGTTCACTGTGAAAGTAGCAGCGCTGAAAGACCAATTTTATTTTTCACTTTTGTATGGGCAAGCGCCCCAGCTTCACGAGTTTCCCCATAAAAAAGTGAAAAAAAGAAAGACGGGTTGCACTCCGGGAGTGCCGGCAGAAGTGAAAACTTGATTATTAACGTTGTGCATTATTTTTTTTAACCCATTTTTTATGAAAATCGTTTTTTTCAATTAATCGAAACCCTTTACAATCGATTAAAAAATATCGACAATCGAAAAAAAAAACAATCGATTGTTCGATTAATCGATTTCGATGTTACAACACTACTCTCCAACCGTCTTACGGTTTTTCGATCGGTACGAGAATCTGACGCGAGTTTCACAGTTTTTACCCAATTTTTATGAAAATCAATTTTTAAAAAATCGATTTTTTAATTAATCGAAACCCTTACAATCGATTAAAAAATATCGACAATCGAAAAAAAAACAATCGATTGTTCGATTAATCGATTTCGATGTTACAACACTACTCTCCAACCGTCTTACGGTTTTTCGATCAGTACGAGAATCTGACGCGAGTTTCACAGTTTTTACCCATCCCATAAAAGTGCTCAACGCCGCTAAAGAAGTTTTCACTTCAAAAATTGGTCTTTCAGCGCAGCTACTTTTACAGTGAACTATGGAACACATAGGTACACACCCTAAAGTCTAAAGTATTATCACTTAGTTTTGTTACACCTTGTACAGTTTAGAGTTTAGACACTTCACACTAGGTACGGATATTTTGTGCAAGACCATGAAATATGTCAGCAGACAGCGCGGTACCACGCGCTCGCATCGTGACTCTGACGTCAATCGCACATCAAATTGGTACTGCCTCACGTTCTCCCATAATGGAAAGATTTATGTGTTACGTGTTACAGTCAAACGCCACTCGCCAGATCGATCATCATTGCTGCTGAGTCGTGAAGTACTTACTGTATAGTGTAGCTCCTCGTAGTAAAACTTCGAAGTTATTCATTAGGCCTTAGGGCATTCATCTTCCCAAAATTGAGTACCTTCACAGTAGTCAGTAGGTCGTCACAAGTGCAGCAGTAGCGCAAACTTCTATAATATGTACCAGGTATAAGAAACAGTCGCGCGACAGTGAATATTTTTAGTACGTCTACCTATAAGAGTCGCGCTGCTGCTGCAGTGAAGGCCCCCTTAGAACCCTTAAAAGAACGAGGGAATATAGAACGATCAACGAAGCGCAGCTTATATTATGTTTGAAGTTGTTTTCAATCTTTGTCATTGGCCTTTGTTTCTATCTCAGGGAATATGTTGACGAAACGGTTGACTTTGGGTGGAATCGCCACGTTTGTACTCAGAATACAGAATAAAGGGATTTCTGAGGTTTGTATTTAATTCATTGGTTCTTCTAAACAGCTATTCAGTCAATTACAGACCATTATGGACCTTATGGCTAATTCAATAAATACGTGTATTTAGCTGATGTTATGTAATATAACACTTGTCACATGAGAACGCGATGGACGACAATGTAACTGAGTTACATAGTCGACTAAGGGTCTAGACTCTAGACAGACGGACTGCATTTCAACTGCAATTCAACTGCAAATTGCGGTTCAAGTGCAGTTTGAATGCAGTTGACACGACTGCAATAGAACTGCAAACCAAACGCGCAGTCGGATTGCAGTTCAGTTGCAGTCGGCGTGCAGTCGTGTGAACTGTTTGGTTTGCAGTTCTATTGCAGTCGTGTCAACTGCATTCAAACTGCACTTGAACTGCAATTTGCAGTTGGATTGCAGTTGAAATGCAGTCCGTCTGTGTAGACCCTAAGACTATACAAAGTATAAATATAGAGTATTTCTATTAATAAAACAAATATTATAAGTTATAACAGTCACATTCATTAGTTTGTTGCAAAAGCATGTGTATGATTAGCATCTAGCACTAGCATCATTGTAACTGACACTACATCAAGGGTTCCCAAAGTCTGTTCACAAAGTCACAACACACTCTGGGAAATTTAGGCAAATATACATATGCTTAGAACTTTTAAATGCGTAAATAATATAAATATACACTATACAGTATACTGTATATATGTCGCAGGGAAAAGAGGATAACAGTAGATGCCGAATATTCTTGTTTGTTACGACTTCTTACTAAAAATATCTACTGATATGTCATTTCACTAAACTAAATCTAGTGTAACGTCAGAAAAGCGGACACTGCCGACTAAAAATCAAGGTACGCATTTCTCTCGCTTGCTCTAGTATACACACGGGTACTTTGATAGGATCATCTAACATCTGAATCTGACAAGTAAGAATAAATAGATGATCCATGCGTCGGATGGGCATGTAAAAAGTCGGTCCTGCGCCTGATCTCTCGCCGGTCATGTCAGTCTTCCGTCCCACCGGGTTATGCAAGTAAATTAATATAGAGATTGCTCTTGTGTACTGCGCACACACTTGGGCACTATAAAATTACTCTTGGCCTGGTTTCAATAAAACCAACCACCGTCACCAAAACCATAGTGGGAGTTATTATTATTATTATCACACGTGTATAGCAGATCTGAGGGAGCACCATATCTCTGAATCATACAGTTGAAACCAATTGAGGGTTCTTCATCAGATACTTCAGACCTTTGATTTTTGACGTCAAATGAAGCGGCCGACCAAGTTGATTATTTTTGTAAAGGTGGCATGTCGATCTCTAGTTTGGTAAGGCTCTGGTAGGCTGTGGCTGACAGGCACCTGTGCCTGTCAGCCACTGCCCACAGCCCACAGCTACTACAGGTACTCCAGCTCTTCGATTATCCTAGTTTTTACGGTTCCGTACCCAAAGGGTTAGTCTGTCTGTCTGTCTCCAGGCTAGATGAGCCGCGTCAACTCGAGCGACGCATTTGTTTCACTCCCACTAGTGCCGGTGTCACGTGTGGGAACTAGAGCGAGCGAGAGAAATGAGTGGCTCGATTTTTATTCGGCGGTATCCGCGTTTCTGACATTTCACTAGATTTAGTTTAGTGAAATGACATATCACTAGATATTTTTAGTAAGAAGACGTAACAAACAAGAATATTCGGCAACTACCGGGAGTTCGTGATATCCCTAGGGATATCGTGAAATCCCTGATATCCTCTTTTCCCTGCGACATATACACTATACACTATACAGTGCATTTCAATAAATACATACTTAATTTTTTTTAAAGATTACAGTTTAGGTACAAGCGGTAACATAATTATTTATGGAAGCTCTACGGGTTCAACTTTAATATCTATTAAACTAGTTTCAGGAGGCGTAATTGACGTTGACGGAGGTATTTCAACTTGGATCCAACACTTTGGGGACAATGGCGCATCCAGCTGGTCCAGCTCAGCGCTAATCACAGCTTGCAGCTTCTCCTGGCATTTTCGAGCTCTATCAAACGGCATGCTTCTCAGCTGCTGCGCTAAACTTCTGCAGAACACATCAAACCCATCTTCTTCTTCTTTGACCTTTATATCCTTCGAGCCAGTTTCTGGAAGTTCATTTTGTCTCTTTAACCTTTCCGATTGGCTCTTTTCAGCTTCTACATTTTCCGACAACTGTAAGGTAAATAATATATAACGATTAAACACTTACCCCATATTAATAAAAATAGTTTTATGATAATATGATCTTGTAAAAATAATCCATTAAAATTGAAAGGATATTATATTTTTACCTGTGAATAAGCTTGCAAACTACTGGAAAGAATTTGATTATACATACTGAGACATAGTCAGCGCATTAGAAAAAAAGATGCAGCACAGTCGCTGTAAGTAACAATAATAATATTTACTTACATTTCTGGTAGATTTGTTCCTTTCTGAGGAGAACACACTAGCTGGTACAAGAAGCGCAGGACCAGATTTTTTATTCAGTAAATTTTGGCCACTTTTGTTTTCAAAACGCAAAGTACATAGGCTTTGTTTTGGAGTTGAGGTAGACTTTTCTTCTAAATCTGGTTTCTTACAAGGTTCTATCCAAATCCGGCATCTAAAAATCAATAAAAAAAAGCTTAGCTAACCTATTGGCATAGGCTTTAGAGACTTTAAGTATATTCAAAGATAATATTTGGTCTCAATCAGTCTGAGTGACTACTCGATTCCGTCCCAGTGTAGGTTAAGCCTCAAAACAGACTTGAAAATACTTAAGTATTAACAATAAAATTAATTTACAGTTTAAGATCTTCCAATTTCTCTTGGGTCAATTCATCATTTAATTCACTTTCCCTCAAAAGTTTTTTACGGTGATAGTATGCCCTTTGATTCTCACAGTGCCTTTTTCTTCTTGCGGCTTCTTTTTCTTCCTTCGCAATGGTTTTCTTTAAATCTCTGCGTCGCTGGCGCCACGCCCTTTGATATTCACGATTTCTTTGCCTTTTTTTCTCTTTTGTTTCTCTGAAAAATGAAGATTATAATATCGTATTTTATTCCATTTAATTTCATTTGAAATTATATTGTGTTTGTATTATGTTTATGATGATTTTATTTGGTTATGACTAAAAACATAAAACTGCATATTAATATCTCTACGGAAATATTAATATGCAGTTTAATTATATTATATATAACCCATCAAGCCCCAAACGACAGCCGGCTGCCGCAGAACAATTGAAAAAACGATTGTGTCTGTGATTCCCACGATCGAGGTGTTAACAGTATAAAATATAATAATTATTAAAGCTAAATATGTTAGATTTACACACTAAAATATTCTATAATATAATAATTAGTTGGGTGAGTACTAAAGGTCGCTCATAAAAGTAAATATGATGTTCCTAGTCCTATGTAAGAAGAAAGGTAGTTTATATATTTTGGGAAACATTAAAAACCTTATTTTCTACCTGTTGAAGATGAAGTTTAATTAATATTTATCATTACATAAGCAGCAGCTCATAAAACATTGATTATTTTATGCACAGATGATCATTGATTTTTAGACTATTGATTTTACCAAACTTACACAAGATGATGAACTAATGTATCACCTAATATGAGTATTTGATGAGTGAGGATGGACATTAAACCATCATTTTACAGGGTTTATATCAGAAAAATGATTATTAGTACCTACAAATTTATCTTACAAGACTTGTGCAGTGCACTGTGCAACTTTTAATTACCTACTAACTATGGGGATAAACTAATACTTAACATAATATTATTACAAATATTACATCTGTAATGTGTAGGTACATAGTATGTATATTTTTATAAAGTACTCACTCATCTTCATTCACTATTTCTTCGTCACTTTTTCCATTATTATATTGTGCACTTTGTATGTTATCCATATTTCAGTGTGTTTCTTATTATTTTAAAAGTCAAAAGTCAAAACACTGTCTTGAGACTTCTTCTCCTTCTTTTTTAAATGGCAATCGCGAATGCGGGGTTGCAAATTTCTATAAAACTGTTGAAACTTGGAATCTCGAAATCGACTAGCGATTTTTAAACACTAATAAAACACATATAATCTATATTAAGATATTATTATAACTTTTAACAATTTACACGACCGGTTTCGAAATAAATCATCATCAGGTGTTCGATTTATTTCGAAACCGGTCGTGTAAATTGTTAAAAGTTATAATAATATCTTAATAATATAGTGGAAAAAGTGCAAGAAAAGTTTGTTTTATTAGTGTTTAACATGAATTTCCACCAAGAACGGACAGTACAATCAATTACAATTTACATCTAACGATTTTCATTGAATTTAATATATAGGGGGTTTCGGGGGCGATAAATCGATCTAGCTAGGAATCATTTTTAGAAAATGTCATTTTATTCGTGTTTTATCGAATACCGAGCAAAGCTCGGTCAAATAGCTAGTAAATAGTAATTATAATATGTGATTAAAGCGTAATCTTTATATTATTGTTTGCTGCTTTACCTTTTTGCAACCTTTTGTAAGGTTCTTCCAAAGTCCAATGTGAAAATTATGTGTGTACTAACTGTTGCCCGCGACTTCGTCCGCGTGGACTTCAGTTTATAGCGCGCGATGTCAACAAAATTGGTGTCAAAAGCTTTTATAAATACCTCTTAAGAGTCCGTATACGAAATTTTGCCGATTTCGCTCATTTAACAGACGTGATTTAACAGTTAAAATACAGTATTTCTATAAGTTTTAATGCACAACATTTCAATTCATTTCAATTATAATATAGTGTTGGAGCTAGATTTTTTATTTTTTTTAAGTATCTTTAAATAATCCAACTCAAACCCGCGACAGTTTTGTGATTTTTGCTGTAAAAGGTTTAGAATATCACCTTTTTATGGATTATATTGACGTCTTAACGGTGTGAAAAAAATACAATGTACTGTTGAGAAAGTCGTCTATAAAATGTTGGAATTACTTTTTATCACTTCAATATAAAAAACCCTTTAAAAACAGAAAACCTCTATCTACCCGCTAACTTGGCGATCGTCCTTTTTCACCTGGCATATGAAAGACGGGCGTGAGTGTGAAGAGAGCAGTAGAAAAGAGAGGACGGGCTCTTAAATCAAAACACCCAAAAACAGCTTTGCAGTGTGCACATAACTTATTTCATTTTTTAAATTAAACTTTATTTTATGCCAAATTTTAAAGTATATTTAACCCCCAATTACACAACTTTACCCATAAAGTAAACTATTTAATTATTTATCATTGATAGGTTTAAGGTTACGGTCACTGCACAGATAAAGTACTGAGTTACTTGTTAATGTAAAAAAGAAAGTGGAAAAAATCGAAGGTGTAGTGTAAGATGATACCACCTCTTATAGAAAGACGTTTGAGCAAGCGTCGGCGCGATGTAGGAGACGCACGGCGCCATCTATTATGAATTTTTGAAACTAACTTAATTTGAACAAATTTACGCATTTTCACCTCCTTACAACCCCTTTGTCCAGTTAAAAAGTAGCCTATGTCCTTTCTCAGGCTTTAGACTATATGTGTACAAAATGTCATTACAATTGGTCCTGTAGTTTTGGCGTGAAAGCGAGACAGACAGACAGACAGACAGGGATACTTTCGCATTTATAATATTAGTATAGAGGTGTTATAATATTAGTATAGTATTGAAGTCCAAATTTTCAACGTCGCGACGCGTCACGTTGGAATTTGAATTACGACTTGATTTTAGTAGATATTGCCCGCAACATCGCGCTAAAATTCGTTCCTTACACCGAAATAGTATACGTTTTTCCGGGATTTACAGTATCCTATATTCTCTCTCGGGAGTGCTCGGGACTCAAAGTATCTCCAAACCAAATTTCATTAAAAACGGATTAGCATCATGAGGTTAACTGACAAATAGGTAGTCAGATACGCTTCCATTTGTAATATAATATTAGTAAATTACTATGGAAGAAAGGATAACTAAGGCACAATTATTTACGAGTAAGTTCCAAGTACAGTGCTCCCAAAGTGATAATGCGCATAGAAGTTTTCGAAATTTTTCGGCAACGGTCGTATTTCCAGAGCGACGGTAGTCGATATTGCATTTTCTAATTCAGTGTTTCCCAAACTTGTCGGGACCGCGACCCATCTATAAGAAAGTTTAAAATTCGCGGCCCACCTTGTGTCCTGAAAACAAAAAAGCAGCGGTATGTCGCTGCCGCAGCATTTACCCGTAAATTCTTAAATCGTAGTTCACCGCTTTATCATCATCGTCAGCCTACTGACGTTCACTGCTGGACTTGGGCCTTTTCTAAAGCTCGTCACCACACCCATTTCAATTAAGAAAAAAGAAAAACTTCCAGTTGTAAAATATTCTAATAGACAATCGAACGAGTAGGTACAACAATCGTCCTGTAGTTTCAGGATCAGGGCCCATCCAAAATCTACCCGCGACCCACCAGTGGGTCGCGACTCGCGACCCACGCTCTGGGAAATACTGTTCTAATTGCATTGCGTTTAAGGCGCTATATTGAAAAAACTGTCCTTTTTGACGTAATACTTTAGTACCCTCAGAAATGTTATAAATCTGTTAATGAGATATGCATATCTTCATAGCCTTATCTAGGTTTGAGAAGAACTGGAAACACGATTAATGTATTTTGCCTCGATACATTTAATTTTTGAAATGACCTCTTAAAAATACGAAATTTGAAGATTATTTTTAAACGAAAATAGATGTATTGTAGGAAATTAGTCTAATAGACACCTTTGCAACTCAAAATCGTTGCTCCTAGTTATTTTTTAAATGATTATAATTACGTTTTTTCGCATGTTTTCCGAGCGATCCGATAGCTTCTGGCCGCAGCGTATTCACGACTTTATAGTCATACAAATAAGTATAAAATTGCTCTTGCGATAAAACTACTTTCGATACAACGCCTTAAGATACATGTATTAGTTAAAGTTCGTCGTGATATTCCTGTAGCTTTTGTAACTAACACGGTCATTATTCACGGTCATTCATGCGCATTATTAATTTTGGAGAACTGTACATAGATTAATGTCAAGTGTGTGCAGAGTGGTGCAACAGCTGCTAGCTTTTGGTGTTGTGCACTGTACGGCCGTTTTTATTTTTTTTATTAAATAAGGGGGCAAACGAGCAAACGGGTCACCCGATGGTAAGCAACTACCGTCGCTCGTGGACACTCGCAACATCAGAAGAGCTGCAGGTGCTTTGCCGGCCTTTTAAGAGGGAATACGCTCTTTTCTTGAAGGTTTGCAGGTCGTATAGGTCCGGAAATACTGCTGGTGACAGTTCGTTCCAGAGTTTTACAGTGCGCGGCAGAAAGTTACGCGAAAAACGCACTGTGGAAGACTGCCACTCATCAAGGTGATGAGGATGGTATGTTTTTCGCGTGGGACGATGGTGGCGAAAAGTTGCACAACCGATAGAGGATGCAGAGTGATGCTACATCTCGGCGTAATTCCAAGGGGTCCAAGCTGTTTGAAACACTATGGCAGTCAACAATTCGAGCGGCCCTTCGTTGGATACGATCCAGAGGGAGCAGTTGGTATTTTGGCGCCCCTGCCCAGAGATGAGAACAATATTCCATATGAGGCCGAACCTGCGCCTTGTAGAGTTGTAGGCGTTGGTCCGAACTGAAGTACTGTCTCGCTCTGTTAAGAACACCAAGCTTCTTCGAGGCTAATTTGGCCTTACCCTCTAGATGATATCGGAACTGGACTTCGCTCGATATGTTGACGCCAAGTATCTCAATGCTAGGGGAGATGGTTAAAGATGTGCCCTCGAAACGAGGATATAGGACCATTGGTGACTTTTTAGTGGTGAACGCGCAGACTTGTGTCTTGGCGGGGTTGAATTGGACCAAGTTACGTCTACCCCATTCAGAGACCTTCTCCAATGAATTCTCCACCTTAGACACAAGTTCGTTTCGACTCTCAGTGACATTTAGCCGAGAAATATTGGGGGAGCCGGTATATTATACAGCATCACCTGTACTGTCATCCGCATAGCAATGAATGCCGCTGGTCTGCAACATGTCCGTTTACTCAAGACTTCCCAACTCCCAACGTAAATGGAAATACGAACTTCTTTAAGTACGTCTTTGGAGTGTTGACCGGCCTTTTGTTCGAATGCATGCACCGTCATTCGTCAATGCCCACCAGTCCCGACTCCCGAGCCATAACTGCTCAAATTAATCTCGATTTATAAACATATACCACAAACATCCGTGCATATTGTTTTCATTTCAACATCCAGGTCAGTATATTTATTGAAATAAATAATTTCAACGCGCCGAAAATATAAAAAGTTAATTGGTTCTGGCACGACAAGCTGGAGGGGAGCCAAGTGACGTCACCAACTGCTGACCGACTGTCAGGAGTGTCAGGTAGCTGACACACAGGTGACAGACGTAGAGCCTACTGCATCACACGTACGCAATACGCATAGAAATACCACCATACGGAAAAGTAACTGCATCAAAAAGTGAAATGCACAGCAAGGTGTATTTTAGTAACATAGGCGTTCTACACTGTCTTGTAATTTGTATTTCGATGGCCGTATCACGTATGTAACATGGCTCATGCCTCATGGGCGTCCGAGCTACAAGAGGACATCTAATTGTATGTAGGAAAAAATATCATTACTTTATCTGGGACGACTGGGAGTATACAATCTCTTTTAAGGTGGCGCACCATTTACGCCTTACAGACGCTACGTGTACTTTTACGTGAGAGGTACTTAAAGAGTAGAACTACAAGTATCTTATTAATTAATAATTGGTTGCTGTTAAGCATTCATATGTATGTACTACCCACAAAAAAATTACGTAGGTACTATTGAGTTATGAAATGCAGAACTTAGACGATTTAGAACAAGACTGCATTCAAAACAACAAAAAAATTGTGGGTTAGGACTTAGGACACTAATGCTTTAAATAACAGGATAAAATTTAAAAAAAAAATGAAAACTCGGAAAGACCTTTTTTGGTGGCTACTGTAATACGGTGCAAAGGATAAGGTCTAAACGTGGGTCCAAATTGGGATAGTTTTAAAAGTGCCGGCAAACGCAAAAAAAATCATTATTCAAATAGAACATAATCTAAGGAATATTTTTGATTATTACACCAAAGTTCTAAGTCAAGTCTCCGAGTTGTTATTCAAGGTCAATCTTTTTTTATAATGTACTAGCTGTCCCGGCAAACGTTGCTTTGCCATGATATAAAGTATTTCGCCCATATTATTTTATTGAAGTGACTAAATAAGTATGTCGCCATGGCAACGTCCATCGCTATCCCGTCGCACAAACAATGGTCGCCGTCAGTTTCAGGTTGTAATAATTTATTATTATTTATTCAACAAATGCACTTATCAATATAAAAAGTAGATGTTGTCCGATTCTCAACCCTAGCCGATATGCTCGCTAAGATTCACGAAAATCGGTCGAGCCGTTTCAGAGGAGTTCAATTACGCACACCGTGACACGAGAATTTTATATATTAGATGTAATAAAACTTATTTTATTAATTAAAAGCAATTAAAAGCACGTAGAGTATCCCCCTTCCTTTGAGTTTTTTCAAACCATTTATAGGTATTTGGCCTCTAATCTGTTCTATGACTCGGATAGGGACGATGGGATCGATTACTTATTGCTTTTAATTAATAAAATAAGTTTTATTAGATATATTATAAAAAAAGTTTGACCTTGAATAACAACTCAGAGACTTGACTTAGAACTTTGATGTAATAATAAAAATTATTCCTTAGATTAAGCACTTTTAAAATTAGTCCGAAATTGTATGGACGTTGGATCTTGTCAATTCTTGTCCTTTTATAATAGTGCAGTCGTCAGAGGTTTTAACCTCCGAAAATTGTAATAGTGAATGGATTTTTGTTTTTGAGGTGTCATTTTCTTTTTTACACTAAAACTTGCAAAGTTTACCAGAAATTTTTTTGTGCTTTTAATTTTTTAGTTAATTAAAAATTAATATTTCACCATATACTTAAAACAGTTCCAGAAAAAAAAAAATTTTCTTGTTCCTGTTATTTAATGACTCTTATCCGATTGTTTACGTTGAAAATTAACCAAATACACAATTTTTAAAAAAGAAAGTTTGCTTTGCTAAGCTAAATACAACTATAAGATTTCTGCAAAGTTTTTAGAGATTAACGCTCGTCGTAACTAAGATAAAAGGGTTTGGGTGGATTTAAGGGTTGTAACAAAAAGTGTGTTGAACTTACTTGTTGTGCGTATTTAATTTTTAGAGAAATGATAACTTTTAAGTACTTAAAAACGTTTAAATATCTCCAAAAATGTGTAAAATAGACCGAAAACATTTTTCTACATTTGTTGAGAATTTATTTAAGTGAGAGCTAAAACATTAAATGCATCGACAAATGAAAGACTTTTTCTAGTCTTTGAAATATATTTAAACTTCCTACTTAAAGCCAGAAAAAAATTGGGTGCTACAAATCTCACGTACATACTAAAGACGCATGCTGCGACCTATGTTTGGAAAATGCTTACCTGAATACAAAAAATATCAGTTCTTAACCTAATTTGTTTTTTTTCCTTTAAGTATGTTTTAGCAAATATAATTAATGAAAAAAAAAATCAATTTTATTCTGTAAAAACCAAACCAAAAGAAATAAAATACAGATTTTCTTCGAAATATCCGTGATAAGTTTGTGCTACATTTTCAGAAAATTTAATAAAGAGCTAAAAAAGTATACACATTAAGAAATAGAAGGCTTTGTTAAGCCTAAAAAATAATTTTAAACTTCCTATTTAAAACCAAAGAAAAATAGGAACGCCATTTACCTGGCGAGCCGCGAGGCACACAAGCACATTTGGAGGTATGCTCATCTACATACAAAAATATTAATTTTAAATCTAAATTATATAATTTTTCAACTTATTTTCTTTCTTTGGAATATAAGCAACGATACAAATCAAAAAAATAATAATATATTTTATTATTTTTCTATATATTTAAAAGAAAGAAATATGCAAAGTTTCTTCAAAATTTTACAGTTTATGAGTTTACTTTAGGGTTGCCAACCAAGTCCTGTTTTCCCAGGACATGTCCTGGTTTTTGTAGTGTCCTGAGACGTCCTGGATAGTTTTTAAGCAGCGTCCTGGGTTGTCCTGGGTTTTTTAATTTTAAAATTCGCGCGCCTCTTTTCAAATTACGCTACGAGCGGCCGCACGGCTCGCAAGTAGTCGCGTTGCCGCGTTGCCATGCTATTTCAAATTAAAAACAAAGGCGCAACGTGCCACTAATTGATGATAATATGTCTTTCGCTCTACTATGATCGCGCAGTAAATCAAAGCAGTAAAACTAACACAAAAAATCAAACATCGTCCTTCTCCCTTTACACTCACGCCCGTCTTTCATATTATGCCAGGTGAAAAAGGACGACGCGGAACCATCGCCAAGTTTTTCTTAATAACTCGATAAATATACAACATTTTTAAAATCCGCCAGGTCAGTGTAGAATTATATTATAGTCTCAATGATTGAATTTTATACAGACAATATGTTAAAATATTAACTTAGTTTAATGCACGGTTACGGCAATATAATATGAAAAATTGGTGAAAATTAGATGCATCTTTGTGATTTTTTTCTATAGAGAAAATTTTAAGATATCGTGTTTTCGCTCAAATCAAATTCTTGGAAATATAATGTAGTACTTATCTATGTTTAGAAAATGAAACAATTTATTATTAATTATGGCTTATTTTCAAGTATGAAAATGAATTATAAAATCGACAATTTTGGGTTAGTCGCCCCCTTAATGCGTCCTGTTTTTATACTGAATTGTCCTGGTTTTTGCAACTTCAAATCCTGGTTTTTTAAATTTGAGGTTGTCAACCCTAGTTTACTTGAAGTGGAAGAGAATAATTTAAAAATCAAAAGCACAACTTTTCAATAGGTAAACTTTATTATTTATGTTATCAGCTACACATTCCTTTTTTTCTTTTCAATTTTCATCCGCTATTGCAAAAATCGGAGGTTTGCACGATATTTACGCTCTGGGAACTCCACTATAAGCTTAGCTTGAGTTTCATAAGTGATAAGGTCACTGGTCAATAATTTCCAAGACCCAGGAGTAGAAGGCTATGCCATCATGGCATGGCATGTGTAAAAATACTTCACAAAGAGTAAAGACAGCATTTACTACAGTCTTCGGATCCCGTATTAGAATACGATCAGGGTCAACAGAGGAGCATCGAATTCGGAGATAAAAACAATTTTCGATCCCGCTAACTTGAGTGCACTGTGCAGTCCATTTACAGAGCCCAGACGAACAGGATTCGAATTTCGAACGGTACCAGCCGTGGGCGCTTCGGTCAGGTAACGGGCCTTACAAAAGCCCTTTGGGAAATAAGTTGACGCAAGCTGGGTTAGCTTAGGGTTGCCAACCGTCCTGTTTTCCCAGGACATGTCCTGGTTTTTGTGTCCTGGGACGTCCTGATTAGATTTTAAGCAGCGTCCTCAGTTGTCCTGGGTTTTTCAATTTTGAAATTCGCGCGCCTCTTTTCAATTTTTTACGCTACGAGCGGCCGCATAGCTCGCAAGTAGTTGCGTTGCCGCGCTGCCATGCTATTTCAAATTCAAAACAAAGGCGCAACGTGCCACTTAATAATATCTCTTTCACTCTACTATGATCGCGCAGTAAATCAAAGCAGTAAAACTAATGCAAAAAAATCAAACATCGTCCTTCTCTCTTTACACTCACGCCCGTCTTTCATATGCCAGGTGAAAAAGGACGACGCGGAATCATCGCCAAGTTAGTTTTTTCTTAATAACTCGATAAATATACAACATTTTCAAAATCCGCCAGATCAGTGTCTCAATGATAGAATTTTATACAATGTGTTAAAATATTAACTTAGTTTAATGCACGGTTATGGCAATAATTATATGAAAAATTGGTGAAAATTAGATGCATCTTTGTGATTTTTTTCTATCGAGAAAATTTTAAGATATCGTGTTTACGATCAAATCAAATTCTTGGAAATATAATGCAGTATCTATGTTTAGAATATGAAACAATTTGGGGCTTATTTTCAAGTATGAAAATGAATTATAAAATCGACAATTTTGGGTTAGTCGCCCCCTTAATGTGTCCTGTTTTTATACTGAATTGTCCTGGTTTTTCCAACTTCAAATCCTGTTTTTTTTTAATTTGAGGTTGGCAACCATAGGTTAGCTAGACGAGCAATCGTAATCCTAAGCAATGTTTTCGCCAAGAATATATTTTAATCGAGCAAGTCTTTAAGTACGTAGATTATTTTACTATTTTTCCTATCCTACGCATGCACGCAAACTTGCAAAAATATATTGTTTTAACAGTTTTTAGTTTTCACTGATCGATTATTGATAAGTCGTGATTTTTAGGACAAAGTACGCAATCTATCAGCTGATAAAGTCATTACTAAAAATATTTTTACGGTGTTTACTTAATCATAAAATTGTGTTCAAATGGTTTTAAATCTATTAAATTAATTAAAAGTCAAATCTAACCAAAAACGAATTCTTAATGATGCCTCCTGTGAGGATTGAACTCACGACCCCTGGTTTACGAGACCAGTGCTCTACCACTGAGCTAAAGAGGCGATGCGATGTTAGGCCAAATAGCGGATCGCATCCTACAACAAGCTTTAGCGATGAAATATTATTTCTTACCTTGGTGTTCCTTTGTGTGAATCTGAAAAGAAGAAATATTTTTATTATTACCACATACTTCTCTCCGGCTTTTTTCAAGTGTTTCTGCTGTTGAAAGAAACTTAATATTTTTAGAAATATGTATTGGTTTTCGATAATTTAAAATTTTATACAGTTTGTGAAATAATGAAAATGTTACAAATTAAAGATCACGCAAGAGTGCAGAGTTCACGCACTACGCAAGATATATGTACATATAAAAGGCAGTTATGAGTTAGATGAAAGTGAAAGAAATAACTGTGTTAAGCGAAAACACAATTTAATAATCAAAAAAATATTATTAAATCTTGGTAAAAATAGCAAAATAGTTGCCGAAACCCGGGATCGAACCAGGGACCTTTAGATCTTCAGTCTAACGCTCTCCCAACTGAGCTATTTCGGCCGGTTGATAGGGTTTCAAAATATACCTGCAGTAATGACCACACACTTATTTATTAACCTATTTTGCAATTTGAATATTCCAAGCAGTAATTAAAATAGATATTAAATATTTATGATTCCCTGATTTAAGTTCACGGAACAAAATGAGTCCGATTTATAATATTGTCCTATTTTCCTTGCAGATTTAATTACAAATGAAAACAGTAGCGACACCTGTTGTCAAAAGAGAAAACTAGAACATAGCTGTTGATGCATTTCTGTACTAGATGTCACGTCACGCAGTGCAAAAAGATCAAAATTATTTTCCAAAAATGATTTATGTTGAAATGCTACGAATAAAAAACTAAGGAAACATAACTCCCATACTATTACCGTTTAAAATTTGGTTCCTTTCGAACTGTCATGTAACGTCAGCCTTTATGCCGCTCAAGGCCACCTAAATATTGCAAATGTATTGAAATGTGTACCTAAGGTACACATTTCAATACATTTGCAATATTTAGGCAGTATTTTGGAGCATGTTTTTTGACGGAGTTACTCTTCCTTAGTTTTTATTATTCGTAGTTGAAATGCTTTAAATAATAAAATAATAGTTTTCATAGTTATCTTGGTTAGACTTTCAGGCTGTTCTAATCATAATTTTATTATGTGCACATGCCATGATCAAGAGAGTTGGACAGCCTGCATTGATGCTTGGGATTCTGATCTCAATCTTGCTAGATTTCATTTCTTTATTCATGTTGATTCAATAATATGAATAAAGAAATTTTGTTACAAAAATATCGGCAAACATTTATCTATGTAAACCACGATTTTAATAAACTTTTTATCATATTATCTTTCAATAATATATATATATATATATATATATATATATATATATATATATATATATATATATATATATATATATATATATGTCACCGTAAGATTGTAAACACCGCGAGATTGTAATATGACGAAGTGATGGATTGTAAACAAACAGTTTTCCGGTGATTTTAAATTAATTATTTCGTATTTAAAATAACAACAATGCCAAATGGTATGAGATGTATAACATAAAATAAAATGTAGATATATTTAAAGTGCTGTTTGAATGTTTGGTTAATTGACCTAATTTATAATTCAAACTGCATTTTTAATATATCTAAATTTTATTCAATGTTATACATCAATTGAAGTTATTTTAAATACGAAATAATTTAAAATCACCAGAAAACTGTTTGTTTACAATCCATCACTTCGTCATATTACAATCTCGCGGTGTTTACAATCTTACGGTGACATATATAATGCTTAAGTAAATGTGCCTATGCGTTAATTGAATGGATATGTAAGGTACAGAATAAGGGCTTAATGTTTGACAACAGTCCTTGTTAGAATGAGAGAGCCTATGGCCAATGCAACTTTTGATACACAACATCAGCCCATAGTTTATTTTATACTCTATTTATTTCAACTAGGGCTGCCATCACCTGAATTGCCGTCGCCGGTCAGGCACAACAAAATTCCAGGACATTTGGCCAAAATATACCAGGACACCTGTTAAACAGAATTCACAATTACATTCGTGCAAGATAAGTGTATGCTTAGCAAGTTTTTATCTTCCGTTTATTGATTCATGACTAAAGTTAAATTTCTCTCAATAGTTAAATTCTTCAAACCAGGACAAATCCGGGGAAATCCGGACGGATGGCAGCCCTATTAACTATTTTCAACCAAACAAGTATTACCATTTTGCTCCACTTGTATCCCCTTGTCAGCTACATCTCCGTCATCATGGAGTTTAAGCCCAAATTTCCTGTGTAGGCTATCACTGAGCTTCATACCCCGCTCCTTTTCGTGATATGTCTTGATCTCGTCCTGATGGGATAGTTTTAAATTAGAACATGTAACTTTAGTGAATAAAATATTATTACTGCAACGAAAAAGGTAAAGCGTGTATGTACTTACCTTTATTTCTTTTAATCTTTGACTATTTTCTGTTGAGCTATTTAGTGTCCTCCCCGAATTCAGAACATTTAAAACAGTAGGTGCCGATGAGCGGGAATATAAATTAGTATAAACGCGCGCGTTTCGAGTTTTTAAAACCGTCGGTGGCACCGTGGGGGGTAACGATTTTATTGTCTTTTTTGGTTTCACGACAAACGTTCGTCTTTTCACAGTTTCACTCATAGTCTCTGGAATATAATCATTCAAAGCAATAGGAAGATCGCAAAAGCCACTGGTGTTTGAAACAGTTGAAGATATTGGTTTCCCGCCACTGCTCGCTGTTGCATGACGAGTCACAACATATTTAGGCTTAAAATGTGACATCGACGGATTACTAACGCGAGACATAACATTTTTATGTATTCGGGTTTTCAATTTTGCCTTTTCCATCGCTTTAATCACGTTATAAATCCCTTTTTCGTAACAATAATTTCAATTCAAAACAACTCGGTAAACAAACGAATGTCACTCTTCTTCTTCTTTGGCGTAAGCCTTCCCTTTTAGGAGTTGCCAGCGTCAGAGTTGAGGCGAAAAATATTTAAACATTACAGTTAAAACATAAAACTTATTAAAAGTATAACGCAAACTGATTGCCATGCACCGGGCACGGGTAATGACTAATGAGTGATGGATGACTTCATGCGACCATGCAAAACGAATAATGTCACAATTTTAAGAGTGGGTTGCACGAACTAACTTTAACTTTAAATAAACTTTAACCGGAAAAATTGACAGATGTCGTATGAGCATATGGGGTGTTAGAACTGGGGAAATATCTGGGTTGGGATCATCGTCATATAGAAGAAAGGCTGGCCGGAATCGCATTTTTCTCGATCCCCGCTAATAGTACATAGCGACGAAGTGTTTTATTTCGACCACACCCAGTGCAGAAGCCGTTCTCGAGTAAATTCTCGCACGGCAACACTGCACATTTTGGTCCTTCATCTTGAATTAGTTTGCGGACCGCGGTGTCCAACTCTTTCGTCTTCCGACATATTTCTGTGAAAGCGATGTGTACGTGCGTACACTAGCAAGCTCCGTGAAGTACTGTCGAACTGAGCGATCGCCGTCCACACGCAACGATAAAACTGTGCAAATGTAATCGACACCGATTTATCTGATAGAAATTGCAACTGCCACCGACGAACGATTATTGACAACGATTTTTCATACACACGATCGATAAAACTGCGCAAAGGTCTGCACAGATTTATCGCTACGATAAATCGTTACGTAGGTATGTATGGGGCTTTAGGAACGTTCGATTTATCTGCACAGTCTGAAATCGCTACGATAAATCGTTACGTATGTGTGAGGCTTAAGACGGTTGGAGAGTAGTGTTTTGTGTCGAACTCGAACTCGAATTGATTGTAAGGGTTTCGTCTAATTAAAAAAATCGTTTTTTTTATAAATCGATTCTTATAAAAAATGGGTTAAAATTTAATCGATTAGGGTTTCGATCGGTAAGGGTTTCGATTAATTAAGAAAATCGATTTTTTAATAATCGATTTTCATAAAAAATGAGTTAAAAATAATAATTAAATATGGATTAAAATTAAATGATTATTAAAATTAAGTTATAATTAAATTAAAGTAATATTATAACTTAAGTGAATATTAAAATTGAGTTATAATTTAAATTAAGTAATAATAAAAATTTTGTTATAATTAAGTTTAAGTAATGATTAAAATTAAGTTACAATTTAAATTAATTTCCATAAATTTTTATCCATATTTATTTATAATTATTATTTACTTTTAATTATTACTTAATTTTATTATTATTTAATTTTATTGTGATTCAATTTTAATTATTAAATAATTTTAATTATCATTAATTTTAATCCATATTTATGTATTATATTAGTAACTAGCTGGTGCCCGCGACTTCGTCCGCGTTAGCATAGTAGACTACGTCCCAAGTATTATTTTTCAAAAATATTCAATGTACAGATTTATACAGAATTGACTTTCCAACGATTTTATTATATGTATAGATGTAAGATGTATAGATGTATAGATGTATAGATAGAAGATGTGATTGTTCGTAAAAAGGAGAAATAAGACGCAATACAAACGCCACGACGAAACGACCGATGCCGAAGCTCGTAGCATATTAATCAAACGACACTCGAAATCGGTAAAGATAAGATAGATGTAAGCTCGTAGCAAGGCAAGGAGTGGAGATAGATACAAAGTGTAAAGGACAAATTTGTAGGAAATTTTACGAGCTTTCATTATGTACTGGACTTTTTTTCTCTACGACGCGCCGTTTTAGCGATATGAGCAAAAAACTAAAAATATGGAAAATTGAGCCCCTCCCCCCCACCCAACAGACAAACAGAAAAATTCAACTATATTTTTGGTTTCCATATCGATTGTAGATCACGTCCCAATATTATTTTTCAAAAATATTCAATGTACAGAATTGACTTTCCTACGATTTTATTATTCAGGGTGCAATTAAACCTTCCTGCCAAATTTTGATATATTGATCCGTGTTATAATCACTCAGTACTAAAATGTTGAGAAATAGCTTCCGAAAGTTATCCTAAAAAACACTACAATTAATGGACACCACGCGTCGCCCGCGCGTGACGTGCCCCCGCGCGCACGCCTCCCCCCGCGTCACCCCCGATCATTCCCTCGCGCCGCGAGTGGCCTTTCTGCAACGATTTTAAATGGGATAAAATATGTCATTGAAAAAAAAAATAACACCCAATTTTTTTTGGTTAAATGGACTCTCCTAATGAAACCTAAGCCCTGGAAAAAATTTGGCAGGAAGGTTTAATTGCACCCTGTATGTATAGATAATTTTAATTAAAATCAAGTTAAAAAAGTAATAATTAAAATTAAGTAAAGTATTATAACTTAATTTTAAAAACTTAATTTTGATCATTACTTAAATTTAATTATAACTAAATTTTAATTATTACTTAATTTTATTATTACTTAATTTAATTGTTACTTAATTTTAATTGTTACTTAATTTTAATTACTAAATAATTTTAATTATAACTTAATTTTAATCCATATTTATTTTTAATTATTACTAATATAATACATAAATATGGATTAAAATTACAAATTTATTATAAACTGTTGCACAACACTATTATAACACTTTCACACAATTTACTACAATTCTTTAATCATAAAACAAATTACAAAACGAGCAGTGAGTTCGGGGCACCAATCTTACTTTAGTCACCACAACACTAGAACTAGCCACGATCCAACTCGATCGACTGCTCACACTCGAATGTGCACCCAAAACTGTCAACCCCTCTAAAGTAAAGATGGCGCTTCGACCCCACTCAAGGCGCACGCGCCCTCTGCTCTGATTGGTCCTTAATCAAATAATTACAATTTAATTCAAAAGAAGATTATTAGAGCTAGTAAAAATATGACACACTAAATTAAATTTAGGGATCATAAAAATAACTACACTCATGACTATTCATGACTTCCTCTAAAATTCAGCAACCAGAAATCAACCAGACTCATGACTGCCTCCGACACGGCCGTCCTGACGTATCACACGTCCTCGTGTGATGTTGAAGGCCGTGCATCATCAGCATCTGTAAAGAGAAAAAAAATAATGCAATAATGTCTCTAGTATGCGCTCGGCCGTTCCTGACCTAGAAGAACTAGGCCACCTCGCCATAATTCTTGGGCCACCTCACCCTCTGAAGGCCACCTCGCCCTGCAATGGCCACCTCGCCCTTAAGTGGCCACCTCGCCCTTAAATGGCCACCTCGCCCTTAAATGGCCACCTCGCCCTTAAAATATGGCCACCAAAACATTCACTTATTCACTCGATCACATAATGTATGCACTCACCATCCTCTGACACACAAGGATCCAATTCGATCGATCCAATTCGTATGTACGACTACAATTCAAACTTTTGAGAAGATACCTGTCACCGTCTAGTATTTCAATGACCCCTTAAATTTAGGATCTAATTTGGTTTGATTCCATTCGTGATTCTCTATTAAAACGTAATCTCCTACAGAAAATGATGTGACTTTCGCCTTATTTTTATCAAACCGCTCTTTATCAAGATACGCGTTATCCCTCATTTGTCTATTAGCTTGTTCTCTAACCTCTTCCAAATTAACTTCAATCTCATGATCATCGACTGTTAACAAATTTAAAGGTCTAGCAACTCTACCTATCAACAGTTCCAGTGGGCTTGCCTTAGTTCTATTAATCGTGCTATTTAAAGACAGCTGAACATCATCTAACGCGTCTTGCCAGGACCTACTTGGGCTTACTTCTACAACGGTTAACATGTTTTAAGCGTGCTCATAATCCGTTCCACCTGGCCATTGGCGCGACAAGAGCCAGTCGCTATTAGATGTAGCTGGATATTGTGATTAGAGCAAAAGTCTTTAAAATTTTTGTTTGCAAAACACCTGCCTTGGTCAGCGATAACACGCGTGGGAGTTCCAAAAAGAGATATAGACGCCCTAAGAGCGCTTATAGCACTATCAGTGTTAATATTGTGGAATGCCGGAGTAACACGTACTTAGTAAAAGCATCTATGAGCACAAAAACATATTCCTTTTGATCGTTTTTGCCGCTAAGCTTACCAGTAGCGTCGATGTGGATGGTATGCCATGGTATACTAACCTTAGGTATGCTGATAAGCTTTTTCTAATGTTTTACCCATCCTAAATGAAAAATGGACTCGTGAATGTGATTTATAACGGACCAACGAAAAGCTCTAGGTACAATTGGTAACCAAAGGTTACGATTATTTCTCTGACTTTTTCTATAGAGCACATTAGAACGTAATTCATAGATTTGACAACTCTGCAAGTCTAAGTCATCATTTTCGAGTTTACTTATAATTTCCTTATATTCAGGATCCCGACGTTGTTCCGCTTGTAACCAGTTTGAAGACAATTCGGTTATATTAACGCGCTTTTCCTCTATCAAACTACCTCTACCTTCACTTGTCGGTTTATTTATGACAGTGCCATAATTCGCCTCAGGCAAATGATTCCTAGAGAAAAAGTCTACGTGGGCCATTCTTTTACCTTCCCTGTATTGTATGTCAAAGTCAAAAGCTTGAAGGAAAGCCCACCACCTGTGAACTCTAGGAGTTAAGTCCGTTTTAGCTCTGGAAGCCTTTAAGGAATTGCAGTCAGTAACTACCGTGAAAGTTCTACCATAAAGATAATGCCGAAAGTGTTTAACCGAGTTAACAACTGCTAACGTCTCTGACTCATAAGAGTGATATCGGGATTCCGCAGGAGTCGTGCGCTTACTATAATATTCCACTGGGTGTAGTTTCTTACAAGACATTTGGAAGAGAATTGCCCCGTAGCCCTCACTGCTGGCGTCCGTGTGCAATTCTATAGGTAATTTAGGGTCAAAAAGCATTAATACTGGAGACGAAGTTAATACCGATATTATATCCTGTCTAATTCTTTCGTATTCCGAAGTCCAAATTATTTTAGAATTATTATTTGCCAACAAACGGTAAAGAGGTGCCATTTTTAATGAAAAATTATTAACAAACTGCCTAAAGTACGATGCTAAGCCTAGGAATTGTCTGAGCTGAGTAATGGTCTGCGGTGGCAAAGAGTTGGACAACGCCATTATTTTGCGAGGGTTATGCCTAATCTCACCCTCTGATATTTCATATCCTAAAAACTGAACCTGTTTCTTTAAAAATACACATTTCTTCATATTAAAGGAGAATCCAGCATCACTAAGAGTTTTAAGTACAACTCGTAACCGCTCTAGGCCCTGCTCTACACTACTCGCGGGTATAACTAAATCGTCCATGTAAGCAATTGTGTAAGAATGTGCTAAATCACCTAAAGCTGTATTAATAGTTCTCTGATATACCGAAGGAGCATTTCGAAGACCGAATGGCATCACAGTGAACTCGTAATGAGCGTCTGGGGTAATAAAAGCTGTTTTTTCTATTGAATTGTCTTAACTCTACTTGTAGGTATACCTTTAACAAATGAGTGTCGAAAGTCGCTAAGAAGTTCTAATAGTTGGGGCTTAAAGTTATCAGGGATATCGGTATCCACGCTATGAAAGTCTGACACGGTGTTGCCTATAGTACAAATGTTAACTAAAGGTTGCTCGTCTATGGTAAGCTTATCACTGGTTATGTGCACTGACAATCATAAGGCTAACAAATCGCGTCCAATCAAAATATAATTATTGAGACAGTCGTCGGGAATAATGTGAAACAAAATTTGAATGTTGTGTCCACTAATATTAACTTTACATAAAATTTGTAAGTCACATAAAATACTAGATTTGCCTACTCCAATAAGAGTAACTATTGCATGCTGCAGTGTACCAACAAGCTTGCGAGATACGCTTTCTTTAATTAAAGAGCAATCAGCGCCGGAATCAAAACAAAATGAAAACTGCTCACCAAATTGCGTAAGTGTCCCGGTGACAGGTTTCACACCAGATACGTCCACTCGTTTAACAACGCCAGATGCAGTGGCGGGCTGTACGTTAGCATTTGCAGATGTCTTAACGCATCGTGAAGCTACATGACCCTCAACACCACATCTAAAGCAGGTAACAAGTGGCCGCGTCGCGACGGCCGTGTTAGAGCGTTCAGGAGTCGTAGTCGTAGGTTGCTTGTCACGTGGTCGGCTGGAACATTCAAAAGATTTATGACCAAGTTTTCCACAATAACATTTTGTTGAAATAGAACTAAACTTAGGCAGTTTGTTCTCTGGCATCGAACTAGTAGCGCCCTTCCCTGTCTCTTGATAACTACGCTTGCGATATGAATAAGCCGTAAGCTCACGTTGCATTTTAATGCGGGTAGTTGTAGACGTGGCTCGATTTGCCCCATGTGTCCTGATATTAATGATACTATCATTTCTTCTTTACCCAAATTAGCCCAACGCGTTATGAGTTGAGTAAATAAACGGCTTGCATATGCGGCAAGGCATTCGCCTTCATGAGGCTTGCCAGTAAGCATTTTTAGAACTGTTGCGGCACATGTATCGAGTGTATCAAAACGAGAAAGAAAAATTTCTCTAAAATCTTCCCATTTCATACTAGGAAAAGCTATTTGAGAAAGCCGATTTGCTGCTGAACCTTTCATAGCCTTACTAAGTACAAGAATTAGTTTACTTCCCTGCAGGTTTTGATTCGCCAAACAAATGTCAGCTGTTGCCAGCCATGCCTGGGCGTCAGTGTCTGAATCTTCAGGTCGAAATTCAGGAAGAGTTATGTTCCTATCTTCCAAGTTCGGTGGGTTAGTTAGCGCCTCTACGAGTAGCCTCATGCTGGTTTGTTGCGCTTCAAACAAGGCTCGCCATCCGTCGGTTGCTTCCGTTGGTTTGCTTATATTTTGTGCCTGCACCGATCCCACTTCTGATGTCGGAGAATCATTGTCCGGGTCATCTCGGCCGCCAGCGTTAGGAATTCTAGTGGGCGTTATTTTGAGTAAATGCGGGCACAAACACAATAATTGTCACTTGTATTCACAAATTTATTATAAACTGTTGCACAACACTATTATAACACTTTCACACAATTTACTACAATTCTTTAATCATAAAACAAATTACAAAACGAGCAGTGAGTTCGGGGCACCAATCTTACTTTAGTCACCACAACACTAGAACTAGCCACGATCCAACTCGATCGACTGCTCACACTCGAATGTGCTCCCAAAACTGTCAACCCCTCTAAAGTGAAGATGACGCTTCGACCCCACTCAAGGCGCACGCGCCCTCTGCTCTGATTGGTCCTTAATCAAATAATTACAATTTAATTCAAAAGAAGATTATTAGAGCTAGTAAAAATATGACACACTAAATTAAATTTAGTTAAGAATTTTACAATGATCACTGAATTTTATAATCATTTTTAAAGCAATATAATCGTGAAGAATCAACACTCCAAACAATCAGAAAACAACTAGACTCACGACTACTCATGACTTCCTCCGACATTTAGGGATCATAAAAATAACTACACTCATGACTATTCATGACTTCCTCTAAAATTCAGCAACCAGAAATCAACCAGACTCATGACTTCCTCCGACATATGGATTAAAATTAAATGATAATTAAAATTAAGTAATAATTAAAATTAAATAATAATTAAAATTTAGTTATAATTCAAATTGAGTAATAATTAAAATTTGGTTATAATTAGATTTAAGAAATGATTAAAATTAAGTGTTTGCGTGTTTTTGGCTGGCTTGGTTTGGCCTTTTACTCGAGGAGTGAAGAAAACAGCTGGATCGACTTCTTGCGTATATTCAGCTAAAAACTTTTACAATATTTTGCGAATTTTAAGAGAAAACGTTAAGGGGTTACAATGCGTATTTTTAAGATGGAGAATGCAAAGTGAACCTAGGTGCGTATGAGGGGTGACACGACTGCGTATCACGTCATCGGCGGCCAATCGCTGCAATTATCGCGTGATGGGTGACCAATGGGCTGCTGCAGGCATGATACGTCAGCTAGGAGCAGGATAGCAGATATATCCTATCTTGTGCGTAAACATACTCCCCGGCCTTGGAATCTGGAGCATCTGCAGGTTCCAACAGTTCAGGTATTAAGATTCTTGAGGAAGAAGTGGGCAAATTATATATTATAATTAGTATTTCATCAGAACAAGACTCCAAAAATTTCTTGAAATCATTCATCAAGCCGACAAAGTTTTTCCCGTTGTCCGATAAAATGTCGCGCGTCTTGCCACGGCGACCAATAAATCGCTTCAAAGCTAAAAGGGACCCGTCTGATGAAAGGTCGCTCACTAGCTCTAAATGAATGGCTCGAGTAACTAAACAAATAAATAGGCATATATACGATTTTTGTAATTTAGCGCCCCTGCCTTTACGGTTCAACGTGAACACTGGACCAGCGTAATCAGCGCCATAGCACAAGAACGGAAACCCTGGATTTAAACGTTCTATGGGCAAGTTCCCTATAAGAGTGACCGTCCTCGGTCTCAAGCGTGTGCACCGCACGCAACTGCGCACCACCTTCCGCGCAAGGTTCCGACCTCCGACGGGCCACCACATCTCCCTCAGAGAGGACAAAAGGAGTTGCGGTCCCGCGTGCAACAAACGGTGCTCGAACCGGAAAAGCAAAACAGAAAAATCATGTTTTGTGGAGATTAAAATAGGAAATTTCTTATCAAAATTAAATTGAGGCGAATTTTGAATACGTCCACCTACTTTAATTAAATTATTCAAATCTATAAATAAATTTAATTTTGAAAGTTGACTGCAACGTTTCAAAGGTTGCTTATTTTTAATAAAATTAAAAATATCGTTAAATAAATCCCGTTGACTTATCATTGCTAACGTCAACTCTGCACAATTTAATTCTTCGACAGAAAGCAAACCGGTCCGCTTATTATTTAAATTGCGAGCGTTATAGATAAAGCGTAACACATAAGCAGCGGCTCGTTTAAGTCTTATGTACTGCGAAAACCGAGAAAAATTAAATAAACTGATTTCATATTGATCGACGGCATGACAACATACATTAGATGATATTTTAGTTTCTGGTAAATCGTTAAATACTAATTTGGATTGTTTTAAATTTGGAATTTCAAAGTTTAAATCTTTTAAAAATGTCGGGCCATTCCACTATAGAGACGAGGAAATAAGCGCGGGTAAACTTTGGCCTCGTGAGACTAAGTCGGACGGATTGTCTTTGCCGGCTACGTGACGCCAGGCATGTTCCTTAGTCAACTCATGGATCTCTGCCGCCCTGTTTTGAACGTAAGGTTTTAACAAATTAATAGGCATACCTAACCAACCTAAAACGATGGTAGAATCCGTCCAAAACACAACTTTATCAAAAGAAGAACGCAGCGATTCCTTTAATTTGCGATATAATCGCGCTCCTAGCAAAGCACCGCACAACTCTAAGCGAGGTATAGTTGTGGGTTTAGTAGGCGCAACCTTGCCCTTGGAACATAACATGCGCACAGTAGCATCAGCTGATCCACAGCTTATAGTCCGAACGTACGCGATTTGCGACGCGTCTGAAAAAAATGTGTAACTCCGTGCGCGTAAGTTCAATTACACATTACATAACGCGGAATGCGTAAACAATCTAAATGAGATAACCCATCGATAAATTTATTCCATACTTGTGAAATATCATCGGGAACCAGTTCGTCCCATTCTAATTTTAATAACCAACACTTTTGCAATAAAGTTTTAGCGACTGTAATGACCGGACTCAGTAATCCTAGCGGATCGTATATCTGAGCCGCGGATGATAATATAAGACGTTTAGTTATTAAATTATCGTTATCTTGACCGCCACGAACCTGGGACAAATAATAAATTTCATCAGTGATACTGTTCCAACCGACACCTAAAGTTTTATTTTGAAAGTTTTTATCAAACAACGATAGCTGTTGCGCATTATTATTGTCCGTGCAAACTAACGAGCCTAGACTGTCGCGATCATAGTTGTAAACCCATTTGCGCAAACTGTACTTAAAATATTACTTATACCTTCACAAATACGGTCTAATTATATTGTAGAATTAGAAGAAACTACTAAATCGTTCACGTAGAACGAATCGTTAATAGTGGATGCTATGTGCGGATCCTTACAATAATTTTGCGCTAAGTCTTTTAAGCACCTACAACTAAGTTAAGGCGCCGACGCCGTACCGTACGTAACGGTATTCAGTCGGTACACTTTTAGCTGCTCTGAGGGACTATCCCGCCATAGGATAAGCTGAAGGTCGCGATCCTCTTCAGCTAGATCGATTTGCCGGTAGAATTTTTCGATGTCGGCTGAAGCGACATATCTATGTTCGCGAAACCTTAATAAAATCGAAATTAAATCGCCCTGTATTGCAGGTCCGATCATTTGTAAATCGTTTAAAGATATGCCAGTACTGGATGGCATACTAGCATCGAACACCACGCGCAACTTGTCGTCGTAGCGTGCTGCTTGAACACCCCGTGGTGCGGTAAAAAATTATGCGTATCACTATAGGTATCAACGAGACTCATGTGCCCTAAATTTATATATTCGTGAATGAAATTGCGATACATAGCTTTATAACTAGGATTTATTTCGAGACGTTTTTCTAATGCGTAAAAACGTTTAGTCGCCTGTTCGCGCGTATTACCTAAAGTATTAGGAGAAAATTTGAATGGCAAACTAACACAGTAACGTCCGTCCGAAAGTTGTTTAGTAGTTTTTAGAAAATGTTCCTCACATGCAGATTCCTCTTGCGAATATAATATATCCTTAGAAGTCGAAGGTAATTCCTCTAACTCCCAGAAACTCCTAACCAGCTGATCGAGTGACATCATATTATTATAATGGCACTACTGCTATTTTACCATGGCCAGTGTCGAGTAAATGGCGGGAAAACTGTATTCTTGTTACAATATTTTTTTTGCAATTTTTGGAGCATCGTTTTTCTCAAATCATCAAGCAAGTCTAAACTCTATGTTTTTGTAATTGCTTCATACGGACAGATGGATAGATGGACATACGGACAGACAGACAGACAGACAGTCAGACAGGGATTAGAAGAATTCTTATCTCAATGCAGTCAGAGTCAAGTCAGTCGATTCAGTAAAGTGGTAGACAAAGAGGATATAAACTACGTAACAGTGGTAGACGATTTACTGAAACTTTCGATTGAGTTTTGGAGGGATCACAAAAAAGAACATTTCTGGAAATTGTATCACTTGCCCACACTTGTGTATGATTACAATTTACGAATATCTAATGGTTAATATTCAACCAATATTACACATTAAAGACGATAATATATATCACAATTTTAGGAAAACAATTTGAAAAGTGAAAACACAACATCACTCTTTCACATTAAACTCCCACTGACATTATACATTTTTAAACAAAAATCAATCAAATGGCTATTGCCAAACAATGGTATGGAATAAGGATTATGGAAATGGGATGGTATAGGTCTACCAGAATCTGATGGCAATTTTTGACAGCAAATTTTCAAAAAATATCCTAAATCATTGGATTTATATTTGCATGTACCTATAATACACAGATTAGCTGCTAAAAGAAAAGGATCAAAATGTTTTATTTCAATTACCCCGGTATTGCTAGAGACTAGTCAATTTATTTTCTCACTTTTTGCCATCAGATTCTGGTACACCTATATTAGTAGGTATTCTGAGAATGGAACTCTTCGTGCGTGAGTCCAACTTGTACATGGCAGATTTTTTCTATTATAAAGCACTAGCTGTTGCCCGCGACTTCGTCCGCGTGGTCTTCAGTTTATAGTGCGCGGTGTCAACAAAATTGTTGTCAAATTAAAACCCTGGTACCCCTTAAATCAAAATACCTACCCAAAAACAGCTGTGCAGTGTGCACATAATATTTCATTTTTAAATTTAGCTTTAAATTTGGTATTAAAGCTTATTTAGCCCCCCATTACACAACTTTAGCTTCACCCATAAACTATTTATCATTGGTAGGTTTAAGGTTACGTACTGCATAGATAAAGTACCTACTAAAGTTCGGCCGTTCAGAGAATGCGTTCCTGACACGTCGCGATTAATACGATAAAAATATTTTTGCTGGTTGTTTACCGTTTTAACAATTGATGAGCATTGAAACAACATTATTATATCAATAATCAATGAATGTTATAATTTTGTGCCTGAGTGTCAAATAACTTGGTAAACAATATAGGTGTGATAGGTGTCAGGAACGCATTCTCTGAACGGCCGAACTTTACCTACTGAATAATGAGTTATTTAATAACGTGTATAACAATCGAAAGAATTCTGAAAACTTGGTTCAGCATGGTACCACCTCTTATAGAGAGACGTATGAGCAAGCGATAGCGCGATGTAGGAGACTTTTGGCGCCATCTGTTATGAATTTTTGGAACTAACTTATTTTGATCAAATTTACGCATTTTCACCCCCTTACAACCCCTTTTTCCAGTTAAAAAGTAGCCTATGTCCTTTCTCAGGCTTTAGACTATCTGTGTACAAAATTTCATTACAATCGGTTCAGTAGTTTTAGCGTGAAAGCGACAGACAGACAGACAGACAGACAGAGATACTTTCGCATTTATAATATTAGTATAGATTGCTCTTATTAGCAATATGAAGATGTAAGATTTATATAAGTATTCATATTCATGACTAAACTTAAGAATTATTTAGAAATTTCAGAATTCATGAAATATGTATAATATTATTAAACAACAGGTGATGGAATATAGACAAAACACTGGTCTCACATGCCATAGTTTTGTCCTTTTACTCTTATCTCAAAATGTTTCTTATTTTATGATAATGTTTTATATTTATTTGTTTTATTTTGTTTTGTGTTGATGTTATATTGTGTCATCTTACATCTGAGGAGCTGGCAAACAGAACACGTTAATTACCATCTAGTCAAAATACTTTTTTTTGTACATTCCGGTGGTTTTGGGCTCGCAGAATTCAAATCTCAACTCATTTTCAGTCGTTTTGACTGAAAATAAGTTAAGATTTGAGTGAATGAGTAATTAAGGCGTTTTGTTCGCCAGCTCCTCATCTATCACCAACATAAATCATAACACAAAAATTATTCAACTTTTTTAATATTTACAATCAATAGTAGGTAGTTCAAAAAACATATTATCAAAACAAAATGACTATAATAATTATAATATACTATATAAAAGAAAACATACCTAAATGCAAAAAAATTATTTTCCTAAAAGCTCATTACTTTTAGCTTCATAGATTTTTCTAGCCTGGTCATTGTATGTTTCACACAATGCCATGATTTGTTTGTTAACATTAAAAACCAAATCTTCTGATACCCCAGGTTGCTTGCCTTTATTAGTTTTGCTCTTCTTGATGTATTCATTCTGAATATCTTTGACGGTATCCTTACATTTAACAAACAACATTTTGGCATTCTTTGCCAAAGCCTCCCTGTGCTCTTTTGTGACTTTGGGCACAGGCACATACAATGTTGTACCATCTTGTTGTGGATTTAAATTCAATCCTGAACCATGTATGGCTCTTAGAGCGTCCGGTATGGCTTGAGGGAAGGAGGAAAAGTTCACCACAATAGTCTTAGGATTCTTCCTGATTATTTGAGCTAACTCTTGTAATTCATACTCTTTGCCGTCAAATTTGACGACAAGAGATTCTAGGGACCCAGTGGTTGAGCGTAGTGAGAGGTTTTGGGCAAATTCTTCCTTCATTTTATCAATAGCATTCTGACATCTTTCTTTTAACTTGTCTACTGGAATCAACTCGGACATCACCGTTTCATTAATAACCACTCTTGTTTCCTTGCCTTTTTTATCTTTACCTTTATCTTTTCCCTTTGCATAGTTCCTAAAAGTTATACAATTGGTATTTGCAGCAATTGCAGCTTTAATCTTACCATTGTGAGTGAGGTTATTTGATAAACATTTTGAGCTTATTGAGTATGCAGGCAAAATTATCCTATTAAATAGTCGACTAGCCATGTTTAATTTTACTTATTATTTTAGAATCTTTTCCATGAAGTACCTGCTTAGACGGGCTAAGTTCTAGATTTTCTTTCTTTCTTTCTTTTTCTTCTTTTTTGGCAACTTGACACAAAGGATGTGTATGTTGTGCCACAGACAAGGTAAAAAGGTAAGGAATATGGCGGGAAAACCATATTCCTCCTATTATAATTTTCATCATCGTTTTCATGTATCGTCAGGTCTAAAGTCTAGTCAAAGTCTAAGTAAAAGTCAATACAGTCAAGGAGTCAAGTCGGTCGATTCAGTAAAGTGGTAGACGCTTTACTGAAACTTTCGATGGAGTTTTGGAGGGAACACAAAATAGCACGTTTCTGGATATTACATCACTTTCCTACACTTGTGCATGAACACAAATATATAATGGTTAATATTCTACCAATATTACACATTAAAAACCCAGCTAACACAATTTTAGGAAAATAATACAAAAACACAACAGCACTCTTTCACATGCCCGCCAAAACTCCTTCTAGATTTTTGTACAATTTGTGTACTGTGTAGTGGCTTCTTCTTCTTCTTCTTTATTTTTTGATCACACGTTTTTTTTTTAATTTATTGGGAGCTGGAAACAAGTCCCTTGCTCCAGAAAAAATACATTATTAAATATTAAACGTCAAATTAAATTAAAAAAAAATTAATGTCCTTCTTCTTTCTTCTTACTGAGCACTATTTACAAAACACATTAAAAAAAAACACTTATTTACAATAATTTTTACAGTTTTTCCATCGTTGAACATATGAATCGGTATAAACATTTGAAGAAATTGTAATTGGATAATAAATCTTCTGGGCGGCGGGGTACACTTATGTCTCTATCTTTACATATGTTATTTATTTCAGAGCAGAGTAATATTCTGTCTAGACCTAGTTCTTTGCAATCAAAGATAATATGTTTGAGGTCAGTATCATTTTCTAGGCATTTGGGGCATTTCGAAACTTCTAATATTCTTAATTTATTAATGTGGGAGGGTAAATCTCATTCTTGTTATTACTGATGTGAATTTTCTTGATTCAAAATATACAGTGTTATACTATGGTATTGAGAGATCTTTATTTATGTCACTGTACCATTTTCCCTTATTAACCTTTATTCCAAATTCTTTTCCATAGCTCAAAGGTTTCATCTTTGATCGTCAAAAAGAGGTCTGTAAATGGGACTTTTAAAATGTTCTTATGGTCTTCGTCTGGTGGTCCTCTAGAAGCTGTCTGCTCTTTCATTTCCAGCAATCCCTCTGTGGGAGGGAACCCATAGAAACTCTATATTAACGTTATTACTGACTAATTCCTGTAATATGTTTTTGATCTTAAAAATAATATAATTGCATTTGAAACTTAAATTACTATTCCCTATAGCTACTAAGACACTTTTATTATCTGATATTATAAGAAACTTATTTACATGGGTCAAAGTTTTAATATGCTGTAATGCCATATAAATGGCATAGCATTCGGCTGTATAAATAGAGCACATATTACTGATCATAAAACATTTAGTAACATCCAGAAATTCATCATAATTAGCTGATTTAACCTCATCTATAGTTTTCGACCCATCTGTATAAATTTTATAAAAGTCCGTTTTCTTTTCTAAAAAACTAAGAAAATCAGTCTTACCATAGATGTCTCCGGTTGTTACCAAATATTTTTTCTCTATAGAAGCATCAAAGTTGTCATAAATTGGCCATAGATCACTAGAATAATTAATGTCATTTGTCATATTTAAACCAACTGCAACAAAGTCGGCATCTGAGGCAAAATTTCTTGTAGAAATAATTTGTGATGTAATTACAGAAGAATCTAATAGACTAGCTATTTCTTCAGATACTTTCAGTTTTCTTACAGGAAGTGAGGACTTAATTGCAATCATCTTAACAAAGTATTTCTTAGCTAACATGAGTCGTCTCAAGAATAAAGGAGGTATACAAGTTTCAACTTCCATTGAGTTTATCGGGGTGGATTTCATCGCACCAGTTATAATGCGCAGCGCTTGATTTTGAATTATATCTAACTTTTTTAGAAGACTAGCGCTAGCATTAATATATGCTAAGCAACTATAGTCAAAGTGGCTCCTAACTAAACTTTTATACAACATTGAGAGAATTTTTGGATCAGCACCCCAAAAAACTCCTGCTAAACATCTCAATATGTTGAGTCGCTGGTAAGCTTTATTACATATATAATCTATATGTTTATTAAATTTGAGTTTGTTATCTAAAACTATATTATTTCATTGGGTCCGATTGCGTTTCTTCGGTGCACTTAAATAAGGCCAATTAATAGACTTAAATTAGTCTAAAATTCGTACTAATATTTAAGCTATTGCGTTTGTGGATTGATTATGTCCACAACACTATTTATGTCCACCTCGGACATAAATAAGTTCAAAAGCATGTTTTAGCTATTTTGATTTTGTCAGTTTGACAGTTCGCGGCGATAAAATGAACTAAAAGATTGTTTTATAAGTTCACACTTGTTAAGTCCGTACGTAAGCAAAGTTACTTTAGAAGATTGTGAAATGTTAGGTACCTTATGGCTGGGCTATCATTTAAAGAAGATACAATGAGGAACGGCAACGGTATGCGTATGAAATATGAATAAAATTTAGATATTTCTCGTTTAATCATAAGCATGACTTATCCACACTTTTTTCGTTTTATGACTGCGAGAAGGTTAGCTAATAGCGAATCGACGTATTCGAGACCATTCCGACCCTTTCGACGTGCCTGTTAAGCACGTGTTAACTGTTCACTTTGATTTTTTTAAATGTATTGTTTTAAATTATCTACCTGATATATTTTGTGGGCGTGACTCTAAACAAATTGTAATAAAGATGTAACGTAGAATAATATACGCGGTGGCTTACTAGGTAACTAAAAAGAGTGAAATTATTATTTTTAACAAAAAAATTAAAACCGACTTCCAAGGTAAAAACAATAATTTTTTGTTTAAAATAATAATTCAATTCTGGGCTTCTTTGTGTCCATATTTATTGATTTTTCTTTGCGAAGAACACAACTTTTTAGGAATATTAATTCACCCAACGGTACCGTATCGCGTTCCCGCCTGCTCAATGACATTTGGTTTGGCAGTTGGATGACATTGACATCTCTCAAACGAACGTTATTATGTCCATTTCCATAGATGCAGAATTAAGTTCATATTTAGTGACGTGAACTTATTTTAACAGGAATGTAATAGCTTTTGGATAAGTACATGGACTAATTTAGTAAAGTTTTAGTCTGTCCTTATTTAGATACGGGGAGAAACGCAATCGGACCCATTATTACATTTAACTTGAACATTACATTGACTTTTACCAAAAGTCATAACTGAACTTTTTGAAGAATTAATATTTAGTTTTAATTTACAATGTGCAAATTTTGGACCATGTAGTATATCATTAAATTTCACATAGACAAGACGGTAATTCAAGAATCTATATATCCAATTTAAAAATCTACCAGGAATGCCCAATTCACTTAAAACCTTAATAAGTACAGACAAATTAACATTATCGTATGCTCCTTGCACATCTAAAAATACACAAATTGCATTTGAATGAGCCATTAAAGAATTCTTAATATCATTAAGAAATGAAACAAAGCCGTCAACTGTACTTTTTCCTTTACGGAAACCTAACTGAAAATCTGGTAATATTGAATTAGTTTCTGTAAAGTAGTCTAACCTAACTTTTATCATATTTTCAAAAACTTTTCCTATGCATGAAATGAGTGATATTGGAGGGTAAGAATTATGATCATGGATTGGCTTATCTTTTTTCAGAATGGGCAAAACGCACTTAGTTTTCCACTCGTCGGGAACAACTTGTTTGGACCATAAGTGATTGTAGATATTAAGAAGAACTGCTTGTGCGTTTTTGTGTAAATTTTTAATCATTAAATATGGAAAATTATCCAGTCCAGGAGTAGAATCTCTTCTTGACATTAAGGAACTATAAAATTCATCCCAGCTAAAATCTTTCATGAAAAAATTGAAATATTCACTATCATTATTACTTTTAAATATATCTTGTAATGAACTGTCACATACTTCATCATTTGTAAATTTGTCTAAAAATTCTGGTACAAAACTATCACATTTACTATTTGTGCTAGAATCTACACGCTTATATTTTTTGATAACATTCCAAATATTTGTGACTGGGGTGTATCTATTAAATGTAGAGCATAAATTTTGCCAACTTTTTCTCTTTTCCTCTTTTATAATCCTTTTTTTGAGTGCATCAGATCTCTTATAATAGGCTACTTGACCTATTTTTTTTCTTCATTCTAATCGCTTCTTAATCATTCATTTTCACTAAAAAAAACTAATATTTTAATATTTTAAACAGTAGAAACCCATAAAAATGTTGATTGAAAAATATGCCCTATACTTATATATGGCGCCGAAAACACTGTCCGCCATTGTGCCGCCATAGTGTGACGTCATGTTTTTTGTATTTTATACTTTCTTTATTGAAAAAAGTTTTATGTGCTAAACGCACGAGTCTAACAGTGCTTAAAAAATTAAAAAAGAATTTGGAAATCATTTGAGGCATATAGTATCAATGCCGGCAATCTCCACTTGTCACAAATTTGAATTATCAATAGAAAAGATTTCTTGTCTTTACCAAATATAAAAATTAGTTTTCAATGACGAATCCTGCTTCGTAGCAATTTAGCATACTTTTATTAATTAAATATAGATGTTCTGTAACTTAAAATTTGGTAAATTCATTAAAATTAAAATGGAGATTACCGGATTTGAAATGCACTTGTGGAGACTACCGACTTTGATATGGATAGTGCTGGATATTGCCGTATTTGATTTGAACGACGCCATTTTGTTTTGTGATTATAGCGTCACTAACCAAGTTTGGTACTTTATTGTCGAAGTTATGATGATGTTACAAAATATTCAGTGCCATGAAAATATTTATTTCAGAAATAAAACCCAAATAAAATTTAATCATACTAGTATTAATCTATAAAAAAATACAGATTAAAATTTTGAAGTCTGGGGAATCATCTTGGCATTCGCAAAGTGTATCAATTTCGTTGTCATCTGAGGGGATGACATTCTCGTCCATGTTATTTTCAGACAAAATCAAATTTCTAAAATACACAAGTTCTTCATCATTCATCCAGCTATCTCCGTAGTGCGTTTGCAATAGCTTTTTTACATCTGTCAATTTATTATTGTTTAGTTTTCCTGAAGAATGAATTTCTGGTGGATTTAGCATGTTAATATTTTTGTTCTTTCTTGTTACTCCTCTAAATTGTCCTTCATTTAATCTACAGTAAAGATCCCCTTTAACTACAATGTCAACTTTACTTTTTGTTCTCCTAATGTAAAATCGCTTGGACTTCTGAAATGGAAAGTGCCATGAACCGACATCTTTCAGTATAGTTTTTAAACTGTCTCTCCAATTATAAACCTTGCAGTCACCTTTTCCTAGTTCAATAATGGTACTGTAGTTTTTAATAATATTCAAATAGCCTTCAGCGTTTTTAATTATTTCCCTATTGCGGACATCTTTTTCAATAAGTCCAAAAACCCTATATGGAGGAATAAAGGAATGGCCTACCACCGGGAATATTAATTCAATATTTTTAACATTACTTGGAGCTTTGTCTGTAAGCCATTTTGCATGCCTACCATAGTGGTGTTTTTGTTCTGGCCTCCACAGCCGTCCGCAATCAAATGTAATTTAGTAATACCTGTCCAATCCGTCGAAAAAAGCCGATGATATACAGCTGATGCTATTTCATTTGAGCTTTTAGCAAACGTATCCTCGGTCCAACAATAGGCAAATATATTCGCTGGAGACAGTTTGGCTTTTGAACTTCCCTGCACTATTGTGAAATTATATAAATACAACTGCCTTGAGTAATAGGTGCTTTGGTCCGGTAATTTTGGCATTGGACTGTTTTTTTGGCAATCAAAAGAAAGTGTTAACATGCCATCTTCCTCTTCTTGAACTAACTGAAAGAAAGCTTTCGCACACAATTTATGCACTCTTTTCTGTATCATAGTATCGGTTTTTTTTTTGATGTCGTCACTTTTTTGGTACGTTTTTATCAATTCATCGTACTGAAGACATGTTGAGCATACATCGGTTCTGGGTGATCCAAATCCCAAATTATAAAAATTGTTGAAAACTGTTCTGAAATATCCTTTTTTTACTTTTAAGTTATCATCTGCTTGGGCATTATACATTTTATGCATTTTGTTAATGCTTAGTTCTGCCGGCAAGTAAAATCGTTTTGATTTCCCTCGACAATAATGGCCTTCATCACAATTAAAAGAATTAATGAAACTTTTTACTGAATTGAGTTTTTCGGCAAATTTATGCTGTTTGTGATTGCCACCACGATTCTCAGGTAGTAAAGTGCCAGACTTGAAAAAATGTTTCATGATTGTTTGAATCCTGTGTTTTGTTATATGCAAAAATTTTAAAAATACCTGTTGACATATCGGAACGGTACATCTTTGACAGTACATTTTATATTTTGTTTGTAAAAGTTTTTGTCTTTGCGGGCCCTTTGTTCCATGTCGTCTCTTAATATTTTTCGGTTTACAATATTTTAAAATGAAGGCATCCTGTTTGGTTTTTTTTTTTATGTTTAAAAAAAGCATCGTGGAAATATTTAACATCAGTGATAGATAAAGTTCCACATCTGAATGCTTTTGTGTCATGTCCACATCTTGGCCTCTCAGGAAGTTGCTTCGATGAATACCTACAAGATAAAAAGATAATAAAATAAATCAATGTAAAAATAATTTAAATCCACCAGCACAATGATTACGTTTTTGTTGTTTTTCTGACGTAAAATTCGGGATATTACTTTTATGATAAACATGTTTTTTGTTTATGTATTTTATTTAAAATTTATATTTTATTATTCTAAGGGCTAATTTTTCAATCTTCTGATAATTTTTAACTGAGGAATAAATATGACGCTTTGACAGATTTTGAATGAAAAAAATGATAAAGTGTCAAAATAATTCCTTAGTTAAAAGTTATCTGACGATTAAAAAATCTGCTCGGACACATTCTATGAATTTTGCATTGTCAATAAAAGTCAGTTCAATTATTAATAGGTAATCTCCCATAAAACAAAATAAATACAAACATTAAATACCTATAAAATTCAATCAAATATATTTTATTTTTATTTTAGATTTAGAACCAAATACCACTGAATTCAAATAACAGTAATATTAAGCAAGTAAGTATCAAAATAATAAATCTCACTAAACAAACCTCTCTCTTTTGGCCACATTTTGTTTCCAATTTTCTGGGTTTCTTTTTCTTGACTGTCTTGGTGAACAAGGCTGAACAAAATTATCCATAGTTTCTGTTTTTCACAAATTATAGCACTTTATAAATAACAATCACAGTAAAACTTGTTTTTAACCACGTGCAGATCTTCGCATTGTAAAAGCAGACGCCATACTAAATGCCGATCTCTGATTGGTCGGAACGGAGACTGCCATGTTTGAAAGAAACACTAGCGGAGATTGCCATCACAGAACACTTTTACTCCTATCGGAGATTGCCATCTTTGAAGTGATTGTATTTTGACGTAATGGACCATAGAGAAAATACCCTTCTCTCTTTACGGAAAATACTGACATTGTTAACTTTTTTTTGACCCAACTGGAGATTGCCGGCTTTTATACTATATGCCTCATTTGTAATGTGCAGTGTTGCCGTGCGAGAATTTACTCGAGAACGGCTTCTGCACTGGGTGTGGTCGAAATAAAACACTTCGTCGCTATGTACTATTAGCGGGGATCGAGAAAAATGCGATTCCGGCCAGCCTTTCTTCTATATGACGATGATCCCAACCCAGATATTTCCCCAGTTCTGCTATTCGATGTTCGCGGTAGGCTGGCGCGGAGCGGACTCACGGTCTGCCGGCGGCCGACCCGACCCTATGTTTTTACCTGGCCGGCTGCCTGGCCGGCGATCCCGTTATTTTACCCTGCCCCCGCTAAACTTTATTTATTTCTCAACTATTTTAAAACACAAATAAATATTTCTATTGTAACAATAAACTAAGCCTCTGCTAGCTTTCTTAAATTCTATTCTTAAATATCCTTTGTTTATTGTTTTGACAAAGACAATGCTTTATTACTTTTAAGGGAAACATCTCAATACAAATTTCCAAGGAACACGATAATTACGTATTTTAACTAATAAACCTAATACAGTCAAAGGAAGCGAACACGAAGCGATTTCATTAACTTTCTAAAACATGTTCGCCGCCCTTGTCGCCGTTGTCCACAACAAGAATAAGCTATTTTACTATTCAAATTAACTATGCGACTATTAACTATTGACTATATTGGTTTTGGTAATAAAAGGCATGTACACGAGATGGTTTATTCAGAGACTCTAACACGAATTATCAATCAATATTTTTAAACCTATTACTATTACTAATAAACTAAACTGTAAATATTATCTATATCATGTTTACTATAACCTATTTATTTATTGTCTCGTACACATATACTAAACTATTTAAACTGTTCTTGCACTAACTAAAAACTGTAACCTATATTTTGCGTCGTCTCGTACATTTCTCCCGCCGTGCAGCGACGTAGCCTCGACGCTGCAGATCCGATGTCCTGGGAGAGACGACGCACTATGTCGACAGGATCACCAGCCGCTTCGTCGGTCGCCGAAGTACTCCTCCTTTGGTCCTCACGTCCACCACTCGAACCGCGCCATCTTGTCCCGGGTATGTGGCGATGACTATGCCCCGGGGCCAGGTGTTCCTCGGGAGGTTGCTGTCCACTATCAACACGACGTCGCCCTCCTTGATGGTCCTTCCGCTCCCGCGAGGCTCCCGCCGGTGTTGGAGTTCCGGCAGGTACTCTCGGACCCAGCGCGCCCAGAACATGTCTGCCAGGCGCTGCGAGGCCCGCCAGTTGGAGCGGGTGATGAGGTCGGCGTCGTCGAACTTGCCGGGCGTTGGTACCCGCGCTGAGCCACCCAGGAGGAAGTGGTTGGGCGTGAGGGCTTCGTCGTCTTCGGGCTGGACCGATACGTGCGTGAGGGGGCGGCTGTTCACTGTGTATTCCGCCTCCACGAGCAGGGTGCTGATACAATGTGGTGACTCCTTTCTTCGCCCGTTTCCTTCTCTTCTATTACGCGTTCCGCCGGCCATGTAGAGCTGCTTTCGTACAGGAACTCGGGACCTCTGTACCACCGATGTTCCGTACCGAAGTCAGGCGGGGCGCTCCTCGTTGCGTCGTCGGCTACGTTGAGCTTCGAGGGCAGCCACCGCCATTCGTTCAAGGTGGTCAGCTCTTCTATGGCCGCGATACGATGGGCGACGTAGGGCTTGTAGCTCCGGGACCCGTTCTTTAGCCAGGCTAGGACGGTCTTGCTATCTGTCCAGAAGAAGCGAGCATCTGGCTTCCTCTCGTGCTCTTCAGTGACCGTCTGTGCCATTCTTGCTCCTAGGACGGCTCCCTGGAGCTCCAGGCGAGGGATCGATGTTACCCTGACGGGTGCCACACGTGCTTTGGCCGTTACGAGAGAGACTCGTACACGGCCGTCTTCCGTCTGCGATCTCCAGTACAGCGCGCTGGCGTATGCTGTGCTGCTGGCGTCCACGAATACATGGAGCTGTAGCGATGAGGCTTCACTGTACGCTGCGTAGGCCCTCGGTATCTTAATCGCCTTCAACCTTTGTAGCAGCTCTATCCACTCCGTCCACTGCTTGGCTAGATCTTCATCAACTCGAACGTCCCAGTCTATGCCCCTGCGCCATACTTCCTGTATGAGCCTCTTGGCCTGGATGGTGACTGGAGAGGCCAGGCCCAGGGGGTCGTAGACCGACATTACTATTCTGAGGATTTCCCTCTTCGTGGGCGCGTTCTTCTGTAGCAGGTGCGGCGGAATTCGTTCGAAGTTAAGGTTGAAGGCGAGCTCGTCCCGCTGTGGCTCCCATACGAGTCCCAAGACCTTTTCTGTCTTCGTGCCGTCGTCCAGCGCGACTTGAGCCTTCTCGGCTTGTTCCTTGTCGAGACTTCGTGCAACTCGCTGCAAGTTGGAGACCCAGCCGCGGAGATGGAAATTGCCCTTCCGATGGACGTCCTGGACCTGCTTCGAAGTTGCTATAGCTTCCTCTTCTGTTTGGAAGCTGTGCAGGTAGTCGTCCATGTAGTGGGCCTTGACTATGGCCGCGGCTGCTGCTGGGTACTCCTTCTCGTGTTCTTTACGAAGATCGCCGTCGCTGGAGAGCTGGTCGCACCGAAGATAAGGGACATCATCCTGTATTCGTCGGGAGGGCCGTCGCGTCTATCTCCGCGCCAAAGGTACCTCAGCGCGTCCCTGTCGTCCTCTTTGATGCCGATGCGCATGAACATTTCCGCTATGTCGGCCGTCACCGCCACGCGATGTTGACGGAATCTCATCAAGGTCCCGGGGAGTGGCTGCAGCAAATCTGGCCCGGTGAGAAGGTAGTCATTTAAGGCGACTCCCTTCGTCTTCGCTGCAGCATCATGAACTATTCGAACCTTCCCCGGTTTCCTCGGATTGAGAACGGGAAAGTGCGGCAGGTACCAGGTTTTTCCCGGCGTTTTCTGTGGCGGTGCCTTTTCGGCGTACCCTTTTTCTATTAGGGCCGCCATGAGTTCCGCGTACTTTTTTCGCAGCTCCGGGTCCTTGTCGATGCGTTTTTCCGTGTTATGCATCCCCCGCGTCTCCCGACTGTGACACCGCCGTGACTCCTGTAGAGTCCGTAGTCCCCCGACTTACATACTCGTCTCCTTCTGAGATGTCTTGCTCGGAGCAAGAGACTGACCCTGGTGAAGGCGACTTCACCACGGTCGTCAGTAAAAAGACCAAGAAGAGGAAGCGCGCTGAAGGCTCTTCCTCTCCAGTCTCGTCCTCCCCGACTAAACAGGCCGGAAAACCAAAGTCTAGAAAGACTAAACCGGCCCCTAGGCCCGAGCTACCCGCGATGTCCGTGCAGACTAGTACTGCCGCGTCCCCCGCTCGCCCCCCAATCGCCCCTCAGGCATCCCAGGCCTCGCAGGCCTCTCAAATAGTTCCGTCTCAGGCCCCTCTGACTTCCGAGACGGAAACCGCTTCCAAATTGCCTCCTCCTGTCATAGTACAGGAGAAGGAAAAATGGAACATCATCTCGGCCGCGATAAACGAGAAAAAGCTCCGTTACTCGTCGGCTACCACAACTCCGATCGGGATAAAGGTCCAGGTCCAAACGCCTCAGGACCATCGCCTCCTAACTGCGTTCCTCCGTGGAAAAAACATAGGTTACCACACCTATGCCTTAGAGGACGAACGTGTCCTCCGCGTCGTCATTGTAGGTGTCGACAAGTTCATCTCCGAAAGGGATGTACTTGAAGACCTAATAGCCCAAGGTTACCCCGCGACCGAGGTACACAGGATGTACCACCCCGTCAAAAAACACGTGTACAACATGGTACTAGTGATCCTCCCCCTTACCCCCGAGGGTAAGGAAATTTTTAACATACGCGCCGTATGTAATATAACCGGAATACGCGTGGAACCCCCCCGTAAAAGAGGCACTCCTGGCCAATGCCACAGGTGCCAACTTTACGGGCACTCCGCGCGAAACTGCCAAGCCCGACCGCGTTGCGTCAAGTGCCTAGGAGACCACGGCACCTCTGACTGCCCACGCAAAACACCAGCTGAGGAGTCCGAACCCCCCAGCTGTGTGCTATGCAAAACACAAGGCCATCCGGCTAATTACAGAGGGTGTGTAAAAGCACCCAAAGTAAAGAGACGAATTGCGCCTCAAACAAAGAAAAACAATAAGGAAAAAACAAAGCAGAGATTTATCCCTGCTCCGCTTCCCACTAAATCACCTTGGGTGAACAGCACTAGTGCCCCTAATAACTTCCCCGTGCTCCCCAACAGGGCCCAGCCCACCGCCGCGCAAAAACCCGCGCCCTCCGCGACAAAACCTGCGCCCCCAGCGGCAAAGCCCGCAACACCCGTGGCAAAACCCGTGCACCCCGCGAAAAAGCGCACTCCCCCCGCGAATATAACCTCCAATTACGGAGACGACCTGCGTGACGTGACCGACTTCCTAAGCCTCATAAACCCGTCAGAGGTAGCCGAATTCTCCTACGGACTACGGACGGCTAGGACTTTTTCACAATTATCCGCCTGTCTGTCGACTTACAACGATTTGATCCGCAGGATCAATTCTCTCAATTTATCACTATCGTTTAACTAATGGATTCAACCGGAAGAATAAAACCGCGCTCCCTACAGGTAGTTACGTTTAATACAAACGGCATACATAATAATTTAGACGAAATCCGCGAATTCGTCATAAACCACAATGTCGATATTTTACTAATGCAGGAGACGTTCCTTAAGCCTAGTAGAAAAAGCCCAAAAATAGCTAACTATAAAATAGTTAGAAATGACAGAACCCGATCCCAACTCGGAGGCACAATGATTTATTACAAAAAATCATTGCACTGTGTTCCCCTAGAACCCCCATCCCTAACTAACTTAGAAACTTCTATTTGTCACATTAGCATGACAGACCATCAACCTATCATAATTGTATCTGCCTATTTAGCCAGCAAAATGCCCATAACTTCTAGCGAATTAAGATCGCTATTTAATTTAGGCAATGCCGTCATTATTGCCGGCGACCTAAACTGCAAACACACAGAGTGGGGCAATGTCATATCTAATACGAATGGCATTAGATTATCCGTCTTAAGCGACTCCTTAAATTTTGCAATTTTAGCCCCTAACGACCCCACTCGCTACGACACTGCTAGCCGTAGTAACAACCTTATTCATAACCCTAGTGTTATTGATATTGCGTTAGTTAAAAACATTAACCTCAACATCTCTTTGGAAACAATCCACGAGCTTAACTCGGACCACAGACCAGTTAAAATTGCGCTTGGCAATTCTAACCAACTCGCTGCTAGTACTAAAAAGATAATTGATTATAAATTACTAGCAGATAACCTAGAAAACCTTCAATCGAGTCACCTCGATCTCATTCCCGATTTCATCGAAAACTCTAAAGTGGCGCTTGAGGCCTCTCTCCACTTGACTGATCATCTGGTAGAGAACATCGAAAAATCTTCTAGGGAAATGCCAACGATTCATGAGAATCGCTGGCCTCTCCCAGATGATATAAAAGAGTCCATCAGACTCCGTAACGCGGCTAAACGCACATACGATCGCTACCCATCGGAAGACTGGAGGAGGGCCCTCCGTCACTACGAGAGGGAAGTTAAATATAAAATCAAACAACACAAAGCCGAGAGGTGGGATCGACTTCTTAGCGAACTCGAACCGTCTCACACGGCCTACTGGCCGCTCGCGAAGTCCCTCAAAAAAGATACGGAGAGCGACATGCCTCCACTAAACAGACCAAATCGTCCTCCTGCACTGGAGGATATCGACAAAGCCGAATGCTTGGCCGACACCATAGAAAATCAGTGCCGACCTAGTACTCTCCCGACCGACCCTGATCATGATAATCTAGTCAATACCGAGGTAGAAAGCCGACTCATGGCCCCACCATCAGAGCCTCTCAGGCCGGTGGATATGGAGGAAATCAAAGATATTATTAAAGATTTGAATTCCAGAAAGGCCCCAGGCCTGGACGGTATCTCAAATAAAACCCTTAAATTACTACCTGCCACTATAATTGAATTGCTCGTGAACATCTTTAACGCCCTTTTACTAGGATGTTCATTCCCAGATATATGGAAAGTAGCTATAATAATAGGTATCCACAAACCGGGTAAACTCCGGACGGAACCAAGTAGTTACAGACCAATTAGCTTAATTAGTTGCCTCGGTAAAATTTACGAAAGAGTTATACTAAGACGCCTAAAAGACGTCATAGTTGATAAAAAACTCTTACCTGACGAACAATTCGCATTCCGCGAATTCCACAGCTGTCCCGCTCAGGTACACCGCCTAACGGAGTACATATTAGAACAAAAGAACAATAGGAGACCGACTTGCGCTGTTTTCTTTGATGTCGCAAAAGCATTCGACAAAATTTGGCACAATGGGCTAATTTATAAACTTTTTAAACTCGGCATTCCCGATAGTCTTGTTATAATAATAAGTAACTACCTCAAAAACCGTAAATTTCGTTTCAGAGTCGAAGGCATTCTGTCTTCACTTAGAGATCTAGAGGCTGGAGTACCGCAGGGCTCGGTTCTCTCCCCGACCCTCTACAATCTCTACACGTCCGATTTGCCCACCCACCCTCGAGTACAAAAAGCGCTATTCGCAGACGACACGGCCCTGTTCTTTGCTCATCGCCAAATAGCTTTCGCGTCCAAAAAACTCCAAGAAGCAGTTACCGAACTCGGTAAATGGTTCGCAAAATGGAGAATCGAACTAAACCCCGACAAAAGTCACGCTATATTATTTAACGGACTAAAACGTAAGAAAATGCAACCTATTAGTCTGCACGGAAAATTAATTCCCGAAGTCACGGCTGTCAAATACTTAGGAGTAGTACTAAACAAGTCGATGTCATTCACGAACCATATATCGAATACCGTACGTAAAGCGAAATTTGTATTATACAAATTATATCCTTTACTCAACGCGAGTAGCAAAATGTCCTTAAGACATAAGCTCACCTTATACAAAACATGTATAAGAACGATACTCACTTATGCGTGCGTCTCTTTCGCACACATAAGTGACAATCAGATGAACCAATTGCAACGAGTTCAAAACCGTTTTTTGCGCATGGCAACAGGTGCCCCCCGTTACATGCGAAACATCGACTTGCATAGAGACTGCGAGCTTATCACTATCAAAGCCTATATCAAAGAACTCTCGGAGAGATTCTTTGAGAAAGGAAAAGTACATCCCAATCCGCTCATTCGTAAGGCTGTGGACTACGAACATGACGCACCGACATTCCGATACCCCTTCAGGCGGCCTAAGCATATCTTAGCCGACCCTGTAGATCCCATCACAGAATACGTAACGTACTGTGTACAGTTACGCAAACACAAATCACACTCACCCGCGTGGTTAGTACTGCACCGGGGACGACGCCGGCGCCTTCCCCGAGGACTTAACACGACCCGAACGACAAACAGACAGACCGACCGAAATCCGGTGCCGAGCTCGATCCCGGGTTCGAGTTCGCATGCGGATAGCATAGGAACACACCTAAATCATGACCGCGACCGCGACATTGTCGTAGAGAGCTCTACCAATTACTTTGACATTAGAACATACACGCGTATGTCACCCCAACCGGACTCGGAAGGGGAGAGGGACGGCCCTCTTTTATGCAATAACATTAATAACTTGAGCTCATCTACCGCGATAACTCGTACGCAGCTAGTTTGTGCTACCGCGCGCGAGCAGCCTCACTCGTCAGAGAGTGAGTAAGGGGTCGGACCCCTTAAGAGCAGGGGGGATCCGTGTCCCCACGTCAGATGAAAATAGCTTATTTTCGTAGCTCTCCCCAATATTGCCCGATTAGAATGTCACACGTGTGACTTTAGGGGAGGGGGCCAGGCCCCCTCATTGTTTATCTCCAAACCAACTAGCAACAGACTAGTTATAGCCACGATTAAACTACCACGGTCTTAACCAGACCAGTAGCTTAGACCCTTTCGAAAAAAAAAAAAAAACGTGTTATGCAGCCTTCTCAGTGCGTTGTCATAGTTGTTGGGCATCACACAGTCCTCCCTCTTCCAGAGCATTCCTGTCTCGAACCGGCCCCCGACCTTTCGTGTGCTGCTATTCAGGATGTCGAGGGCTCTTCGCTCTGGATCGGACTGCGGCTTCTTCTCTTCTATCCCCATTGACTCGATGGAGAAGTGGTGCCTTAGCATGTCGTCCATCCTGTCGTCCACCAGGTGATTTACGAAGTGTACCCGGTGTCCGAGGGTGCGCGAGTCGGTGCCGTGCAGGACCCAGCCTAGTGGCGTCTTCGATGCCGCGGGTTGGCGGCGTTCTCCTCTTCTAACTTCGGACGCCACTAGGAGGTGCCAGTTGTCCTGGCCTATGAGGACGGTCGGCTGCATCTCCTGGTAGGTGAAGTGCTCCTCCAGGTCTTTGAGGTGATCACAGGCCCACACCGTTTCTTGCCGGACGACCTGAGGTGATAGTTTCAAGTCGTCGATGGTTCGGGCCTCTATGTCGTGGGCCTCTCCACTGCCCCTTAGCTGGATAGTAACCCGACGAGACGACTCGGACTTGAGGTTGTCCGGCGCCAGTGTCTCTATCTCAAGGGGATCGATGCGTCCCTTGGCGCCGATCTTCCTCGCTACGTCGGAGTCCAGCAGGGTGACCGTTGACCCGTCGTCCAGGAGGGCGAAAGTGTCGGCGGAGCTCTTTGACCCGGTGACCCGAACTGGCACTATCTTCAGATAGGTGTGGGCTCTTCTATGTTCGTGCGTTGATGTCACCTGTTCCTTTTCGCCTTCCTTTGGCTTGTTAAAGTGCAGCAGTGGGTGATGGCTCCTAACGCACCCATCTATTTTACAAGTCCGGAAATCGCACTTGTGAGACATCGTTTTATAGCGGAGGCATCTGAAGCAAAGTCTGTTTTTCTTTGCTATGGCCCATCTATCTTCCGTCGACGCTTGCTGCATTTTGTCGCACTTGACCGGGGGATGACCTATTTGTTCGCAGAGGAGACACGGCCTTTCTTTTGTTTTCTTCTCGCCTTCTGTTCGTGCGTGGTGCGCACGCTGCCTTCTATAAGGCGGCGTCGTGTTGTCCTCTGCTATTGGTTCCGGAGCTGCATATCGTGCGCATCTTCTTGCTTCTTTTTCTATAAACTCGCAGAATTGTAGCAGCTCCGGTTCGTTTTTCTTCCCGGTCTCTATTGTCTCGACGTAGTCGAACCAGCGATATTTTGTGGTCGACGGAAGCTTCTCCACTATGTTCTTGATTATTTCCGGACTGTATAAGTATCTGTCTTTTCCCAGGAGCCGAAGTGTGGCGACGCTGTTCGCTATTTTGTTAGCGAACAGGCAAATGTCCCTCGGGGCGTCGCTTGTCCTGGGAAGGTTGCGCAGTTTGTCTAGCTCGGCGATCGCTATGGTGTCCGGTCGGCCGAATCGATCTTCCAGGGTCTTCATAATGACGTTTGACGGAGCGTTTGCTATGAGGAGGCTGGTCACGGCTTCCTTGGCCTTCCCTTTCAGGGCTCTTCGTAGCCTTGCTGAGTTTTCAGCCGTGGCCAGGTGGCGCTCCGTCTCCATGTAGGCTGACCGGAAGGCGAGCCATTCGCTGTAGGCCCCGTTGAAGAAGGGCAGCTCCCCCAGGTACTTCGAGCTTCTGTTCGCCGCGGCGCTGTTTACGGCCGCGGTGATAGCTGAGGTGAGCTGCGCTAACTCGCTATTCACTGGCTGCGATGCTATTTGCGATGCTATTTGCCCCGACGTCGGTGGTGCCGCTGTTTTCGATGCTTCGACGCGGGGCAGCGGGGAATCTTTCGGCGGCTTGGGGCCCGCCGATGACGAGCACGGAACTATATTCCCCGACGGTTGCTCGATGACTTCTATATTTTCCTCGGGTGCTGTGTTACGTGGTGGTGGCGGCGGGGCTTGCGAAACTATGAGTGCTCCCGCCGGTAACGAAGGCGGCAGAAGAGGCTGGATATCTATATGGCCCTCTTCCGCACGCTGATTTTCCAACCACGACGTCACTCTCTCCTGTGCACCCTCGGATTCATTGTCTGTGTCCTCCTCCGATTCCGCTTCGAGAACCCTCATCCGGGCGATGGCGAGCTCCAGTTTGCGCTTTGCTATGTCTTCGGCGGCGCGGGCGAGTTTCTTCGCCTTCTCCACCTTACTTGAGGCGCTCCTGGACTTCGCTCTCGACGGTGCGGCTTGTATGGTAACCGGCACCAACGGAGACTTCGACGGGTCTTCATGTTGTAGCGGGAACGACGGGCGGGACTCAGGTGCTTCACGAACTGTGAGATCCGCTTCTTCCTCGATGGATGGTCGGTCCTCTTCACGGGGTGCCGACGCAGCTATTCCGCTCTGCGATCGTGTGACGGGCATGGCGACGATGTGTTGACTATGTTCAACTATCCGGCTCGAACGTGACCAAAATGTGCAGTGTTGCCGTGCGAGAATTTACTCGAGAACGGCTTCTGCACTGGGTGTGGTCGAAATAAAACACTTCGTCGCTATGTACTATTAGCGGGGATCGAGAAAAATGCGATTCCGGCCAGCCTTTCTTCTATATGACGATGATCCCAACCCAGATATTTCCCCAGTTCTGCTATTCGATGTTCGCGGTAGGCTGGCGCGGAGCGGACTCACGGTCTGCCGGCGGCCGACCCGACCCTATGTTTTTACCTGGCCGGCTGCCTGGCCGGCGATCCCGTTATTTTACCCTGCCCCCGCTAAACTTTATTTATTTCTCAACTATTTTAAAACACAAATAAATATTTCTATTGTAACAATAAACTAAGCCTCTGCTAGCTTTCTTAAATTCTATTCTTAAATATCCTTTGTTTATTGTTTTGACAAAGACAATGCTTTATTACTTTTAAGGGAAACATCTCAATACAAATTTCCAAGGAACACGATAATTACGTATTTTAACTAATAAACCTAATACAGTCAAAGGAAGCGAACACGAAGCGATTTCATTAACTTTCTAAAACATGTTCGCCGCCCTTGTCGCCGTTGTCCACAACAAGAATAAGCTATTTTACTATTCAAATTAACTATGCGACTATTAACTATTGACTATATTGGTTTTGGGAATAAAAGGCATGTACACGAGATGGTTTATTCAGAGACTCTAACACGAATTATCAATCAATATTTTTAAACCTATTACTATTACTAATAAACTAAACTGTAAATATTATCTATATCATGTTTACTATAACCTATTTATTTATTGTCTCGTACACATATACTAAACTATTTAAACTGTTCTTGCACTAACTAAAAACTGTAACCTATATTTTGCGTCGTCTCGTACATGTAATGTTGAACACTTTTGTAGAAAAGTTTTGGCCATTTCATTTCCTAACTACAATAAATGGAGATAATATATAAAACTGATGTTTTAATTGAATTATTCAAGAAAATATATTTTATAAATCCTTCTAGGCTTATTCATATTATTTATGTACAAATAAACTTACATATAACGAGCGCGATAAATAAAAGATATTAAATTACAAATGGGATGACGTCACATCCAGATCGGAAGTACCGCAAAAGCGTTTTCGTCAGTACAATTCCTATTTTCATAAAATAATATTTTCAAATCGACTTTATTTATCAATCATAAGCTTTTATTTCACGATAAGGGTGAAATACAGTTTCCTAGGCCAAGTTCTACTAGAAATATGCATTTTTTCAATGAAATTAAATATATGTCAAGTAGCCTATTTATATAATTTTCCACACTCAAATTATTTATATATTTTTCCAAAACTTCTCTACAATCCTTTACAGCCCTATCACAAATATCATTCCACCACAAAGCAGGTACCCTTTTTTTTAAATTTTTTAGATGAATTAGTAATTATAATTTTTGGAACACATTCATCTCTTAAAGTGTTTAGTAGATCACAGAAATGATTATAACTTTCTAAAGGATTTTGTAAATTATGTTCAAAATCTTGAAATAAATCATTTGACATATTAAAGAACTTATCCCAGTTAGCTTTTTTGAATAAATACTTATTTACATTTTTATTTATGTCATGTTGCATAGGAGAAGTATTAAGTTTTGCAAAAGTTGGAAAGTGATAACTTCCCAACGGATCCTCACCGACATACCATTCACAATAGGGAGCCAGCTCTGGGCTCACTAGTGTAACATCAATTGCAGAAGTGTTATTGTTTGGTCTGCATACTCTAGTAGCACAACCTGTATTTAAAATACATAAATTATATTCATCTATAACTTCTTAAGTCTCGTCCTCTTGTATTATTTATAGTACAACCAAAAGCTATGTGATGGGCGTTACAATCACCCGATATGATAATAGGTTTAGGAATACACATACTTTATAGAATTCCTAATAATTATTGCCACTCCTCTGCGTTCATTTGAAGCATTTTTAAAAATGAAATTATACCCAGGGAAATGAATCCGAGGACTTGAAGTTTTCAGCCATGTTTCATTTAATAAAGCTATATCTATTTCTTTATCTATTAAGAGTGATTGAAGTAAAGGTTTTTTATTATTTAGACTCTGGATGTTATGCTGTACAATATTAATACTATCCATTACTTATTAAAGTTTTTAATGAATGTTTCTTTAATATGTGTTGTAGTCTTAATCTAATTAAAATTTCCTATACTTACAATAGTGCTTATAATGGCTTCTAAAATTTTTTGATTATTAATAATGTCCTGGGCTGATATCTTTTCTGGAACAATTTTAACATTTTGAGGTTTAGTTTTTGTCAGAGGTGGGAAAGATGTTAAATTATTTGTTATGTCTGCATAAGTAGAATTATTATTTCTCAAAGATATGTTTTTCTTAATTTTGTGTGTTGTGATTACCTCCACAGTTTTTACATTTTAAAACTTCTGATGTACATTCTTTATAGGAATGGTTCTCTGCACATTTAGAACATGCTTGTTCATTAAAATAATATTTTGCAGAGTGATTGAAAAGTAAGCATTTAAAACATAGTAGAACTGGAAGTATATAATTATGAACCTTATATCTCCATCCACCTAAGAAAATGCATTGTGGTAATACAGTGCAAGAAAAAGTAACAGTAATAGTAATTAACGGAACAAATGTATTATTTTCTTTTTTCATAAATCTACGTATACCAATTATGTCAATATCGCTACTTATTTTTTCAAATAAATCCGTATTACTAATTTCCTTAGGAATGTACCTAACTACCCCAACCCTTTCCACAGAGGCTGCTGGGATATATGCTCTTAGATTGTTTTCTTGAATAAATGATGCATTGAGGAAATCATTAGCTAATGCCGCTTGTTTGAATTGAAAGTTATTTTTATTTTGCGAGCGCTTATTCTAGCTCTTTCATAAACTCCTTTTGCGTTTTTGAAAATTTTCGAAAGGCTAAGGGGGTTCATGTTTCCTATTTTTGTATCCTTATGACACTGTTCGACGAAGACAGTAAATTCTCCGCTGCAATTATTGTCAGGATATTTTCTAGAATACGAAGGCTTAGTAAAGGGTTTGTACTTATCGCCTGAGATTTCATCTATTTTCCTTTTCTTCGATGACGAAGATTTATAGTTCGGATCATCTCCGTCGCTCTCGTCCTGCATATTATCTACTTTTAAAGTAAGTACTTTTAATGTATGAAAACTATTAAATACGATTTTTCCAAATTGTTGTTCAAAAAAGGCGCCTTCCTCTTCCCGCCAAAAAGAGCAAGTCCATCACACGTATAGTGCGTTCAGTGTTGTCACACCAAATTTTAGAAAATCATTAGACGTCATGCCAAAAATTGGTAGAATTAGGTAGATGTTAGAACCAAAAGTTGGTAGATCTACCACCCTCATATCAGTAAATGTTTTAGAATAAAAAATGCTAGTTTATCCACAGAGAGAGTTTTATTGATAGTGTTTATACATATTTTTATTGAATAATTTTAAATGTTCAGCAGTCAGCACTCGGCTCTTCGTTCTTTGAAATTAAGTTCATTTCAAAGAACGAAGAGTAACGTATGAAGCAAACCTTCCAATGCCGCTTCCCCAACCCGCGGCCCGCCCTCCGGGACTTTATTTGTGGCCCGCGTAATGTTAAACCATTTTGAAATTCACGCCCACCGAACAAAATAATGTAAAGTCGTCATGATAGTCGTGAAATTTTTACCACTTTTTCAAATCGTTAATTTTGAAGAATGTTATTTTTTAACCCTAATTTTTTTGTTGCGGCCCGCGTCATCAAGACCAAAACATGTTTGTACATTGTACCAATCCCGCATGATAAAAAGGTTGAGGACCACTGTAAGCTAATGTGTCAGTGCTAAGTTAGTTTCTCGCTGACATGTCTTTTAAATGTTGGCAGAAGAGAACAGTCTCTCAACATTTGCACTGCTATCAGCTATGTGGAAGTGCAAATACCTACTTGTCTCCTCGACAATATTCAGATTTCAGACTATCCTGATAGATTTTATCTTGAAATATTGAGAATCAATAATAATTAATCAACTATTAATTTAACGTTTCGGACCGTTCACAGACTAGTGATAATTGCTGAAGGAAGTGTTGTACCCAGGGCTTCACAACGTTATCGAATAACAGAAAAAATATCGTTACGTACCGTTATTTTTATAATGGTAGCCTGATAACGTTATTTTTTTAACGATATTTAGTAAAATAACGTTATATTTACCGTTATTATTATAACGATATTTTTTCGTTATGTATAAACGAACAAATATCGTTATAATAATAACGGTAAATATAACGTTATTTTCTTATATCAGGTATGCGATCATGCACGGTGCACTAAATCTCAGTCGCAGCCCACTTTTTTGCGAGATTTGTGTGAAAATACAAAGAAAAAATACACCTTATAAGCGTGATTACGTTTAGAAAATTTTCCCGCCTGTCATGACTTTCTTGACGGACTATAACGTTATCAAAGAACATATATTTATCGTTATAAATTCTATATAACGTTATAACATTAACCGTTATTAATATCAATTTTTAACGTTATTTTTAATATCGGGTAAATTTTCATAACGTTATGCCCTTGAAGCAGTAACGTTATGAAAAAATAACGTTCTTTGAAGCCCTGGTTGTACCAAGACGACTCAATATACCAAAATGCTATCCGAGCAGCCTGTAACGTTTATTATTTGTACGTGAACAATTATTATGTTGAACAATAGGTAGATTTGATCCCGAAGTTGGTAGATATGTAGAAGGGAGGTGAAATAGGTAGATCTACCATAAAGTTGGTAGATGTGACAACACTGAGTGCGTTTCATGTCGTCATGTTGGCACTAATGCAAATTAATATTGCCCCATTACCCTTACTGTGCTGCCTTAAATTAGGGGAGGTAATATGTTATCACAAAATGCTATTAAAGAAAATTGTACATAATTCTAACAGCTTTCGATCGCGGCCCTGCCTGCGTTAACGTCTATCCCTCGGGGACCGTTCTTTTTCTCGGGATAAAAGGTACCCTATATCCTTCTCCATACTCCAGAGTTCCAGACAACGTGTACCTATGAAAGTTTTATGATGATCCGCTTAGTACTTTATGTGTGAAGGCGTAACCAGCAAAGTTACTTTCGCATTTACTAGCTAAAAGCCGAGCTTTGTGAGGGCTCGCGTCATCACACCTTCACTGACTGATGATAACACATTTACATGTAAATACTATGTTAAATCACAAATCAACAAAATGTACAGGTTGTGAGAAGTACTAGGGCTCGCTTCGCTCACCCTGATAATATTATTGTACTAGCTTTTACCCGCGCCTTCGTTCGCGTGTATGTAGTTTTCGTTACTAGAAGTGCGTTTCATCAAATAGTTCCTTTGCCATCATGTTGGCATTCTCTGTTAATAACGTAAACACTGTAGACACGCTCTGCATGTATTCATAAGTTTTACTGTGTTTAAGGGTGATTAAACTGACGCTGGTAACCCTATTTCACTAAGCCGTAATGGCGGCAACCCGAGTTTAATGGAATTATTGGGGCCTAGTTACGTTTTTCACGTTCACAAAACTCTTTCACTCTTAGCACCATCATTCTTTCACCACTCTTTAATGTTTTCGTCATGATTTTCTCACGAAATCACAGTAAAATTATGAAAACTCGCAGAGCATGTCAACCTTGTTTACATTATTGACAGACAGGCAAAGGAACTATTCGATGAAACGTACTATAGTATAGTGCGTTTCATCGAATAGTTCCTTTGCCGTCATGTTGGCATTCTTGTCTGTCAATAATGTAAACAAGGTTGACATGCTCTGCGAGTTTTCATAATTTTACTGTGATTTCGTGAGTGATTAATGATTATCTCCCCTAATTTAAGGTAGCACAGTAAGGGTAATGTGGCAGCATTAATTTGCTTTAGTGCCAACATGACGGCAAAGGAACTATTTGATGAAACGCACTATATCCCCTTAATAGTTTGCACAGATAGTCTGAGATCAATTTATTTTATTTATAAATTATTTACTCCTTATGACTCCCGCACACAGGCGCGATATTATCGGTCGATAACATTTTACCGGTAAAATATCAATACCTTTATCTAAATGTGATGCAGGCACTTCACATGGCTATTAATTTTGTATTTGTTATTGGCTATTTGTTGTATTTGCCAACATTAATGACGAATACGCTAACAAGCAAATAAAGGCAAATACGACCTTCCACACATGGACGTCGATTAAGGATGTATATATATTATAACACACGATATAACATTAATAAATTCAAAGATTTATTTATTTATTTTATTGTACAAAGCATGTATTGCAACATTTTTTTTTTACAAGTAAAAATTTATGCACTTTCCCATACAAAATCCTAGGAGGTTTATCCGTATGGGAGAGACGTTCTGATTGCATATTTTATAACTACTGTTACATATTTTTAAGTTAACTATTTATTACATACCTAGCTTAAGTATACAGTTTATTAGATATATTTTTTTCACATGTAGTATACAGTACATACAATATGCACACCTTACATTGTACAGCACAGATTATTAACTAATTGCTTAGTACACTTATGTTTTAGCTATTAATACTCAAGATTGGATTCTTTAAATATATATTTTTTATATTTACCTTTGTAGTTAATTGAGTTTGAATACATGTATTGTAAATCGGCAGTAAGTAAAGTAAAAAGGTATGATACTGTAGCAGTACCTACACGTTCGTTCGGCGATTGAAACAAAGAAAACTACGCCCCGAAAGGGGCGCCCGCCGTCTTTGTATGTAACGTTCGTCGTAGAAGATGAAACAGAGAAGAAAATCGTTCTGCTAAGAACGTACGTTCGCAATAACGAAAGAAACCGTCTGTGTAATAATACCGGACGTGACCCAGCCCTGAAAAGGACTTTTTCTAATAAGAATTCTTCACAACACAACACTACGCGTCTTCACATCGTGCCTACATCGAGAGGGATCTTCAACAACGTAGCTGCAGTCTTCAAGGCGTTTATATAACATCTTCTGTCTTCATAAAATGGCGGCACTATTATTATTACCGGCGCACAGTGGAAAATTTGGGTCCGTATCGGATCAAAAATCTGTAACTTCAAGGTTTTTCATCGTATTGTATTGAGATTTGGCACATGTATACAGTGATATACAAAGATTTTAAAAATAATCAATTTTTGTATTTTTTTTCAATGTATACATATTTATTTTAGGTAAAAAAAAAAGAAAAGAGAAAAAAAGTAATATTACGAGTAGTTATATGTTTATTTTTTATAAATAAGTACTAATATGAGTAAAATTAAGAAAACTTAAATAATTACTTATCACACAAGCATAATAAAATACATAAAATTTTAAAATCGTATAGTACCTATCTATACCTCACACCAAACTAATTGATCTCAAATTAGACAAATCTTATAATATTATTGTTTTTTTTTTAAACTAGGTCTTAGTTACTGATAATGTTATATCTAATTGTTATTATCCTCGCTATTTTTTCTTAGCTCTTCAACAAGACGAGCCTCTACCTCACCTAAGGCCCGCAGTCCTTGCAAAAATGCGTTACAAATGTGCTCAAACCCATATTCTTCTAGTAAAAGAGTGTTTTTCCTTTCCTTTGTTGATTCTGAGGAGTCTCCATAAGCAATGCACGGTCTTCCTTGTTCACCAGAAGTTGATGGCAGTGAATGTGCTTCAGACTCCGGAAACTGTACTGAATATCCTGACTCCAGCCAGCTTGTATTATTCAGAATAAATTGGTCCTTTTTCCGTGATGCTTTAGCCCAGCGCTTATTCACCAATTACAAAACACAAGTTGTTTTCAGAAACATTTAATGTTTGCTGTAGAACTATGGACAACGATTCCAAGGTTCTGCCACGCTCGATATAGGGAATGATGAAATCACCCTTAGTACAGTTGAAAGTTGACATTTTAATGGAAATAACCAATTTAAATAAGTGTCACTTAATATGAAATACACGCTGAAGTGTGCAATTTGAAGATATTTGCTTCCCCTTAAATACTGGTTTTTCAGATATTAAATACGTACTAATGTCAATGTTATGCATATTTACTCACGCAGGACGAGTGCAAAATAGATAATAAGCTATTGCTATCAAAATATTGTGGTTAATATTGTTTTTGTAAAGTATGTCAGCAGTAACCGCAAAAGATACCGAATTATCTACTCCGATTTCTATCACATTTTTTTCCTATAACTTCCAGGACCGCAAACTTCCGCAGCAGATTTTTTTAATTTCTCATTTATGAATAGTAAGGCTATCAAAAAACACATAAAGTTGCGCGTGGGGAGCCGTGGGTAAATATGAAAACCTTCGACGAAAAAAAAAGAAAGTGAAAAATAGGGTATGTCAATTTTTAAGTACTTACTCAAAAATAAAAAGCATATTAAAAAAAGTTAATAGCTCATTAATAAGAACATAAAATATCCTTTTTAAAAATGTATAAAACCGCATGCATGTGCTAAATACTTTTTTCACAATATTCATTTGAATTATGTGTATGCAAACATTTGAATGAGCCATCCGCTACTTCAACTTACTTCAACCTATGAAAAAAAAAAATATGCAGTTTTAGTACAAAAAAAATGTCTGATTAGGATTATTTGGTTATTAGAGTATCGAATGCAATAAATATTTCATTCAAATTGTGATATTTTTAAAAACCATTTATGATATGCTCTAGTTCTACCATTTTCCATAGTGCGGCGCGGCGGCGAGCGGTGCAGCGAGACGACATCACTTCAAGACTGCGCGGCGATGTGAGGCCCCGCCAGTGCTTCCAGATTCAAAATGTGAAATTACAGTGTTGTCAGTGAAAAAATACAGGGAATCCTAAAAAAATGAAGTAAATTAGACTTACTAAATACAGTAGAATTACAGTAAAATTTTACAGATTTAAAAGAAAACAATGATTGATTTACTACAATATTTATAGCACTTTTTATTCATTTATTAATCATGTACCTATTCAAAAATAATATTTTCATGCTTCTGATATATTTTGGACGTCATCTTAGAAATCATTTCTTTTGTGGGCTTGAAATCCACACAATTTTCTGAACGTCGACGAATGGCTTGCTGGGATAACATATTTCCTTTAATGGTATCTGTGATTAGGCAGTTCCTCTGCTTCGTTTTTATATTATTTATCTCACTGAACTTACGCTCACATTCGGCATTAGAGTGAGGCAAAGATAATATTTGAAGCATAAATCGCGGCAGAAGATGAAATTTGCTGTCTCCATTATCATCTTTCAATAGAGCCAGCTGATGCCAAAACACGTCTGCTGGTTGATTTGTGTTCAAATGTTTTTCAGCTATGATGATCATGTTTCTCCATTCGTCGTCTAACTTCTGTTGTTCGGATAGTATATTTTATTGAAATTGAAATACAGTAAAATCCTACACTGTATTTTATCATTACAGTAGACAGTAGAAAAGTCCAAAATACAGTAAATCTACTGTAATTACAGTGAATCTGGAGGCACTGGGCCCCGCAGGGGCTAGCTCCTATATTTATACTCAAAGCCGCGAGCGGCGCGCGGACGCAGCCAATCAGGATCGACCTTTTGTTAATATTTTTATCCCTTTCTAATAGTTTTCCCTTTCTAGCTTTTGTAAATATTTTTATCTCATTCATTATGTCTCTTTCTGTTTTGCAATAACCAATCACAATTAATCTTTTAACTTTCTGTACAGTTTCTGGTAATAATAATTATGAAAATTTTTTGTATATAAGCAGCACAAAGTTCTCAATAAATCACTTCAGTTCACCACAGTAAATCGAGTTTTACTCTTTACTCCTCCGACCTCTAGTGAACTCTTAGAGAGACCAACCGGTCCTCTAAAATATGTTTTAATGTTCTAAAGCCATAATTGTTCGTTATTTTTGGTAGACAATACTTCTTAATATATAATACTGGTCTTTAGTGGCTAGGTCTTACATGTTCCTCTAAGTATTCAGTGATTCTCATTTCAGTTAGAATACAGAATTTTATTTTATCATACACATTAATGACATTATAGTATTCAAATAATTCTTGATCTTTATATTTAAATTTTTTGACTATGTGTTTGGGTGTTATGGTCTTAAGTATTATTATTTGTAGTTTGTAAATATCTTGGATGTATGACTTGAATGTTAGACCGTAACTTCTAAGTCCATAACTTATTACAGAATCTGCAAGAGACATATACATAAGTCTTAAAATTTTATATGGTAGCTTATACTTGAGAACTGCCAGTCTACTTAATATTGATCTTAGTTTTGTACAGACATGGTCCTTATGAGCTCCCCAGTTAAAAACATTATCAATAATGAGGCCTACATACATATGATTATTTACATTTTCAATTGGTGTGAATGCGCACTGTGCTGCGTTATGCAGGCGCATATGAGTGTGAGCCACAATGAGGGGCTTGTATTGGACTTTATTGTGCGGTGAGTGTATGTGCATAAGTTTAAGATTCTGACCCAAATTGAAAATATACAGTGTGTAACAAAAATAAGTGATAATACTTTAGGGTGTGTACGTGTTCCTTGTAGAGAGTTCACTGTGAAAGTAGCAGCTCTGAAAGATGATCTTTTTTTTTTCACTTTTGTATGGGCAAGAGCCCGAGCGTCACGAGAGATGTGAAATAATTAATTTTAAAATTTCCATGAATCATACGTAATTTTTGCCGGAAATGGTACAATTTTTGAGAATACGTCAGAATTGGAAACTTTGTATCAAAGATAAACGGCTAAAAAACTGCTCATCAATTTCTTTGTAAGATTTGCGATTTTTTAAGCCCAAAAAAAGTGGGTTCACCGGTTATTCTGCGGAAATATTTCAAATTGAAATTGATGAAAACTTTCCTTCGAAAAGTAATGGCAATACAGCTGTAACATTATGCAGGCACTTCAGATGGCTATTTGTATTTACGTATTTGATGTATTCGCCAAACAATCACCATGGGTAGACGGTATGTTTGATAAATATTGGCCTTATTTGCCTATTTGACAAATATGACCAATACCAAATACACGTATCCGTACCTTTGTCGGTTTTTGACGCACATCAAAGGAGTCAAATAGGCAAGTAAAGAAAATCAAGTAATAGTTTGGTATTTGACGTCCATGTGTGGAAGGCCGTATTTGCCTTTATTTGCTTGTTTGTGTATGTGTCAATAATTTTGCCAAATGCAACAAATAGCCAATAGCAAATACAAATAGCCATGTGAAGTGCCTCCATTAGACATATTTGTTTCATTTCAATGCGCATGTACAGCTTTCGCGCATGTGCAATAATAGAAATTTGAATCAATTTCTGTCAGATTTTGGCACATGACACTAACACTGAGTACTGACACCATACTCTGTCTACGACTGATACTAATTTTTAACTTTACGCATGCAGCATGCGAAACGAACACGACCATTCACCAAGGCTTCATAACGTTATCGTTATAATAATAACGGTAAATATAACGTTATTTTCTGGTATCAGGTATGCGATCGTGCACGGTGCACTAAATCTCACTCGCAGCCCACTTTTTTGCGAGATTTGTGTGAAAATATAAAGAAAAAATACACCTTATAAGCGTGATTACGTTTAGAAAATTTTCCCGCCTGTCGTGACTTTCTTGACGGACTATAACGTTATCAAAGAACATATATTTACCGTTATAAATCCTATATAACGTTATAGCATTAACCTTAATATCAATTTTTAACGTTATTTTTAATATCTGGTAAATTTTCATAACGGTATCTATGCCCTTGAAGCAGTAACGTTATGAAAAAATAACGTTATTTGAAGCCCTGCCACTGACGACCATGATTGTGTTTGCGGTGGTCAAATTACATCTCAATTTTTTTCAATAATAATCAAATATCGAATAATTCCTTATAAATCGATTATAAAATAAATAATCATTATAATTAATAATAAGTGTCTGGGTGTCCAATTTTTTACATATTTAGCACTTTCATAATTTAATTGGATGTACTACGGAATTTGACCTTATATACATGTCCTTGCTACCAAACTTTTACTTGATTTTGTTTACTTGCCTATTTGACTCCTTTGATGTGCGTCAAAAACCGACAAAGGTACGGATATGTGTATTTGATATTGGTCATATTTGTCCAATAGGCAATCATAAGGCCAATATTTGTCAAACATACCGTCTACACATGGTGATTGTGTGGCAAATACATCAAATACGCAAATACAAATAGCCATGTGAAGTGCCTCCATTACCCATAGTCACAGGCTACACGGTCAAATTCTCATCAATCTGATCCATCAATCTGATTGACGGAATATTGATGGTTATAAAAAGTTCATATTAAAAATACGATCAATCCATCAATCCGAGTCGTACACGATCAAATTTTCGTCAATCAGTACCAGATTGATGAAAAATTGACCGTGTAGCCGCTGACATAGAACTTGTATGAACAAACCAGGGCTTCATAACGTTATCGAATAACAGAAAAAATATCGTTACGTACCGTTATTTTCATAATGGTAGCCAGATAACGTTATTTTTATAACGATATCTAGTAAAATAACGTTATATTTACCGTTATTATTATAACGATATTTTTTCGTTATGGCATAACAAAAAAAATAACGTTATAATAATAACGGTAAATATAACGTTATTTTCTGGTATCAGGTATGCGATCGTGCACGGTGCACCAAATCTCACTCATATTTAAAATGTAATGAGCGTTCTCTGTGAAAATACAAAGAAAAAATACACCTTAAAAGCGTGATTATGTTTAGAAAAATTTCCCGAATACTTTCTGAAAAGAATGAACAAAAAACACAATTAATTAATTGTGAGAATTGTCGCAAATTCGTTGAAAATAATGTATGAAATACTATGAAATACTAACCTAAAATTGAGTTTATCGAGTCTAGTTGTCGTATTTTTTCTGTGTTAGTCCGATTTATTTCACTTTGCACACCTTTGAATTTCTCAATCATAGTGAACAGAATCTTCCTTGTATTGCTTTTTACGGTTTTCGGCATTATTAACAACTATTACAATGTAATAAAGTTCTTCTTCTTCTTCTTCTTCTTCTTTTTTTATGGCGGCCTCAGTGAGTTGCCAATGTCAGAGTGATTTTGGGTAAACTTTGCTCTATATTGCAGGTCTGGTGAAGAAACAAGGTACAGTATCTAATAATAACTTATATTCTGTTGAATATATCTAAAACAAACACAAACATATAAAGGTTAGTAAAACATCACAATTTTATATTGTTAGAACGAATAAATGTACACAGAATATCAATAAAAGAGGTATTTACATAACATAAAATTGACTTAAAATTGATAGGGCGAGGAATATTGATAGGAAGGAGGTCATAAAGGGAGGACTGGTTTTTGGGACAGCAGAAAAAGATATGGTCCAAGGTACCCTCATCTAGACCACACTCACAAAGAGAACTATCCTTGACCCTTATTTTTTCTAAAAACACTGGGGAACAGCAATGACCCAACCTTACCCGGCAAACAGTTGAGCAAACTATTTTACTGTTTTGCGAGTATTTGAAGAACCAAGGCCTTACTGGAACTTCACTTTGAATGTCAAAGTAATGTTTGCCTTTTACGTTACTTGAGCTGGCCCATTCTCTATTCCACGTAATATATAAATGTTTTTTAGCTACAGGAATCAGATCCTGACAGTATAACTGGTAATGAGTTAGTGTACCCGTTGTAACAGCTTCCTTAGCGTATGCGTCTACACTCTCATTGCCAGTTATACCGCTATGGCTCGGTATCCAAGCCAAAACAACATTTATATTTTGTAAATGACACCTAAGGAGAAGTTGCTTTATTTTCAAGATTAAAGGAGTTCTAAACTTATTACAAAACTGGTTGGCCATGAGACCCTCTAATGCACTTTTGGAGTCCGAAAGGATAATGGAGTTACTGAGACCGTGAGACTCAATAAACAAGATAGCCTCATAAATGGCAAGTACTTCACCTGTATACACAGACGAAGAGGGAGGCAATTTAAAATTTAAAACAACATTAACTTTCGGAATCCAAACCGCAGCACCAACACAGCCATCATCAGATAATTTTGATGCATCAGTGAAAACAAGCAACCAATCCCTGAAGTGCTGATCAATGATGCTCTTGAATTGAGAGTTGGCAGAGGAAGAACCTTTTTCTATAGGTAAGTTGAGCAAAACTTTTGGAACAAATGTTATAGCATTAAAGGGGGTGGAAAAGAGAGGATTAAGGGTGCACTGGAAGACAGGACAAGGGAGACGGGTTAACTTAAGGTAGCTGACTAGGAGACATGGAATTTCTTTGTGAGACCAATAATTTGATGTGGAAACAAGTTGGGATAGAGTGTGAAGTTTGCCAATTAACGGGTGATAGGAATATTGGAAGATTTTAAATAAAAACCGGTCTGATAAATATTGCCTCCTGATGTGAAGTGGAGGGTCAACACACTCAACCTGAAGTGCGTTGATTGGTGTTGACTTCATGGCCCCAACAATAATCCTCAATGACTTGGCCTGTATCTTATCCAGGTTTTTTAAAGGGAGCTTATTGCAGGGCTCAAGTAAAAACGACCCATAATCAAGATGACTACGAATAAGGGCATTATACACAAGCCTCTGGGTGTATGGATGAGAGCCCCACCATACTCCACTTAAGGACCGCAAAATGTTTATATTTTTTTCGCACTTTTGTGCTGTGTGCTGATTTTGGTAAGTACCAGTCAATTTGGAATCTAAAATAACACCTAAAAACTTGACCCTATCCTTAACCGGGAAAACTTGATCTCTGTATTGAATAGAAAAATTGGGTATTGTTCTAGCCCGGGAGAAAACAACTACTGAACTTTTTGGGATAGAAATTGATAAGCCATGTCGGTCCATCCATTCCATGAGATATCTAATGGCTGAGTTAAGGCGAGATACACACTCCATAATATCCTTTGAGGAAATGTAAATTGATATGTCGTCCGCATATTGCAGGATCTCACAGAAACTTAAAACTGACAAATCCAGATCGTATGAGTAAATTTTGTACAGGGTAGGACTGAGAGGAGATCCTTGGGGAAGGCCTATGAAAACCTGCATGGGAGGTAAGGATGAATTTTGAGTGGATATTACGATGGAACGGCAGGAAAGGTAATTACAGATGAAATTTGTCATCCTCACAGGGACACTCAGCTGTAGCAATTTTTGCCTGAGCACTGGAAGACGGACATTATCATATGCGGCAGACACATCAAGAAACATTCCCACCACATGTTCGTTTCTCGAAAAGGCTATGCGGATGTCAGTCACAAAAGTGCCTAAACTATCCATAGTGCTACAGCCTCTTCGAAAACCGAATTGTGTTTTTGACAAGAGCCCCTTGCTCTCCAGCAGCCATTCCAACCTATTTTTAATAAGATGTTCTAAAATTTTGGGTAAAGTGTCTGAAAGTGCAATGGGTCTATAACCTGATGGGTCACTACTAAGTTTGCCTGGTTTAAGGATAGGGACTATAATTTGGGTCTTCCATTCCTCGGGGGGGACTTCAGACAGGAAAATAGCATTAAGGATTCTGAGGCAAGTTTCTTGTGTAGTGGGTCCACTATTCACTATAAATGAATAAGGAATCCCATCTATGCCAGGAGCAGAATCCTTTAAAGAGCCCAAAACCAATCTAAACTCCTCCATCGAAAATGGAGCATCCAAATCACGGCTGCAATTTTGAGGGGTAGAAATAAAACTTTGACATTCCTCCAAAGAGGGTACTGATGGAGGCGCTAATCTGTTGGAAAATTCGTTTATCCAACTAGATGGATCGTTGGACTGACGGTTATCGCTTTCTAGAAAGCCACGAAATTTTTTAACATTTTTCCAAACAACTGAAGGCCGAGACATGGGTGAAAGACTCGAACAGAATTGCTGCCACCCATTTTTCTTTTTCTCTGATAATAAAAATCTTACTTCAGCAGCAATTCTTTTATAATTTAGAAAGTTTACCAGTGTCATCGCTCTACAGTACAATTTTTCAGCGTCTTTACGACGTTTTACGGCACTGGTGCATTCAGCATCCCACCACGGAGGGGAGATAGCTTTTTGATTCCCTGTTTGCTTCAGAGGAATTGCCCTATCCGCAGCCATCAAGAGCACATTTTTAAAATTGCTGTAAGAGGAAAGGATGTTATTAGGGTTGACAGGAGGTAAGTGACAAACTTCAGAGTCTGTTATGTCTGCAAATTCAGACCAATTGGCAGAACTAATTTTATATTTGAGCCGGGGTGAATTTGTGGGTATTGATGGTCTAGTCTGTCTGTATGTTATTTTTGTTATGATGGGGAAATGGTCACTACCCAAAGAAACAGAAAGGACTGCCCAGGAACATGAAGAGGAAAGGGAAGGGGAGCACAATGACAGGTCTACGACACTCCTCGGGTTCTGTAAAGGAGAGACCCGACGAGTAGCAGAGCCATCGTTGAGGACAACCAGGTTATTAACATCAATAAGATCGATGAGGGAAGAGGAATTTGAATCGTCAAGGTGGGAACCCCAAGATGTATGGTGAGTATTAAAATCACCCAATACAAGCAAAGGGGATGGACAGGAGGAAATAATGGAGGATATTTCGGAGAATATGGAAGGATTTGGATGTGGTACATACACAGACAAAAAAATAGTATCTAAAACACGGACAGCTACAATATTAAAATTTCTACTATTTACAGGAAGATTATGTACAGAATATGTACATTGGCTGGAGACCAAAATGGCTACTCCAGCTCTGCCATCAGACCTGTCGTCCCGGAAACAGGCATAGCCCGGCACTCGAAAACGAGAACCAGGCACCAACCAAGTCTCCTGGACGGCAAGAATTGATGGCTTGTAAGTATTTATAAGATAAAGGATATCGGATTTTTTATTTCTGATGCTGCGGCTGTTCCACTGTATCACAGTGAGAGCCATTATTGGTTAACAGTTTTGATAGTGAGGTCAGGTTCTCCAGAGTTTTGTACGGTAGTGAGTCGCTAGACCTTGAAATCAGGTCCAAAAAGAAGTAGGACAGGTTGTCTAGAAGGTTGTCATTTCTGGACAGGGTAAGGTTGGTAGATGGGGAAGAAATTTCAGGATCTGAAGGAAAAGCGCAACCATTAGGAGACTGGGAAGTTGGTTCTTGGATTATATTACGATGTGCCTGGTGATCGTAACCAGGGGACATTGGGGGAATAGGACGACGAGGAATATAAACCGTCTTTCTGTAAGATGTGGTGGTGGGTGACTTGGTTTGTCTGTCTGTTTGTCTAGTAAGGTTCACAGAAGCTGAATGAGATGTCCTGGCAGAATCAGCAAAAGAACGTCTTACCTGGGGAAAACGAGCCGAAGCTTCCTGGTAAGAGATATTTTCCTGACTCATGACCAATTTAATTTCCTTTTGCCTTGTATATTCAGGACAGGAAGTGTCGTTGGCTGCGTGCGGACCACTACAGTACAAACAAAATAAGGCTGTTGCAGTACACGTTGCTCCTTCATGCTTCTGTGAACATTTGTAACAACGGGGAAGGGATCTGCATTGCGCTTTAACATGGCCAAAACGGCAACAATTGTTGCATTGGATGGTAGGTAATTGGTAAGTTTCAACGGGGAGGGAGTTGTAGTAACAAAACACACGAGAAGGAAGTTTTTGGCCGGTGAAAGTAATAACTACTGATTGGGTGGGGATCCAGGTGGGGGAGTTTTGTTCATTCAAGGTCTTGCGACTAAACCTACGTGCTTTAACGACTTTACCAAAACCTGATGGTACCTGCAAGTTTTCTACCAACTCTTCCATCGACCAATCAACAGGGACATTACGGATAATGCCCATGCGGGATACACTGAATGCTGGTATTGATACAATATATCCAGCACTTGAAACAGCAGGCTGATCAATGAAGGAATTAGCATCATCGTATGACTGAAATTCGATCGAAACGCGACTACGACCAATTCTTTTAATTCCGTCAATTTTAATGTTGTTTATATTATTTTTGAAAAGGAAATGTCCAAATTGGATAGGGTTAAGGAAACCGGTATCAGACTCAGACTTCGACACGTGAACAATGTACGGCGCAGCATCATCGGCACTATATACCTTTTTGTTGGCAAATTCGGGGTTCACATAATGCAATTGTATTGATGGCACTGAATGTGTGTTACTAGTTGCCTTTTTAGGCTGTGGTTCCGGAATGTCCTGGTTTGCTCTTTTTCTATTATTTAAACCATTATTTGTACCACCACCGGGGTCAGGGGGATCGGTGTCAAGCTCCATTATGCCGGTAAAACAAACACTTAACCTAAAAACAAAAACTAACTAAAACTATATACTTACGACGAATCAACCACAAAATATAACACAGAACACAAAATACAAAAAAGATATTTCAACAAATAATATTAATACAAACAAAAATGTAAGAAAACACTATTAAAATCGAAAATAATGAAAAGACGCTTGTTGACAGCACTCAACCAAAGAGCAAAGTCTGTAATAAAGTTATAGAATAATTCTGAAAATAAGTCGAGCTCAAACTTCAACGTCACAACACTGACAGGCAAAAAGTGTTGCCATTTCAAAGTTTTTCAAAAAAGCCGTGGACAGCTTTAGTTGGCCAGACTCTAGTACGTCGCGTCGGTCGTCACCGGCGGGCTGATTATGTATCTTTAGCAGACGGTTAGCAGACAGCAACCGGTCGCGCAGTTGTCGCGCAATCGGTTGTTAGTCGCTGACAAAAATCGTATTATCTAAGCCTGTTGCTCTGCTGTTGTCCGCTAGCTATTAAATGCATTTTTAGCGACAAAAAAAGCGCCACTAGCGATCTTGTAGCAACACGTGGAACTAATTTAAAAAGTCAAGTGTTTTGTTTACAAAACGTACAAGTGAATTCTTAGTTATTTAATACAAAAAATGGGCTGGAGTGATGAGAAAAAGTGGATTTATTGGCTCTGGAAAAGCACTCGAAGCAAACTTTCAAGAACTTATACGTATGCAGGCAATAAGTGAGTATTCAGTATTATGATATTTGTTTTCACCGTGGTTGGTTCTTTGAGATATAATCGCGTACAATTTATTGTATTTGCATTTTTTTTAGTATAAAATGGAACACAGAGTCTCCAACGCACAGATTGAAGAACTGTTGGACCACTTGGCTGGTCATTCGTCATTAGCCAAAGGTGTTGGTCTTGGGGCAAGGTCGAAAGAGAGTAGAGACCATTGACAGAGAGTGGAACAACCTTGCCCAAAAATTAAACGCTCATGGGTCGGGAGCTAATAAAAGTGGTCAGCGGTGGAAACGTGTGAGTATTCTTTACAAAATATAACTCTGTTTTTACTTACTAAAAATTACTTGCAAGTGAATTTTTATTGAGTTCACCTCGGTTAAGTGCAAATTTATTATGCAATAGGTACATAATTTATTCATGAATACCCATTTCTTTGATATAAAGTTGTGATAATATTCATCTATCTATATAGAATCTATAATATTCTTTCCTTTGAATTCAGTATTGGGCTGATATAAAACACAAAGCCAAGTCAAGAGCTGCTGCTAGGCGGCGAGATGCTTCTGGCACAGGTGGTGGACCATCAAGGGAAGAAGATCTCTCTGAAACAGATCGAAAGATCTTGGGGATAATTGTGGATGCTGCCGTGTATGGAGACTCTCAACACCGAGTGCCCGTTTTTGTCAGTAATCAGTATTAAATTAATTAATTATTGCTGAAAAAATATATTATTATCATCTTGCATAGTTTGCAGAAAATCCAAAATGAACCTCAGACTGTGAATGTGATAGAGGATATTATAGTACATGAGGATGTTGTGCCTGTAAGCACGCCAGGTATGTTTAATATACTTAACACATTCATAATAATATAATAAATACAAAATATATTCTCTGCTTTGTAAACAAAATTATATAGATACCTATTTGTTTTTAGAATCAGCTCTTGCAACAGTGGTGTCACCTTCAAAGACTGGGCGTATAAGCACAATAATATGTAAGTAACTAAAACTTTACACCTTATTAAAAACACTACTCCCAAATGCTTTTTACAATCAACATTGTAATTTTTACAGACACTATGCATACACCACCAGGGGACAAAAAATCTAATGTGTGTGAAGTTAAAACTGGTAAGGTTACTACTATAAAACAGTTAATATCTAATTACTGTTGTATGATAATTCAAACTTAAAAATGTTATTCATTTCAGCAACGGCAAGTCCCGCTACCTCCAGGCCTCTGAAGCGTTCACTGTTCCAGGACTCAAAGATTAATAAAAACTCCAATAAGTCAAGTAAGTGTAATACTTTTTCAGTATTATTGTAAAGGGACTGATTATTATTATCAATCTATGTATGACCAAATTTTTAAATTGGAGTTATGTTCTGTAAAGACTTAGATTAATTCATAATTGAAAATCACTATGTTATCCTATTTTAATTTTTATCAATATATCATCGCAATCTTCTCAAAGGAAAAGTGCCTAATATTGTAACTATTTAGTAATTTGTGGCAGAAATAGTTGTAAAATTTAACATAAATTAATTGTCATGTTACAGATAGAACAAAAGTGGAACCTGCTTGGGTCGTGGAACTGGAGTCTAGGCGTGTTGCAGCAGAGGAAAAATTAGCCAATGCTGCAATGATAATAGCAGAGGCCTCCCGAACAAATGCAGAAACTGCTCGGTTAAATGCAGAATGTGCTAAGATGCATTATGAACTCATGGCCAAGTTGATAGAGACTATAAAAAAGTGAAATGTGACCCTATTTTATTAAGTTTCATAATAGTACATAAGAATCTATTATCTAAGCTTAACCTGTTAATAATAATTGATACCAACCCTTAATTTAAGCTATACTTATGATATTTTTATATTATTATAAATTATTGTATAAATAACTTATAAATGTGTTTTCTCACTATTAATAACTGTACACACCTAGTACTGTTAATTTTCTTTATGTTCTCCTGTATCGGGTCTACTGGAAGATATTCCAATTTACAATAAGTAGTACCATTGTACTAAATTGTATCCTAGTTATAAGATTTCATTGTTTAATATTGTGTACATAAATTGATAAATAAGACTTTTGTACTTGTAACAATTAGGTACAACTTCAAACAGTTAAAAATTAGTAGAAACTTAGCTTATAATTAATTTATTAAGATTTTTACCAAAACATTGTGCCTCTGGTGCATCCTGCTTCATTAATTACAATGTATGTTATAATTAAAGACTGTTCTTATTTATAAACTTTTATTTAAAATATATACCTAAAAAGGCCAGAAAAAGAAGTGTTTATTGCATAAAACTGTACTAAAGTTCAGATATTAATAAAGAACAACATATTATCATATACAAACACTTTAACTTTAGTTTGCTATTTTAGCTTACACAAACATAATAATAAAAAACATTATAAATGACTAATTATAAAAACAAGTAAGAAAAACATGAAATCAGAATTAGTATACAAAATGTAGATAGATAGATAGAAAATTCTTTATTTGTACAAACTAAACTAATTTACAATTTAAAATAAAACAATAGGAATATGTACAAACAGGCGGTCTTACCGCTAAAAGCGGTTTCTTCCAGACAACCTTGAAATAATAATACAAAACAATATAAAATAAAACAATCTAATCATATGACTAAAAATACTACATATTATTATATGTCATGTAATGTAAATACATAACTAAATAATTCTTATCTATTCCTCCATAAGCGTTGTACAATAAGTTGTCTCTGTTGCCTGCCACTTTCCAGCTGTTGACCTTCCTCAATGTATGGCTGCCGAGGTACCAGGAAGTCTGCTTCCCTCTGGATATCATTGGAAGGTAATTCAGGTACAGGAAGCCTGTGCTTGTTGGTGATGTTGTGTAATACAGCACATGCATTAACAATCTTAGCCACAACATGGTGATTGTAATGTAGTACTCTATGTGACAACAGACACCGCCAACGGGCTTTCAATACCCCAATACACCTCTCAACTGTGTTTCTTGTTCGGCAATGCATATTTGTGTAGTTCTCTTCTGCACTGCCAGGTTGTGTGTTAACAATTGGTGTTAGAAGCCAAGTTCTCAATGGATATCCAGAGTCACCTGTTAAGAAAATATATTTTATAATAAAGTAGGTTACATATCTGCAGGAGATGGGGTAAACACTGAGATATTTGAACTTAAATCAATGAATTTTATAGTAAATAGAGCTCCATTTATATGAATCAACATTAAAATAATTTGCAGAAATTAAGTGTGAATGAAAATTGCAGATTTATTAGTATTTTGGTTCGTGGTCACAACTTTTTAAACAGCAGGTAAAAAATACCCCATATCTTTAAAATGAAAATGTATGACTGTAAGTGTAGAGACAAAGCAAATTTGTTGGGTACCTATAATAATATAATAATACATACCAAGAAACCAAATGCTTTCACCATTTTGATTCAGCTGCTGCAAATGATTGTGTATTTCTGAATTTTTCCAGATATATGCATCATGGGTAGCACCACCAAACGTTGCATCAATATTTAATATGTTCAGATCACTATCACAAATCTGTAGAAAAAGTAAAACTTAAAACAAGATAAAAAAAAACATTTTCAACTAAGCTTATCAAATTATTATAGAAATAAGTATTGAGAAAATTATTTCTATACTGAGCTACAATGTAGCAATGCAGTATTATATAGCTGCTACATAATCAACCTACTGCTAATATTAATACTTACAATTTGAACATTCCTGGAATGGTAGTGCTTCCTATTAAAAAATCTCTCCTCGTGTTCACTTGGCCTGACCAAGGCAACATGTGTGCCGTCAATACACCCCAAAACACCAGGAAAGCCAAATTTATTTGAAAACCTGCCAAAAATAAAATGTAAGCTTTACGTGGGTAATTTTTTTAAAAATACACATTATGATGAATATAATTTTAATAGTACTGACCCATTTACTATTCTTTGCCTTTCTTGTCTGGTTTGAGGAAAATGGATGTGCTTTCTCAATATAGACGGGTGATTTAAGGCCATGGTCACATCTGTAATTGCCTTAGACACGCTGCTCTGACTAAGTCCATGCAAATAGCTCATACCTACAGGTTTTTGATATGAGCCACTTGCATAGAAAGAGAGTGCTGTTAACACCTGCAAAAGTAGTGTATATATGTAGGATTATCTACACTTTGCAATTAGGTACTAATAAGGAATATAATGATAATTGGGTATTTACTTACTTTACATTCTACAGTAACTTTTGTTTTCCTACGAGTTCGAGGCAAAAAGGGTTCGAGTTCAGTGCACAATTCAGCGAACAACTCTTTACTTAACCTGTAATGTGCACTAAAGTTAGGAGTCTCCATGGGTCTTGCCTCATTCCTCAATCTTCGTCGTAAACGTCTCACGTGCGTGTTCTCGTCTAATCTATTTTGTGCTTCTAATGCCTCCTGAATGAGAAAAGCACGAGACATATCGAAATAAAACAAATAACCTAAAAAAAAACAGAAAACAATTACGAAAGATATTTATGTGAAATATAGTTATGTGATAACACAGGAAGTAATAATACACTTCTACACTTTGATTTTGAACTTTTGTGTTAATAAGTGCAGAATAAATATCAAAAACACATTAGCAACAACTTGGCAACAACCTAAATGGGCTGTCGCTCTTTGACAATTCAAATTGTTTGCTATAGTTTGTTCGTTCTAAGATGATATGGGTGACAGTTCTCATATTCCTTGCTACGGATTTTTTTTACAAGAAAACAAAAAAAATCAGAATGTAATAAATTATATTCCATCTACAAAAATAAATGTTTCCTGTAATTGTAAATGAATAAAAATGAAAAGTTGCTAAATGCTAACTTATTGATATAAAATTATAAACATTAACTTTGAAATAGGAGTATAAAATTATTGTTACGAAAATATTTGAAAAATGTCAGATGCATGAAACGGAACTTATGTCAATAGAGATTGACACAGTTGAATCGAAATCAAATCGATAAAAAAGGTCGGCCATCTTAAATCGCCGGCGTCCTTAGAGCATTAAACCAGACCGGAGGCGCCACTCATAGGCGTACCCCTCTGCCAAAGTTACAAGAGCGGCGGTCATACCCGTTATATAAAACTAGTTGCCGCGCGTCGTCCGCCATTAGTCGGGTTACATTACGCGCAGAATAAGCTCCGGTAAAAATGCCGAATTGCAGTGTTTTTTGGTGTAAAAATAGGTCACAAACTTCAAACCTACAAAAGGATAATATTACATTTCATCTGTAAGTATTAAATTGTCCAAATACTATTAAATAATGCACTTATTTAGCAAAAATAGAAAAATATTCATTAGTAATAAGGTGTTGCCAGTATGTTACAGAATGCAATATTCTGAGCAAGTTTTGTAGTTAAGTTTGATACTAAAACTTTCGTTTTCAATTATTATTTAAATGTTCCTATTGTATTGAATTAATAATGATTATTATAGATTCGCGTAATTTTTTAAGGAAATGCTGCAATATCACCGCATTTATATCGGTATATTAAAAAAGCACAGATTGTTAGATAACAATTTTATTGGTAATTTTACTAGGCATGTTTAAGATTACTATTACACTTTCCGATTGAATTATATTTTCAGTCAACACTTTATCAAAAAATGACAGTTTTTACTTGAAGAATCTGGCAGCACCTCAACAAATTTAGTGATGTGACTGCACAATCACAAAATATATCGATATTTTTTTTGTTTTTTATCTCTTACCGCCGTACTCAGAGACATTTAATTATGATTAACTTTCAATTTAATGAAGAGTTTGACAGTTAATGTCCATACGGGGCTTAAGTCAAAGTTTTGAATTAATTACATATAAGTAATTAATGTTCCACTCTGAGTGCGGCAGTTAGAGCATTAAACCAGTCTGGTTTAATGTTCTAAGTTTAATCTAGATATTTTTTTATATGTATTAAACCAAAAATTAGTGCTGTTACAGCACAATGGCAAATTTTTTGCGAAACCGGTTGGCAAAAAAACATTCGTTCTCTGCGTAGTTTCGTCCTATTGTTATAAAAATTGCCTTAAATGAAAGGTAATATAACCTACCATAAGAAACAAAAAAGGTTTTGTTATGCAATGTTTGTTGTGCATAGAAAGTGCAAAACGCTTATTTGAAAACTTAGTTTTGGCTCCTAATGCACAAATGACATACTTACCCCTGCACAAAACGAGCCAGGATCATATAGAAATATTTTTTCAGTTGTTAGAAGTCACGGTGGTTATTCAGATAATCCATCTGCTCGTCAATTTGAAGCCATTTATAAAAAATTGTTAGTCCATACTGAATTGATCCGGAATGAGAGGGGTACAAACTGTATCCCACTAGAAAAAATTTTAATTCTTAATTGTACGTCCGCGATAAAAAAAAATCAATTTTAGCTCGCAACAAAAGGAATTCGAAATACCTTTAACGGACAATTCTTCAGAAGAGATTGACATGATCACAGAAATAGAGGCACAAACATACTTATCACCTTTTGGCGAGAAAGTTGTGGAATATATCGCAGGCTTTGTAGTATTTTCTATTATTAAAAAAATTAAATGCAGCACATGTATAAAAGGTCTATGTCGTCAACCGAATGAGAAAAGTTTAGCATATCAAAAAAGTAGAGGTGGTCTTAAGTACGCTTCGAAAGAAGTTATTGATATGTGTCGTCTTTGTGAAGTGCAAATCCGAAAACATTTAACTCCTGACAAAAAAGTTAGTCGTTCTTGTTCGACGCAGAAAGTTACAAATAAAGTGATGGAATACTTTATTGGCAAGCAATGTTTTCCTAACATCGGGGGTCACTATTTTGATAATGATTTCATTGTGCACAATATTGAACTAGCAAAACTTGTAACAGAAAAATATACCAATGTTAGAATTACTTATTTGTCTAAGAAAAGTGACCCTCAAAAGTGTATAAGGCATGTATACACAAAACTAATTCACTTCAAAAATCAATAAAATTGTATCTTCTTTTTTTACTATTCCTTCCTTTACTATCCCCAAGTCTTTACATTTTATGTACTTCGTGACAAATAAAATTGTTAAACTATATACATAATTTGTTTCTATATTTCCTTACTCATACCCAATACCCGACTGCAGTATTATACTGTGCAGTTTGTCTTTTTAAAATTACGTTTAAAAACATACATGTAGTGTATTTGTAATTAAAACCTTTTGTTTTGACACCCTACTTGATGGGTTGCTTATATAAAATCCTGCTTTATATTAGTAAATTATTACCTTTCGCTTTTTCGGCAATTGGGTAAAAATAATCAAGTGTTTCTGGTAGACTTAAGAATTCATCGATAGTCGAATATCGATAATGTCATGTACTAGCTTGCTTCATTTTGCTGCTATTGTTTAAACTTTTTACTATGCCATTGTGTTGTATACTGACAGACATCATTACGTGGGCGACTGTGTGAGTATGCGATTGTGTGCGTGTAGTTTATGAATGTGTACGATATTATTGTTGTGTGCGTGCATAGCGACATGATTGAAAAGTCTATGTGTGCTACCTCACCCCGCACCGAAAGTGGCAGAAATTTTTACTTAGGAATTATTACGTGTGGCGCCTCCGGTCTGGTTTAATGCTCTAAGCCGGCGTCACTCTGAAACATCAGTACGAAATCGATAATTTCGATTGCAATTCCTTTACGAGGTGATTCGATATTTTTAAATTATTCGATTAATTTTTTTAGGTAACTTCCCTACTATTGTCAATTATAATGTGTCACGCATATCATCATAAAACGAACAAACTATAGCTGCTCGCTATCTGCTGTCGCGTTGCGGTCTCACTCATACGTAATACCGATTTTTTTCATTACTACGAGCTTTGATGCACTTTTAGTTCCTCAATTGTTCGCTTGAGCGCGCTACCATCGATTGTCCGCTATCGCGTCGCTGTTGCTAATACATAATACAAAAATTATGTTTGACAGCGATATTTGTACAATTTACGCCTGTCGCATTGCTGTTGCAAGATACATAATCAGCCGGCCGCTCAAGCGACAATTTGACAGTAGTTGAGTGCAAGATTTTAGTTTATAATTTATATACTAATACGTGCTCACTCACTTGATCAAAAGCACTTAAAAGCTGTACCCAAGTGAGGTTTATTAATAAGGATAGCAGCTTAAAACACATTTTAAGCGTGCTGGCGGCGCTCTCAGTGATAAGAGCCAACTATTTATACGGGCCCTAGGTGTTTGCCTCTCAGTCGCATTTGTCGTATAAAAAATATAATTTGACACTGACAGTGACACTTGACAGTCATATGAGAAGCCGAAGGTGAAAATTTCACCGAGTTTTAGAAAATGTCTGTTTTATTTCAGACAGGAAAGCTACAATTACTGAGTAAACATTTTAGAAACACATTCATCAAATTCCAAAGTATAAAATGCAGCTCAGGTACATTTACTTTGATTGAGAAAATATTATGTAAATGTAAAATTTTGAGGTTATCTTTTGATTTTTTAACTTTTAGATACTCCTAAAAAGTTTGTTGTTTTCGATGAAGTTAATACTTTGAGAAGGGCACAAGCGCAGCGTAGTCTGGTGGTACAAGTCAGTTCCGAGTCTTCCTTCAAAGAATTGTACGGATATTGTTCTAAATATGCAACCATCAGTGATATACATCATTATAAAAACACATCAGGGGAGGTAGTGTACCTGAAAAATTTGTAGAAAAAAAAAACATGTCTGTATATATATATATATATATATCATGTACCTTAATTTTATAAATTTATTTACAGCATTTTATGCTCATTGAATTTGAAAATGAAGAAAATTTAAAAAACATATTGCAACAATGTAGCTCACACCAAAAGGATTTAGATGTGATGGCTGTCCAGTCACCTTTTTTATGGTTCCGAGCAGTGTCAGGGTCTAAAGAGTCAGCAAGCAGTTCAAAAAAATTAGCTATAAAGGATGGCAACTGTTGCGTAGACGAAGACTTGCTGTTGGAAGAGCTAGCTAAATGTGAGACAGTGTCGGACCAAATAATGTTGTTGTATCAAAGAACTATGTTGAATGATATTGGCATTAGACTTAGGTTCATGGTGGCAAGACAGGTATGCAATCTTTTGTACAACATTTTTAAAATATTAATGTAAAAATAAATTTTGCAGCTGTGCTGTAGCTTAATCCTTTGATCGGAGATTCTCGGAAATGCCATTGTATCTATTGTTGTTGCGATCACCGGTGCTTGTACGGGGCTTGATGGGTTAATTATGTTATATGTTATAATGTAAATAATTTTTATATCCAAATTTTTAATAAAATATTTGAAGGTAACAAACACAATGTTTATAATAAGTTCAGTAACCAGTAACTATATGCACTTTTTAGTTCTAACAACACTGAATAATTTTGCTTGGATGTTTTCAGATGGAGATGATATTCCAAAGCCTGTACTCCAATATAGTGGTTCAACCGTTTGGATCATCGGTAAATGGTTTTGGTAAAATGGGCTGTGACCTGGACTTGGTCCTTACAAATGTCCTCACAGAGGAAATGGTAAGTTCAAAATAAATTATTTCTTAAACACATATCTAGTTTATTAGGTCTTAACTAATAAAAGTGCATACATAATCTATACTAATATTATAAATGCAAAAGTATCTCTGTCTGTCTCGCTTTCATGCCAAAACTACCAAACCGATTGTAATGAAATTTTGTACAAAGAGAGTCTAAAGCCTGAGAAAGGACATAGGCTACTTTTTAACTGGAAAAAAGGGTTGTAAGGGGATGAAAATGCGAAAATTTGTTCAAATTAAGTTAGTTCCAAAAATTCATAATAGATGGCGCCATTCCGTCCTAACGTGTTTCTGAGGTGGTAAAGAAGAAGATACCTTTCAACGTTTTTTTTTTTGAAGTATAAAGAAGAGTTGGTGTTCGAGTTCGACTTCGACCCCACTCCCCAGTTTTTAACCCCCTCCACAAAAATAGGGGCGTTTTATGTGTGACGTGTCTGTCTGTCTGTAAACATTGAAGTTTGAAGTAAGCATAGGTACTGCGGAAGCACCTCTGTCATGTAAATTTTGCAATTTGCACTAATGTAGCCTACATGGTTCAACGGGAACTACCTACTATATAATATAAGTTACTGTATGACGGGAACTACCGCGCGCTATAAGCTGAAATCCACGCGGACGGAGTTGCGGGCAAGAGCTAGTATAATATATATTTTAATTTTGAAAATTATGAGAGTTAGGGATTAAATTGATACTGGAAATGCAAGAGCATAAAATTCTAACTTGTGAGGATCTATGTTCAGGGTAAGCAGCAATCATTTATGCAATTCTGCTTTTCATTTAACTTTTAATTTTTTATTGTTGAAAATTGATAGGTATTGTAAAATAATTAATTTTCTTTCTTTCCAATCCCGGTTCTCTTACGTAATAATTTATTGGACTCTAACAGTATTGTGAATGATTGAAATACATATATTTCACGAAATTTCTATTTCCATTGGTTTATCTATACTCTATACTAATAATTAAAAAAGTAATTAAAGAACGTTTGTGTGCCAAAGTTTTTGAAATGATTGAAAAAATGATTTCATAAACTGGCACATCTGGGGAGTAGGATGGCTGCTTGCAAGGCTACTTCTACATTATTATATTATGACTTACAATTATGTATGTATGTTGACATTGTATAATTTTAAGTTACAGCACTGTAAATTTTATTTTGAAAAGATTAATCTTTTCTCACTTTTTTGGTAAAAAGTGTGGTCCCGTGCGAGTTACTTACGCCGGATCTTCTCGCCGGGTTAGTTCCCGAACCGGTGGTAGGCATCATGTAGGACATTCTGAAAATATTTATTTTAAATTTATTCAGAAATAAAACAAATTTGATTTGAATACTATAAAGCTGAAGTGTTTGTTTGAATGCCTTATCCTAGGAACTACTGGTCCGATTTGAAAAATTCTTTCAGTGTTAGATAGCTCATTTATCGAGGAAGGCTAAATATTATCACGCTAAGACTAATAGAATAGGAGTGAAGAAACAGAGGAAAATGTAGAAAAAACGGGAGAAATTATTGTTATTCGACACAGATAAAAGTAGACGACGTGAAGGATCATAGGCTATTTTTTGTGGGCTAATTTGTCTGTGAAATTCGTAATTTACGCGGGCGAAGCCGCGCGGAACGTCTAGTTTTATAAAAAGTTAACATACACCCTGTTTATTTGCAGACATCCACAAGCCGTCGTCTAGTATACCAGGACAAGAAGTATGAGGGTCGGCGGACACCGTGGCAGCGGCACCTGGAGCTAATAGCCCACCTGCTGCAGCTGCGGGCGCCAGGCGCGTCGCGGGTGCAGGCGATACTCAACGCAAGAGTACCCATCGTCAAGTATTCGCATGACCTGACTGATCTGGACTGTGATCTGTGCTATAATAATACGTGAGTACCATAACAAAGAGATATTATGTGGTATTTAAATTTACTTTAGAAATGCGTATAAAAAGGACCCGCATAATTTTAAGATCGCGCTGCAAAACCAATATTACGTATACCTACCAAAATCCTGATCACTAATCTACCAATAGCATGCCCCGTATACCCCTGGCATAGGACTAAGAAAGTCTTATGAGTATCAAAGGTGAGGTAAAAATTAAGTGAGCATTAGCGACCAATCGCTCTTGTAGGGGCTGCCCGTACCTCACTACGCCTATGTCCTCGGCCGAAACCATCATTTTTAGCCCCCGACAAAAAAGAGGGGTGTTATAAGTTCGACGTGTCTGTCTGTCGCATCCAACCGGTTGGACCGATTTTTATCTAGATTTTTTTATTTGAAAGCTGACATCATCGAGAGTGTTCTTAGCTATAGTTTATCATCATCTGCCTGCTCATTGCTGGAAAATTGCGGTTCATCTGGTTCGTGAAGGGCCGATTAGCAACTTGTAGTCATTTGGTGGGCTTTATATTTTGCATTCTAGTTCATGACATATATATATATATATATATATATATATATATATATATATTGTTACGGATACGAGCAGTTGTTTACGTGTTACGAATACGGGCAGTTGTTTACCTGCGCGCGACAGTTGCGCGTACCTTCTAGAAAAGCCCGACCCTTGTTTATGTGATTGCGTGTTTACGTAAACAATCCAAAATAGAACGCTCCAGAATTCGACGCGGGCCATATAAAAGGTAAACAAGCCGGCAGTCAGTTCAGTTCGATCCGAGCGATCATCAAGGCGACTTCAAAGTGAGACAAGTGATCAATAGTGAGTGATTGTGATAGTGAACCGACAACTCGGCTACGACCTAGGACAGTGATAGTGCTCAGTGATTTGGATCTAGTGCTTAGTGTTTGGACTTAGTGATTTGTGTGAGCTAGTGTTTGTGAATAAAGTCTTCAAGAGAGTCACCAGGTCTTTCTCTCCGAATCCTCGAACCCTAGCACGTAACAACTGGTGTCAGAAGTGAGATTTGGAAGATGCCATTGACTCCGAGAGAGGACTTCGAGGGAAGTGTCAGAACAAGGGCGCAACGGGCTGCGGAGGCCACATCCACTGGGGACCAAGCTCCGCCCACTGAGGGACAGGCCCCGCCCACTGGCTACGCCCACCGGGACCCGCCCACTGGCCACGCCCCCCAGGCTCCGCCCACTTTGGGCGTGGCCACGCCCACTCGCTCCGCCCACCGGGACCCGCCCACTGGCTACGCCCACCAGGCTCCGCCCACTTTGGGCGTGGCCACGCCCACCAGACTACTCAGGCCACTGGCCCCGCCCACCGGGCTCCGTCTACTGGCTCCAGCCACCAGGCATCGCCCGTAGCTTCTACAGCCCCTCAAATGGCTCCTCAATTGGAAAGCATAATTGAGTTAATTCAGGCAATGATGGAGACACAAGACCGCAAGCTCGGCGCTATGCAAGATTCTCAAAGAGTTGAAATTCAGGCAATGAGGGAATCACAAGACCGCAAACTCGGCGCTTTGCAAGAGTCACAAGAACAACAAAAGGACCTTCAAGAAAAGGCGCTTCTGGCTATAAAGGACGTCAGCAACACAGTGACAAAGCTTCGTAAAGATGTCGACATAATGGACGAACGAGTTACGGGGTTAAGATTGGATGTGGAAAATGTGAAAACCGGCCTCACTGAACTTCAGAAGAAAGTAGTGCGCCTGGAAACCACAGGAGTGGCGGTGTCAAGTGGAACTACCGGAGTGGTGCAAGTGGTACAAGGACCAAGAGTTAAAATGCCACCATACGACGGTACTACTTCATGGAACGCTTATCGTCAGCAATTCCAGACGGTTGCTTCTGCCAACGGATGGACTGACGAACAATGCCTGACCGCTCTCACTGTTGCGCTCAGAGGGCAAGCATTGTCGGTCCTAGAAGTACATACAGGGAAGGGGTTCCAAGACCTGATGGAGGCCCTTGAATCCAGATACGGGGAGCGACACCTGGAGCACGTGTTCCGTGCTCAACTTCGTGACAGAGTCCAACGCTCAGGAGAGGGACTACAACAATGGGCGTTGGAAATTGAAAAACTGGTCAAGAAGGCACATCCAGGAGCAGACTCCAAGATGGTCGACTCGAACACTATTCAAGCCTTTGTCGACGGAATCAGGGACCTGGAAGTCAGAGCTGCAGTAAGGCTACGTCACCACACCTCACTAAAGGAAGCGTTGGCGCGTGCTTCAGAGGTCGAGGCTGTTCGGCGTGACATACGGCAGACCTATAAGATCCGCGAGGTCCCCGAGGAAGTCGGGGAGGTTAAGGCTCCTACGAAGAGAAATTATGGAGCCATGTGCTATAAGTGCGGGAAGAGGGGCCATCTTCAGCTCAACTGCCCGCAGAAGGAGACTCAGATGGCAAGAATGAAAAGACTCGAGGAACGCATTGAACAAATAGAGGAGAATTGACTGTCGGCTTCTTACTGCCTCCGGTCAGCCAATACCCGTCCTGGGAGAAATGTCAGTTACGATGAATGTAGGGGGGTCCTTGTACCCTCATGACGTTATCGTGGCTGAGATTGTGGATGATTGCATCTTGGGTTTGGATTTCATGAAGAAGCACAACTGCAGAATTAATGTCGCTGACGGAGTTTTCAAGTGTGGCGAAGAAGAAATTTTCATCCTTGGAGGCGCCTGCGGGAAAGTCGCCTGTGTAAAGGAAGTCATTATACCTGGACGAGCAGAAGCTAGAGTGCTGGTGAAACTACCGCCAGCTGGAAAGAAGAAGTCAAACAGATGCGTGTTGATCGAAGACACACCTACCAAGACATCAGCGCAAAAACTGATGACGGCGAGAACCCTTGTTAGTGGAAGCAGTAACGCTGTGGTCAGGGTTTTGAATCTTGGTGATCGCGAGGTCTGCTTGAACAAAGGTGACGTCATTGGAAAGTGCGAGGAAGTTGTCTGGATGAGAAAGTGTAGTTCGATCACAGGCTCAGACTCGGCAAACAGCAGCAACTATGGAATAGTGACTGAGCTACTCGATGACTGCAAGAGTAATCTGACTTATTCGCAGAGCATGAAAGCTAAGAAGTTTTTACAACGCCACGCGAATATCTTCTCCAGTCAGGAAGGCGACCTTGGAAGAACGTCGATGGTTCAGCACAGGATAGATACCGGAAACGAGAACCCAATTCGTCAACGAGCAAGACGGATACCCATTGCAAAGGAAAAAGAAGTTGAAGGCCTTTTGGAGGACATGAGAAGGCATAAGATTATTGAACCGTCTGCAAGTCCATGGTGCTCACCTGTTGTATTAGTGAAGAAGAAAGATGGCAGCACAAGATTCTGTGTGGACTACAGGCGTCTCAATGATGTCACTAAGAAGGACAGCTATCCATTACCTCGAATCGACGACACTCTGGATACCTTGAGTGGCATGAAATGGTTCTCGACCCTGGACCTGAAATCTGGATACTGGCAGGTGGAAATTCACCCAAAAGACAAGGAGAAGACAGCTTTTTCCACCGGTAAAGGTCTATGGCAGTTTAACGTCATGCCCTTTGGATTGTGCAACGCACCTGCCACATTTGAGCGACTCATGGAGTGTGTACTGGCAGGCTTAGTTGGAGAGGCTTGCTTAGTCTACTTGGACGACGTCATCATTGTTGGCCGCGACTTCGAGGACCATTTGCGAAACTTAGAACGAGTTTTCGCCAAAATAGAGGGGGCCAAGTTAAAGCTGAATCCGAAAAAGTGTCGTTTATTCAGGAGTAAGGTCAATTATCTCGGCCATGTCATCTCCAGTGATGGAATACAGACGGACCCGGAGAAACTGGAAGCAGTTCAAAATTGGCCAACCCCTAAGAACAAAACCGAAGTGCGGGCATTTCTCGGCCTATGCTCCTACTACAGGCGTTTTGTTAAGGGATTCTCAGAGATAGCCAAGCCATTACATCGGCTGACGGAAGATAAACGACAGTTTATGTGGGACGAGACTTCTGAAGATTCTTTTCAGAAACTGAAGAAACATCTGTGTGAAACACCAATCCTGGGGTATCCACAACCTGAAGGTCAGTTTATAGTCGACACTGACGCAAGCAACACGGCCATTGGAGGGGTGTTATCTCAAAAACAGGGCGAAAGAGAAGTTGTAATTGCATATTTCAGCAAATCTTTATCTAAGCCAGAGAGAAACTACTGTGTGACAAGAAGAGAACTCTTGGCTGTTGTAAAGACGCTACAACATTTCAGCAAATATCTCATCGGCAGACAGTTTTTACTGCGAACTGATCACGCAGCGTTGAAGTGGCTACTGCAATTCAAGAACCCAGAAGGTCAAGTAGCTCGATGGATTGAACAGCTCCAGGAGTACGACTTCAAGACGGAACACCGCAGCGGAAAGGCGCATGGGAATGCAGACGCCCTTTCACGAAGACCGTGTTCAGAGGACTGCAAACATTGTGTTAAGCAGGAATCGAATGAAGTGACATTAAAGTTAACGAAAACAAGTCCTTTGGGTCCATGGGAGAATGATGCTATGAGGGAGGCTCAAGAAGCAGATGACGACCTACGGCACATCATCACATGGAAGAAACGAGGTGACGAAAAACCAATCTGGAGTGAGGTTGCACCCACTGGCGCTGTCACTAAGGCGTACTGGGCGCAATGGGACAGTCTGATACTTCAAAATGGAATACTTTACCGAAAATGGGAGAAGACTAACGGCAGAGAGTTCCATCTTCAGATAGTTGTCCCAAGAACGAGAGTACCGGATGTTCTCCGTGAAATACACGATGGCGTATCAGGAGGTCATCTAGGGGTTAAGAGGACGTTAACAAAAGTGCGAGAACGATTCTACTGGTTGCATTGTCGAGATGATGTACAGGATTGGTGCCGCAAATGCACTACTTGCGCTGCAGTGAAGGGACCACAGACCAGGAACCGTGGGAACCTGCGGTTGTATAACGTTGGCGCACCGTGGGAACGAATTGCAGTTGACGTAGCTGGGCCATTTCCCGTGACGGAATCGGGAAACAAGTACTTTATGGTCGTCATGGACTACTTCACCAAATGGCCCGAAGTGTTCGCCATACCAAACCAGGAAGCTACAACAGTTGCTTCTAAGCTAGTCGAAGAAGTGATATCTCGCTTTGGTGTGCCTCTCGAAATCCATTCCGATCAGGGCAGGAACTTCGAATCGCAGGTTTTCCAGGAAGTGTGCAGAATTTTGGGAATGCATAAGACGAGGACCACCGCGTACCATCCACAGTCTGATGGAATGGTTGAGAGATTTAACCAGACTCTAGAGAGGCATTTGGCGAAATTGGTAGATGACAGACAAAAGGATTGGGACAAGTATATACCACTCTTCCTTCTCTCGTACCGTACCGCCGAGCATGAGAGCATAAAAGCTACCCCGGCATTTGTCAATTACGGTAGAGAACTACGAATACCAATAGACCTCTTGACAGGAGCGTCACCGGGGGAACCAAAGACCGTACAAGACTATGTCTGCGATTTAAGGGAAAAGATGCACTACATACACGCCATGGTTCGGGAAAATGGGTTACAGTCAAGTGAGAACATGAAGACCAGATACGACCGGAAAGCGAACACGAGCGGCTTCGAAGAAGGGTCACTGGTATGGCTGCATAACCCAACTCGCCGAAAAGGGAAATCTCCAAAGTTACAGACCAAGTGGGACGGCCCATATAAAGTGGTTACCCGATTGAATGATGTGACTTACAGGATTCGAAAGCCACCAAGAGGCACATTCAAAGTGGTGCACATAGACCGTTTGGCGCGTTATCATGGCAGTAACAACGATGCTCGGGACGAGCATCTCTAAGAGGGGAGTAGTGTTACGGATACGAGCAGTTGTTTACGTGTTACGAATACGGGCAGTTGTTTACCTGCGCGCGACAGTTGCGCGTACCTTCTAGAAAAGCCCGACCCTTGTTTATGTGATTGCGTGTTTACGTTCACAATCCAAAATAGAACGCTCCAGAATTCGACGCGGGCCATATAAAAGGTAAACAAGCCGGCAGTCAGTTCAGTTCGATCCGAGCGATCATCAAGGCGACTTCAAAGTGAGACAAGTGATCAATAGTGAGTGATTGTGATAGTGAACCGACAACTCGGCTACGACCTAGGACAGTGATAGTGCTCAGTGATTTGGATCTAGTGCTTAGTGTTTGGACTTAGTGATTTGTGTGAGCTAGTGTTTGTGAATAAAGTCTTCAAGAGAGTCACCAGGTCTTTCTCTCCGAATCCTCGAACCCTAGCACGTAACAATATATATATATATATACCCTCACATTAATGAAAAGTTGACCTGGTGCTGCAGCATCATCTGGTAATCAATAGGATACCCAACTCCTCACCAACTTAGAGCAGATGTTTCGTGTTTGGGCTCATTTAAATTGCGATAACTAGTAAAACGTAGATAAACAGTAAATATTTGCAGTTTTTTAAATAGTTTTCAGCATTATACATACCGCCGTACTTAGACTACCTTACAAACCTTTCATAATGTCCAGACTCTAGGGTAACATATTTTGCTTGTATTGTATTTTGTTGTTATTGCGGGCTTTGAGCGCGGCGACCGAATCAAGAAATTCCGTAACTAAAAACACCTAACATTCGTCTAACGTCGTTCAGTTCGGCAGACTTCGGCTCGGTGTGTGGTGTTCGCAATATCGTTCGGCACAGCAGTGCAGCGTTGCCGCGCTGTGCCTTTGCGTGTTTGGTGTTTGTTTGCGTGTGACTAGACGTATGCGAATTATAATTACATAAGTTGATAAAAATGCTTATTTACTATATTTATTTTATTTTTCTACTTTACAGCTCCGGCGTGTACATGTCGGAACTCCTGTGGCTGTACGGCTCGGTGGACGCTCGCGTCCGCCCGCTGACGTTCGCGGTGCGGCGCTGGGCGCGGGGGGCGGGCATCACGCAGCCCAACCCCGGCCGCTGGGTCACCAACTTCCCCCTCACCCTCATGGTGCTGTTCTTCCTGCAGCAGACGCGCCCCGGAGGAGCTATACTGCCGACCTTCAAGTACTTAGTCAATAAGTCTGGTGAGCGAATTTATCAAACCTACGAATAATAAAAACTAAGAGCCTGTCCAGATGAGGCGTCTTACGCACGTACCCCAGATACTAGAGCTACATATCGCGTCCAGTTGATGCCTACGCGCGTTTTCTAACTCGCGCGTAAAACGCTTGCAATGAGCGGGACTCTCGACTCGCCCGTAAAGCGCGCGAGCGACGCTTGGTGCCATTGCAGCGTCCTGTAGGTACTACGCGCGAGTCCGTGGCGAATGGACGTATTTGATTGGAGCGTAAACTTCGCGCCCAAGTTTGTAGGGTAAAAACGCGCCTAAAACGCGGTATCTGGATGCAATAGAAATACGCGCGTATGGACTTCGCGCGTAAAACGCCTCATCGGACAGGCACTTAGGAAGAGTAAAGTATAGTTTACACGGAGCCAATATTCTCGGCGCCAGTCTTGCAGAAGCTAGCATTGGCCTAGCCCCCGTTGTAAACAACGAGACCATCGCATTTACGGATTTTTCTTCGGGTGTCCACAAGTTTGCAATTAAAACATAATAAATTTGCGGCAAAATTTGTTGGAAAATGTTTTAGCAAAATCTCTGCACTATTATGAGAGGAGTTAATTGCAAATTGCAATATTAGAGAAAAGAAAGCGAAACTACTTTGAATAAAAAAAAATGATTAGGCGATAGACTTATAACTAGAGATTCTGCCTTGTTGCAACTAAAATTAGAAGAGAGCGCGCATTTCTTTATTTTTAAATGCATCACAATGCTTATTCCACAAAAATTCGTGCGAGTAAGTATCCTCTTCGTTTAATTTTCTCGGCATTTTGTCGCAGAAATTCTACACAAATCCGCAACACTGGCGCGGGTGTTGAGGGGTATGCGGGCGTAGGTCACTGGCTAGAAAAATAGACGGGCGCTCTATTCTCACCAGTGTTAGCAGCCAGCGTTGGCCTGGCTTGCAAAACTGTTCACACAAGGCAAATATCAAGCCAACGCTGGCTGCCAGTCTTATTGGCAGCCAGTACTGGTTGTGAAAACTATACTTAACCCCAAGTAGTCCGCTAGTCTGCTAAATGTGACCGATTACAAGTATAGAGATAAAGTACGATAACATGGCGCGCCAAGATTCAAAAAGTTTGAAGTACGTTGTCTTGCGCGGTCGGCTAGTTATGATTAGTTGACCAACAAATCTTGGTAATAAGTGACATTTTAAAGTGAAATATTACGAGTACTGGTTGATTGGTTGAATTCTTACTAAGTATATACAAACTCTTTCATAAGGATGTGACTACACACATTGAAACAGTAATTTGGAGGGGCGCGCCATGTTATCGTAGTTTATCTCTGCACACACTTTTCATAATATTCAAAACGGTTGAAGTATGGGAGTTACGTTTCCTTAGTTTTTATTATTCAAACAGAAAAACTTTGTGCAGCATTTCATTTTCAGATTGGATATTTAAAATTTAACTATACTACATGAGAAGATCCAGATCGTTTCCTATCCAAGTATTGATTAATGATATTCCTATAAAATTTTAATGCAATTTGTTTAAAATTTTATTTTATACTGTAATATGGTAAACTTAAAATAATATTCACATTTCAGATACTACTATGCACTGCCTTCTTAACATTTACATAAACATTACTGTTTCAGGGAGAGAAGACATCCGGATAGCCGAGGAGAATCTCAACTGCACATTCCTGCGAGACCTCAACAAGCTGCCGGCCTCCGCCTTCGGACAGAACACGGACAATCTTGCGACCCTCCTATTCCAATTCTTCGAATACTACTCGCAGTTCGATTTCCAAGAGCGAGCGATATCGATAAACGAGGGTAGATCGATAAGAAAACCGAACGCTTCGCCCCTGTACATAGTCAATCCTTTGGAGCAAGCGATGAACGTCAGCAGAAATGTCAGTTACGAGGAGTGCGAAAGACTGAAGTTGGAGATACGGAACGCAGCGTGGCACCTAGAGACTTCTTTAGACAATAAAAAAGGAGACGATTGGGGTATGTTAGGCCTGATGGAGAAGAAGACGGCGCGAGGCCTCAAACAGCTGTTGAGACTCGGTAACTCGCAGAGATTGGTATCTGTGAAAGATTTATTTAAAGATGACGAAATTGAACCCACCACGGAGGGGATAAAGTCCAAGTTGCAAAAGTTCGGCAAGAACAAAAGTACAGAAAAGACTGATAGTGACGAGAAAAGTGAGAAAGTGAAGTTCAAAAACAGTCAGATCGCCAAAGAAGTGTTTAGGATACGAAGGGACAAGATTCTGTGATGTACAGACATACTCAGTGTGTGGTGTTTATGTTTAGACTGAAATTATGTGGTTATCTAATGTGGCTGCTGTAAATTGATTGGAGGTGTGTGATTGCGCAGTTAATGATCCAATTAAACAGTAACATTTTTGCTAATAGATTTAGTTGGTGTCTTTGTTACGACATTATGTTATTTAGTTTTCGAAAAATAATATATTGACCAAAATACTTAGGGCCAGATATTGTATATTATGTTTCTTTCATTTATTAGACTTCAGTTTTGACCAAGTATAAGCAAATATTCAAATTGACACAAATGGATCTAAAGCAGTGATCCTCAACCTTTTTTTAACGGGCCACAAACATTAGGTGCCGCAAGTTGGGGAAATCAGTAGAAAAATTTGACTGGGTGTGTTGTGAAGTATGATTGTGGATACATATTTTGTATAATAAATACTATGTTTATAATAAACAATTGTTAGTTTTGTAAAAGTTTTATTTAAAATCATTTAAAAAATTTATAAAAACATTTGTAATCAGGGCCCGTACCACGAAACGGTTTTGAGACTCAAACAATCGTACGAGAATACCGCGTTCTACTCTAACAAACGTGAAATGACGTTGTTAGAGCAGGACGCAGCACTCTTTCAAAACGGTTTCATAGTAGGCCTGTTGAACACAAAAATAAATACTTTTATAAACATCGAAAATACTATAAAATATTATGTCATAATATCTTTAAAATCGGTTCACAAACGGCGAAGTTAGGGAGATCGCAGACGGCACACTTTTTGTGTGATCGAGTCTGCGGCGCACATACATTCTGCAGGGCGCGGCCATGCAGAATGTAATGTGCGCGATGACATATGTAATGTGCGATGACAGATGTTATGGCCAACCACAACTTCGCCGTTTGTGGACCGATATACAAAAAAATAAATATAAACAGACGAACATATAACCTCCTCCTTTTTGGAAGTCGGTTAAAAACTATATTTGATCAATAAAATATTGTACTAGTTATTAAACTGGAATGTAGAGAATACAATCCGAACACATAATAATAAGTATGAAATGAATAAGTATGAACATTACCAGACATAAGACAGGCTAAGTGCTAACACAATATACATCTTAAGTAACGGCTCGACCGTTATACTTATTACTTACGATGTCGTCTGGATTGGCTAGATTATTTTTTATTTAAGACCAGCTTAAGAACCGATAAGCGATAGACAGCACGAGATGTACTTAATTATATTATTATAAATACTAGATGACGTCCGCAACTCTGTTGCACAAAAATTCGTTTATCGCGCGGGAACCGTACATTTTTTCGAGATAAAAATTATCCTATATCCAGTGACGGATTAACCCTTAATCAAATTAAGCATTTGCCTAGGGCATCACGTCTGAGGGGGTACCAGAAGGACAAAAATCATCCGTCCTAAAGGTACAATTCCGTGCATCGCGACAGTCGTAAGTCACGCGCGGCCTAAGTTTCTAGGAAAAAAACTAATGTTTTTAGGTGGTATAAGTTTAAAGACAGATTCTAGTGGACATACGCATAGGGGCGGACACAGGCATGCATCGCTTAGGGCATCAAGTAGTCTTAATTCGTCACTGCCTATATCCTTTCCCGGGACTCAATGAATCTCCATACCAAATTTCAGCAAAATCGGTTCAGCGGTTTGGGCGTGAAGAAGTAATATACAGACAGACACACTTTCGCATTTATAATATTATTTTGGATATTATGGATTGGTTTACTATAATCTCTTCACATAGAAATGATGTGTACGCCCACAATTGGTACATATGTTACGGGTAATGCTAGAAGGTGGAGTAAACCTAGGTTTACCCGGGTTGACTTAGTATCACCCAAGTATTTTGGGTAAAGTCCGAATAATAAGGAAAATAAATTTTAACTCAGGGTTTACCTATGCTCACCTAGGTCTACCCAACTCTGGCTGGGTAATGTTAAAAATTTGTCCAATTAATTACTAAAATGAATAGCCAAGGGTATTTTAAACATTTATTATTTTAAAAACATACAAAGGCAAACGTAATTTCTCTAAGAACATAAACGTAATAGCTTCAATGTCAAAAACTAATTAGCGGTTGTAGTAATTAAAATTGAAATTATTTATTTGAGCAAGATAAACTGCTGTGACATTTTGAATTGCACAAGTTTTCTGCAGCTCTGCATGAACACTTCTTTGTGTTTTGCAATTACACCTTTTATAAGCCTCCTGAAAGCGACTGTCATTTGCAAGCTGTCGTAAACTTTTTTTTTGGGTGATATATTTTCTATATCAATCAGTTTATCATGACTAATGGAAAACTGATTCCTTGAGAACATTTCCTCAATAGTAACGGGGGAACGCGGGCCCCTGAGTTTTATGCCACAGGCTCGAAAATTACGCAACACCTAACATTACCCAGCCAGAGTTGAGTAGACCTAGGTGAGTATGGGTAAACCCTCTTATTATTCGGACTTTACCCAAAAAACTTGGGTAATACTAAGTCAACCCGGGTAAATCTAGGTTTACTCCACCTTCTAGCATTACCCGTAACACATACATCAGATCTTTACTTTGCTTAATTATTTTATACGTGTATCAATGTATGTACTGTTAGTGAACCTTATTAAAGTAAATAAACATAATAGAAAAGGATCTCAACTCATAAACGTATCAACAAAAACCTTCAATTTAGGGTTAACATCACTACCGCTTCGCCCTGTTATAATATTATCAACATTATCCCCACATAGTGATGTAAAAGCGGCCTTATATCTGGGGTCCTGCGATGTTTCCCTCACGAATGTAACTGGGTCCTGTACTGTGAGTGTCCGCTTGATCGCCTCCACGCACGCGCGAGTCCAAAACGTCTCTTCAAAGTACGCGTTGTGGCGTTCGTTTTGGTCGAACACTCGACACTGAAAATGTTGAATAGACAATGTTACAATCAGAAGATGGCAATCTGAATATTTGGGGCAAATCACAAAAGGTATAAAACCTCAAATTTATAATATTTTGTAGGTACTTTACTGAAACGACTTTTTGGGATTTCGTACGGCGGAATTTAATTGCGACACCTCGGAAAGTCAAGGAATTCTTGGCTTCAAAAGGTTTTTGAAGTGAAAACTTCTTTAGCGGCGTTAAGCACTTTTGTGGGATGGGTAAAAACTGTGAAACTCGCGTCAGATTCTCGTGCTGATCGAAAAACCTTGGAAAAACCGTAAGACGGTTGGAGAGTAGTGTTTTGTGTCGAACTCGAACTCGAATTGATTGTAAGGGTTTCAATGAATTAAAAAAATCGATTTTTTAATAATCGATTTTCATAAAAAATGTGTTAAAAAAATGCACAACGTTAATAATCAAGTTCTTCACTTCTGCCGGCACTCCCGGAGTGCAACCCGTCTTTTTATTTTTTTAACAAATATAAGTATTTGTGTGATCAGTAGATACCAAAAGATTTCTTTAAAATGGCGAACTCTATATCCTGATATAGAGTGCATTTACAGCCTGCTGTAAATGACTTCAACTTGTTATTGCTTACATGACTTGTGCACATAATAGATCAATGAAGTGTGTATACTGTGTTCGCGAGGTGTTACCTACTTGTTACAAGTGTGTAATTATTGTCTAGTGTCTACCCTCGATAAAACTGCGTATACAGCCCCTCTAGCATACGCCAACGAGAAAATTTTGTCTACACGTTTTCTCGATGTTTGATGGCTTTTCTCTTCATCTCTTTTGACCCTAACTACACACATTTTTTCTCGTGTAGATCTGTCGTTAAAATGTATCGACATAATGTCAAAAAATGATTTTGATATATGTCGTTATCGACGATATAACTACACACGAGAGTGAGATATCTCGAGATTTTCTCGTTTGCGCATCTTAGGCCGGCTGGTGTAACAAAACTAAGTGATAATACTTTAGAGTGTGTAAGTGTTTCATGTAGAAAGTTCACTGTGAAAGTAGCAGCGCTGAGACTATTTTTTTGTGATTTGTATGGGCAAGCGCCCCAGCGTCACGAGTTTCCCCATACAAAAGTGAAAAGAAATTGCATTTTCAGCGCTGCTACTTTTACATAGAACTCTCTACGAACACGTACTGACGCTAAAGTGTTATCACATAGTTTTGTGGCACGCTGTATAAAAGTAAAATACCTCATCATTAACATCAGACATCTGCACCACGGTCCTGAAGTCTACCAGCGCGAGCAGGGTGTACATGGCGACGTCCCGGATGCTCTCCATTATAAGGTCAGCGCTGGCGAGGGCTGCCCGGTGACCGGTGACCTGCCCTACCACGCCCGCCCCACGCTGACGCAGCGCGGGGTTCTCGTCTTCCACGATCATGATTAGCGTGGAGTAGAGGATGGCGCGGAATTCGACTGAAAGTAGACATAAGACATAATATAATGATTCGACGACCTCTGTGGCTCAGTAGTTGAGCGTGTTTTCAGGTGAAATGTTTTTATTGAAAATTTACTGAGAATAGAGTAATAAATATACTTACACTTTTCATCCTCCTTCAATCCACGCAGACTCGCATCAAACAGCGTTTTGTAAGAACTCTCCATGAACTGAACAACAACCGTTCTAGTGTCCACGCTATTATCCGAGGTAGTGCAGGAGAATATCGTCCTTATTATTTCCAGCAGTTTCTTATCATCTACAGCATTCTCCGACATCCTTTTAGACACAAAACTGGTTAAACTCTGCAAGTAATTATGGGTGAAATTTTCATGTTCAGTTTCTATGAAGTCCGTTAGGGTATCAATTATAGCGCCATCTGTGAACTCTATTTGGCGGTTTTTCCCTCGAATGATATATTCCTGAGTACCCTTATTTAACGTCAAAACTTGAAGCGCTTTCTGTTGGCATTCCAAGTATCTATTTGTCTTTAAAATCTCTTCAAGATTTTCAAAAATCTGCTTTCCCATTATCAGCTTGGTGCCCATGTTGGATTTCTCGCACAAAATCTTCAAATGTTCCTGAAACTTGTCTTCCATTTCGAGCATTTTGTTAACTATAAGTAGATAGTTTAGCGCAGATAGAACGACTTCGTATATATCATGTTTCAGGCATTTACGTACGAAGTCCAAGATCTCATCTGCTTTATGTAAAATATGCGTTATGACGAAGTACATAGAGGCGGCATTCGCTAAGCACAGCTGCATGCCCGGGTGATACTTTTGCTTCTCGCTCACAAATAGCAGTTCGTACAATTCGTTTCTAATCTCAGTGACGAATTCAGAGTCCAATAATGTAGGGTACCTGTAATACATAAAGTTTTTTTTGTTATACTGAAGTATGATAACGGAGCACTTGGAAAGTTGTATACCAATCACAACTTGTCTCTATCACGCTTGCCCCTTAAACATGCGGTGTGGGCATTGCATAGACATAACTGACTGTACAACTTTGTTGTGTAGTTAAATGCTGCTGTACTATCAGACAAGTTGATTCCTATGTAGTTGGCGGACCTAAGTAATTTGGTCGCGTTAAGTCAAACCCAGCCGACCGATCACAGCTAATATAACATTGAATTGACATAAGCCGACCACATGACTTAGGTCCGCCATTTGCTTAGGAATCAACTTCCCTGATAGTACTACTCGACCAAGCCAACTAGACGACTTTCAAATCATGCTCTCTCGCACTTATGCATTGCTAGCGACGTGCGTAAGTGCGAGAGAGCAAGCTTTGACATTCGTCTAGTTGGCTTGGTCGAGTAGTATATAGTGCACTAAGTGGATTGTTATTCTATTGTTTTTTATAAGTTTTGTCCCTTGTGTGTTTTATTTACACTATATACCTGGCGACTACACTATTGATCATCTTAACATAATCATCAGCTAGCACGTAACAGGGCTTCGCCCCCCGCGCCTGCCGCAGCAGCGACACCGAAGCCCGCAGTGACGACAACAGCGCGACGTCAGACAACTCCTCTGTAGTCAGTATGTCGGCTTTCGCTTCGAATATCTTTGTTAGCTGAAAAAAATTACGTGTGACAAAGATATTATATATTAATATATATATATATATAATATAATATTAATTTGAGTATAATAAATTAGAATTAGGTTAAATTAAGAAATTCATAAACAGTCTCCGATTTAAAACTCAACAAAAATACGTGTGGCACTAGGGGACTGCCGCGGTAAAGCTTATTGCATGGCATTATTTATCAACCTATGCGCACGCACACAAACAACGTGCTTACGAACTGAAACGAAGACGCACGGCAACGCCGCACCGCCGTGCCGTGCTGGGGGGTGTTAGGTTTATTTTTATTAATTTGGACGTTATAATTCTACGAGTAAATTTGAGCTAATATTACCTGTAGTACAGTACCGTGGCGATAGTTAGTACGGTGGCGCGCGTCGCACGCGCACATCAACATCTCCAGTATGGCTGGCAGGTAGCTGTAAGGTATAATAAACATATACAAATAAATTGTTAACTTAAAATGTTACAATGTATAAATAAGAGTAGTTATAAAATATGTAAACAGAACGTCTCTCCCATACAGGTAAACCTTTTAGGTTTTTGTATGGGAAAGTGCATATTTTTTCTTGTAAAATGTTGTAATACATGCTTTGAATGCTTTGAACAAAAAATAAAATAAATAACATAATGTACTATCAGAGAAATCGATTTCTAGGCAGATGGGGGACCTACGTACTTTGGTCACGTAACGTCAAACCCAGCCGATAGATCACAATTAACATTGAATTGACACGATCCGCCCAAATGACTTTGGTCTGCCAACTGCCTAGGAATCAATTTTCTCGATGGTACACATATTATACCATATAAAGGGCAGAATTGTGACACTGTGGAGTAAAAATGTAACATCCATACTAATACTATAAATGCGAAAGTGTGTCTGTTAGTCTTTCTCTCTCTGCCTGTCTGTCTGTTATCTCTTTATGCTCAAACCGCGGAACCTACTTGCTGAAATTTGGTATAGAGATAATTTCAGTCCCGGGAAAGGACATAGGATAACTTTTATCCCGGAAAAATGTATGGTTCCCGCACGATAAACGCAATTTTGGCGCAACAGAGTGGCGAACATCACCTAGTTATGTATAAAGGCACGTTATTAGTATAGTCAACGTATACTGACGTTCCCGGCGCTAACAGAGGTGGCAGCGCGCGCGCCGCAAGTCGCCGCGCCGCCCGCGCCGCGCCCGTACCGCACGCACGCACCAGAGGCACGAATGACGACACCTGAAAATACCTGCATTATAGCACACGCAGCATAGCCGCTTTAAAATGAGTTTCTTCTATAATCGGTAAAATAAACGATTGACAAAGGAAATCTGTCATTTAATCCCTAAAATCGGAGTAAGTTTTTGTATTTTCTTGTATTGCTACTGTGAACATCATATAGGGTCTAGTGTCAACTATTGTTTTACTGCACATTACGAAGGTATCAGGCGCTATTGACATAGCGCCTGATATCTTCGTAATAAAAATAAGTTTTTTATTATTATTATAAAGGTGTATGTATGAATACAATATTCTAGACGATGTGCGTCAAGTATAATTGTATTTTTAAACGCACAACGTCTAGTAATAAAATATTTTTTTATTTTATTTTCATTACACCCTACTGAAGTCTGAACCAACAATTTTTATTTTGTTCTATATGAATTAGAAAGTGTCTGACCTTGAGGTTGGTAGCAGTGCCCTCTAGCGGCGAGGGGTGCAGGCGCGCCAACAGCAGCAGCACCGGGAACTGCGCGCCGCGCGACATACAATCCGCTTCCGAAGTCATCTCACGCAGCTCGTTCTGTAAATAATTATATAATCGTTTACAATGTTAGACTAATATCTGGATTCCCCTCTTTAATGCAATAAGTTGTTAAATTGACTTTTAACTGACGCATTTTCATGTCCTTGCTTTGGCGAGAAAGAAAAACGTTGTTTAGTTATTACGCACGACATAATATAGCCGTCCGGCTCGCACACTCACCAGCATGTGGTCGTACATACAGCCGTCCCGCAAGCACACTCACCAGCATGCGGTCGTACATATAGCCGTCCCACTCGCACACTCACCAGCATGTGGTCGTACATACAGGGTGCAATTAAACCTTCCTGCCAAATTTTGATATAATATTGATCCTTGTTAAAAATAAAAATAAACGTATATTTTCTTTTATAGTCACTCAGTACTAAAATGTTGAGAAAAAGCTTTTTTTTTTTTATTAAATAAGGGGGCAAACGAGCAAACGGGTCACCTGATGGTAAGCAACTACCGTCGCCCATGGACACTCGCAACATCAGAAGAGCTGCAGGTGCGTTGCCGGCCTTTTAAGAGGGAATACGCTCTTTTCTTGAAGGTTTGCAGGTCGTATAGGTCCGGAAAAACTGCTGGTGACATTTCATTTCAGAGTTTTACAGTGCGCGGCAGAGAGTTACGCGAAAAACGCTCTGTGGAAGACTGTCAAGGTGATGAGGATGGTATGTTTTTCGCGTGGGACGATGGTGAAAAGTTGCAGGTGGTATGATTCCGAACAATTCCTCAGAGCACTCCCCTTGATACAACCGATAGAGGATGCAGAGTGAAGCTACATCTCGGCGTAATTCCAAGGGGTCCAAGCTGTTTGAAACACTATGGCAGTCAACAATTCGAGCAGCCCTTCGTTGGATACGATCTAGAGGGAGCAGTTGGTATTTTGGCGCCCCTGCCCAGAGACGAGAACAATATTCCATATGAGGCCGAACCTGCGCCTTGTAGAGTTGTAGGCGTTGGTCCGGACTGAAGTACTGTCTCGCTCTGTTAAGAACACCAAGCTTCTTCGAGGCTAATTTGGCCTTACCCTCTAGATGATATCGGAACTGGACTTCGCTCGATATGTTGACGCCAAGTATCTCAATGCTAGGGGAGATGGTTAAATATGTCGAAACGAGGACATACGACCATTGCTGACTTTTTAGTGGTGAACGCGCAGACCTGTGTCTTGGCGGGGTTGAATTGGACCAAGTTACGTCTACCCCATTCAGAGACCTTCTCCAATGAATTCTCCACCTTAGACACAAGTTCGTTTCGACTCTCAGTGACATTTTGCCGAGAAATATTGGGGGAGCCGGTACATACAGCATCACCTATACTGTCATCCGCATAGCAATGAATGCCGCTGGTCTGCAACATGTCATTGATATGCAGTAAGAATAGAGTAGGCGATAGCACACAGCCCTGAGGGACACGAGCATCAACAGACTGAGTTTCCGAGCATTCGCCGTCAACTACGACCTTTATGCTTCTGTCTGCTAAGAAACCAGTGACCCACTTACATAATTTCTCAGACAGCCCGTATGATGGAAGCTTTGAAAGCAGCGCTTTATGCCAAACCCGATCAAAGGCCTTCGCAATGTCCAAACTAACAGCCAATGCCTCTCCCTTCGACTCAATTGCCTGAGCCCAACGATGAGTCAGGTACGCCAAGAGATCACCAGCCTAGCGGCCCTTACGGAACCCGTATTGTTTGTCGCTTAGTAATCCCTGGCCGTCCAAGTATCGAAGAAGCTGGCTATTGATAATGGATTCATTATCTTCGAGAAGAGAGAGGTTATAGCGATTGGTCTGTAGTTGGAAGGATTTGAGCGATCACCATTTTTGGGGATCGGGTGCACCAAGGCTGTCTTCCAGGAAGCCGGGACGATGCCAGTGGAATAGGAGAGCCGAAAAAGACGCGTCAAGACCGGAGCCAACTCTGGAGCACACTTTTTTAACACAATAGGCGGGATTCCGTCAGGTCCACTCGACTTTTGGATATCAAGGGAACGGAGGGCTTTTCGCACTGAGCGCTGATGAAACCGAATATCCGACATGATGCTCGTGCATCGCGGTATGGTCGGCGGTTTTTGCCCCCCGTCATCCAGGGTCGAGTTTGACGCAAAGAGCTTGCCCAGAAGATAGGCTTTGTCTTTTGCGTCTTGGGCCAACGACCCATTTCCTACGTGTAGGGATGGCAGGGTTGGCTTGCAGAAATTTCCTTCAATAGCTTTGGCCAGAGACCAGAATGCACGGGTTCCCGAGGGGAGGCGCTCAAGTCTCTTGCCAATTCTATTGACGTGCTGTTGCTTTGCCCGAGTAATCTCTTTCTTGAGGGACCTAGAGGCAAGGTTGTACTCCTTTTTATATGTGCTGGTATTTAAATCCCGAGCAGACACCACGTTGGCCCAGGATTGGTAAGCCTCCTGCTTCCGGCGAGAAGCTTTTTGGATCCGGGGATGAACCAAACCAGTGACGAAATCTGCCGCCAGTTGGCACCACAGAGGACGGAATGAAAAGTTCCATCCCCTGCATCACCACATCGGCAACAGAGTTGGCAGTGTTGTCGGGATCATCCGGCGAGAAGCACACGTGCCCTCAAGGATAGGATGCAAAAAACGACCGCATCCCATCCCAGTCTGCGACTTGTAGTGCCACACACGACGGTATTTAACAGCACGCTGTCTTAACACCGTCGTAAGCTTCCGAAAGTTATCCTAAAAAACACTACAATTAATGGATACGATGCGTCGGCCGCGCGTGACGTGCCCCCGCGCGTGCGCCTCATTCCGCGTCACCCCCCCTCATTCCCCCGCACCGCGAGTGACCGTTCTGTAACGATTTTAAATGGGAGAAAATATGTAATTGAAAAAAAAATAACACCCAATTTTTTTTGGTTAAATGGACTCTCCTAATGACACCTAAGCCCTGGGAAAAATTTGGCAGGAAGGTTAAATTGCACCCTGTATAGCCGTTCCGCTCGCTCACTCACCAGCATGCGGTCGTACATATAGCCGTCACGCTCGCACACTCACCAGCCTGTAATCGTATATATAGCCGTCCCACTCACACACTCGCCAGCATGTGGTCGTACATATAGACGTCCCACTCGCACACTCACCAGCATGTGGTCGTAGAGCTGGGGGAAGCGCTGGAAGAACATGCGGCCCGTCATGGTGTTGCGCGAGCACAGCGCGTCCGCGTCGCGCGAACGTTGCACGCCGAACGTCCACACTACGAGCGCCGCGAATAGCAGCGTCGATGAGTTTCGCTCCTGTAATAATTTTTATTATACATCACTTTTATGTAAAGACCCTTATAGTTGAAAAAAAATTAGGCCAGATCTGTAACAATTTGTGGCAAATAATATATATCCGGACAACAATTATTAAGGATTATAGAAATACTAGCTGTCCCGGCAAACGTTGCTTTGCCATAATATAAAGATATAAAGTATTTCGCCCATATTATTTTATTGAAGTAACTAAATAAGTATGTCGCCATGGCAACGTCGATCGCTATCCCGTCGCGTCGCACAAACAATGGTCGCCGTCAGTCTCAGGTTGTAATAAATTACTATTATTTATTCAACAAATGCACTTATTAATATATAAAGTACCCAGTAGCCGAATCTCAGACCTACTGAATATGCATATAAAATTTGGTAAAAATCAGTAAAACCGTTTCTGAGGAGTTCGCTGACCAACATTGTGACACGAGAATTTTATATACAAGACAAGATAGACGCAATCAACTTGAACCGACTCTTTTCTTGCGATATGAGTCGAAGCCCTAAAGCTGTCGCATTTGTACCACAAATACTTAGAAAACATTCACAGCACGATGCAGAATTGTGTCACTAGTGGATCCATCACAAACTAAGCGAACTCACGCTCCAAGTATCAGCTCTGAAGCCGCGCAACGCCAGCAGTAGCGCAGCGGGCGCGTGCGGCGCGAGGTGGTCACGCAGCGCGCCGCAGCGGAACAGCGCGCGCAGCACGTTCGCGCAGTGTACGCGCGTGTCCGCCGCGCCGGTGCTGCCGAGACGCAGGAGGCGGGTCACGCATTCCGCCCACCGCCGCCCGCCCGCCGCTAGCTCTGTTGTTACGAGGGCCTGTAAAATAAAAATAAAAAACTTGAGAGGTGTCAAGGGACACCCGGATGGAACGAAGTTTTAAACGTCCGGTAGAATAAACAGCGACTTATTCTCAAAAACGCCACCTAGTTGACGCCCAGGAATACTATCAACGCCCTCTGCTCCTACCATGCAGGTACTAATAAAAAAGTATCGTTACAACTTTTTCCGTCTAGCCCCCTTTTGCAACGCGCGATAAGGAAATTCGTTCTAAAAAGGACTGATTTGCATCGTACCGTTGTCACCCAGATATTTTTCGTTCAACTTTAGAAGCTAGACAAAAGAGCGAGGGCATAATATTGAATTTTTTGTCGTAAAATGTATTTATGATCTGAGCGTAAAGATGAGACAACTGCACTAGGCTTAACTACACTGCAGAAAAGCGTTGCGTGACGTCACGGCCAAATATTCTCAGAATAAAGTCGTGAAAGCTAAGCTGCACTACGCAACACGAAACGGCAGTACTTTGAAAGGTGTGTGTGAAAATTGGCTTAGTGTTGTCTCAAGGACGTCTTCACATTCTGTAGGTCTTTTTATTATTTCAAGCAGACGTTTTTCACCCCCATTGAATTGCATATTCAATCTAAAGCGTGTTTAAATAATAGAATACCTGTATCATGAAAGGCAGGCCGGCGCTGCGGCGCGTCGCACACAGGTTCGTCTCGCCGCTGGCGATGGCGTCCATGAGCTGGTCGAGCCACGCGGCGGGAATCTCGCGCATCGCCGGCTCGCGGTGCTTCCACAGACTACATCAAATAAACTAAAAGTCAGTACAGTTTTGGTTGGTGTTATCTACGAGCCTTATCAGAAAACGCAGATCTGTTACTTAGAGGTGAAAACTTGTAATTGGCTTTCTGATAACTATACATAACTGCCACCTATATTACTTATCTGTAAGTTTTCCATGTCATATAAATAAATAAATAAATTTAAAAGTGCTATATCACATGACATTTCAGTCTAGTTAAAATCTCGCTGCTTATTTCCGTACTAGGTAAAATTTTCTTAGAAGGACTATAATTACTATTAACTATGTTCCGACCGAGCGAGATAGCATGCTCGGTCAGGCTGAAGCCCACTGACGTCATTCCAGACGTTGTATAAATGTATAATATATCATGCCGTTTACAAAAACTTCGATTCGATCCTGCATCGCAGGATTGTGACGTTAGTCGTAAGAACCGCCGATATAGATGTCTATATCGTTTCTTTCGTTATACACCTTTAAACCTGGACACAGTGATAGGGGCGCTCGCCCGATCGAGTGTTCGTTATACGGGCTATGCGCGCACGCACACGTTTTGATATTCGCACGCCCGCTCTCACTCACGCACCTGGCCAGCAAGACGGTGTAGCCGACGTAGGTACGTTTGCTCGAAGGCGCCGCGGTGTTTGAGCTCCGTGAGCAACGACGTGAAGTGAGCTCCGATCTCGTGCAGCTGGGACAGGTGCAGGTTGGTCATACACACAAACACACACACACACACACACGCACCTTCCCAGCATGACGGTGTAGCCGATGTACGCATGCTCGAAGGCGCCGCGGTGTTAGAGCTCCGTGAGTAGCGACGTGAAGTAAGCTCCGATCTCGTGCAGCTGGGACAGGGGAAGGTTGGTCATATATACACACACACACACACACACGCATCTGTCCAGCATGACGGTGTAGCCGACATACGCCTGCTCGAAGGCGCCCGATCTCGTGCAGCCGCGACAGGGGCAGCTTGGTCATCACACACACACACACACACACACACACACACACACACACACACACACACACACACACACACACACACACACACACACACACATACACACACACACACACACACACCTGGCCAGCATGACGGTGTAGCCGACGTACGCCTGCTCGAAGGCGCCGCGGTGTTTGAGTTCCGTGAGCAGCGACGTGAAGTGAGCTCCGATCTCGTGCAGCCGCGACAGGGGCAGGTTGGCCGGCTCCGTCGACCCCGACCACACTTCTGACGCTATGTGCCCGAGGATTAGGGAAATCTGTGTCATAGTTGTGTAATAAATAGGCTATAGTATGCAACCTAGTTCAAAAACATGGATATACTAAGAATCCTTTGGTTTTTTATGGATTAGTGGCGCGAGTGGCGACTTCTTTGGTTTTTTATGGATTACTGGCGCGAGTGGCGACTTCAAAATCTTTTCAGTCAATCTGGCTTTTAATACGCTTTTTAAATCAATTCAGATTAGGTATATCAAGTACAGAATAATTTAGTACCTCTCTAACGGTCCTCCAAGCGCAGAGCAGCACCATCTGTGCAGTAACGTGCCGCCCGTCGAATTGTACGACACTGTAATGAACACATTATGAAATAAGCTCGCATACACGTATACGTAAAGTGCGTGCACGCTTGCAAGTGTGTACGCACTTTACGTATACGTGTATGCAAGGTTTTTTCGAATTTAATGTCAGTGGGGTCTTTAACATCTTTCGTTAGGCTCGGAGTCGGGAATATATCTCGTGGTCATTGGCGCAGTTTTTGGTTGTGTTAACTGCAATAATGAGATACACGCTTATTTTAATACTTTTGCTGTTACATAGAAACCGGCAACGCGATTAAGTATCTTGCTACAAGCAAGTGGCAACAGGTTATTCAGGAGATATTGCAAAACTAAATGCCAGCTAAATGCCAGTCAAAAATTTCTACAATTTCTGACAGATAGCAGACAGTGTGGCATTTCTGCCGTCATTCGCCTGTTGTTGTCGCAAGTTACGTAATGGACTGGCCAGCAGATTGGATCAAAGCTGTAATTACTAAATGAAGGGCTGCTGGAAGAGATTTCTATAAGAAATAAGCAGATCCCTTGTGTCGTCTTACTGTGTAAAATATTATTTTGTAAATGTTACCCATGTAATGTCATACCCATCGTTATCCTCAAGGGGCGTTGCGTCCATAGGAAGGTGTCCCTCAGGTGAAGCGCTATTGACGACGGGCGCGACGACAGCGCTCGCCTCGTAGCATAGCTCCAGTATCTCTTCTGTGACTACTAGCCATTGCGGGTTTGTATCTAGGACGCTGGAATTTATTTCACGATTGCAATGATAATAATGAAACATTTGCCGCATAAATTAAATATCTTTTGTTTATCTTATTTACTTTTTCTTGTTTGTAACCGATACCTTACCGCGTACACTTTAGACACGGTATGAAATTGTGTTATATATGGCATTGTAAAATCATATAAAATTGTTTCTAGATTCTAAAAACACTTTGAATGTGTAACAGCGACACACACAGCTGTTGTAGTTGTACTCGCACCACACCCAGTAAACAGCTTACCCGAGTAAAGACAGCTCCTTAGGCCGCAGCAGTAACAAAGTCAGCAACACGTGCAACACGCCGTGTAGCGGCACGTCGCGAGCGTGTAACAGTGACACGTGCAGATATTGTAACTGTGCTCGCACCACACCCAGTAACAACTTACCCCAGTAAAAACAGCTCCCCGGGCTGCAGAGTAACAAAGTCAGCAACACGTGCAACACGCCGTGTAGCGGCACGTCGCGAGCGTGTAACAGCGACACACGCAGCTGTTGTAACTGTGCTCGCACCACACCCAGTAAACAACTTACCCCAGTAAAGACAGCTCCTTAGGCCGCAGCGTTAACAACGTCCGCAGCACGTGCAACACGCCGTGTTGCGAGCGCGTAACAGCGACACGCGCAGCTATTGTAACTGTGCTCGCACCACACCCAGTAAACAACTTACCCCAGTAAAGACAGCTCCCCGGGCTGCAGAGTAACAAAGTCAGCAACACGTGCAACACGCCGTGTAGCGGCACGTCGCGAGCGTGTAACAGCGACACACGCAGCTGTTGTAACTGTGCTCGCACCACACCCAGTAAACAACTTACCCCAGTAAAGACAGCTCCTTAGGCCGCAGCGTTAACAACGTCCGCAGCACGTGCAATACGCCGTGTTGCGAGCGCGTAACAGCGACACGCGCAGCCATTGTAACTGTGCTCGCACCACACCCCGTAAACAACTTACCCCAGTAAAGACAGCTCCTTAGGCCGCAGCGTTAACAACGTCCGCAGCACGTGCAACACGCCGTGTTGCGAGCGTGTAACAGCGACACGCGCAGCTATTGTAACTGTGCTCGCACCACACCCAGTAAACAACTTACCCCAGTAAAGACAGCTCCTTAGGCCGCAGCGTTAACAACGTCCGCAGCACGTGCAACACGCCGTGTTGCGAGCGTGTAACAGCGACACGCGCAGCTATTGTAACTGTGCTCGCACCACACCCAGTAAACAACTTACCCCAGTAAAGACAGCTCCTTAGGCCGCAGCGTTAACAACGTCCGCAGCACGTGCAACATGCCGTGTAGCGGCGCGTCGCGAGCGTGTAACAGCGACACACGCAGCTGTTGTAACTGTGCTCGCACCACACGCAACGTAGCTATGACCGCGCGGTAGCGTACCGGGTACCGCAAGTATTGAGCTGAATCGGTGGCCTTGCTGGAAAATAATAATCAATATAAATAATTATTATATTTAATTACTCTAGTTGTTATTTAAACAATGCATAATTTTTACAATATTTTGTTACATTTGAAAAGTAGACAAAGTATACCGCATATAATATAATAGCCCTGCTGGAAACAAATTAAATATGTAATCTATTACGACGACCTCTGTGGCTCAGTTGGTGGGCTGTTGGTAGCTCAAGCCGGGGGTCGCAGGTTCGAATCCCGCCGACGGAACAAAAAGTTTTCAAAGTTCCTGGGTCATGGATGTGTATTAAATATGCGTATAATATAATAAAAATCTTAAATCTATGTATAGTATAAAAGTATGAAATATATTTCCGTTATCTGGTACCCGTAACACAAGTCTTTCAGGTACTTAGCACGGGGCCAGACTGACGTGGTGTGAAGCATCCATAGATATTATTATTATTATTGTTATTATGAATTAATCTTCTAATATTATCTTTGTTTCTCAATTAGCGGGGTCAAAGTGACACTCCGCGGGCCGCAGTATGTCCGTCTCTCTCGCACGCATGCAGTGTCAGTACGTACGTCCGTCTTACCTATCGGTGGCGGGCACGGCGTCGGGCAACCGGTACAGCAGCAGCTCCATCTTGTGCGCGGCGGCAACGCACTCCGAGGGGCGGACTGACGACGCCTGCCGCAGTATGTCCGTCTCTCTCGCACGCGTGCGGTGTCAGTACGTCCATCTCACCTGTCGACGGCGGGCACGGCGTCGGGCAGCCGGTACAGCAGCAGCTCCATCTTGTGCGCGGCGGCGACGCACTCCGAGGGGCGGACTGATGACGCCTGCCGCAGTATGTCCGAAAAGTCTAGGCTCGTCGGGTACTTTATCTAGAGAATAAAAGATTAAGGGCCTATTTCACCACTTCCTGATAGAGTGGCTAAGTGGTGCCAGGAAGCCTATCGGCTATCCACAGCATTTTTGACAGATTCTCCATACTCAGGGTCTCTTTCACCACTTCCTGATAAGGTGCCTGATAGGCTTATTTGACAGATTCTCCATACTCTATCTGTCAATTTAAGTGGTGGATAGCCTTATCAGGAAGCGGTGAAACAGGCCCTAAGTCTGTCAAGTTAACTGGTGGATAGCCTATTCGGCATTTATCAGGAAGTGGTGAAACAGGCCCTAATTATTATATATGCCAAAATCATAACTCTTCTTTTCGGCTTTGCTGTGATTGGATGAAAATGTGTCACATAAGGCTTCAGTCTCAAAACCAGCTGGCAGCGGAGCGGGAGCGGCGCGTGACAATGTAAAGATTTATATTATGGATAAGCCGTCTAGTACGCCGCGCACCGCCTTGTTTTCTAGGCCTGTCCATATGTAGGACGAATGGCAAATTGAGGCAAAAACTTCATATTATAAATCCCTTCATTTCACGTTGTATAGCGTTTTAGTTCGCCTGGCTAGGATTGCACCTGTGATTCATTTTAAAATTGATAATGCGAGAAAACCTTGTTTCATTTCGTTTGGAAACAAAATTCTTTTCTTTCTTTCCTACCGTGAACAGTTCCATGGGACACTTGTGCAGCATCTCCAGAGCCATTCGCTTATTGGTATCGTAGCTGTCGTCAAGATGCTGCAGCAGTATTTCTATGTACTCCTGACGCCATAACCTGTGGACAATAAGACGAAAAGACATAACTTCAAAAATCACGAACTTTAGATATCTTCAATAATAAGACGTTAAAATAATATAACCTATCAAACCCCATAAGGACACCGGTGACCGCGACAACAAAATATTTCCAATCCGCGATCGAAGGATTAAGAAACGCGTATATTTTAGGCATATAAAAATGCAACATAACCTACTTTTTAATGACGTAAACCGACTTTTAAAAAGGAGGAGGAGTCAATTTGACTATGTTTTTTGTTTGTCCGCTGATTAGTAGGTCGTTTGTGAACTGACTTTGACGGTTATTTTTTTGTTTGAAAGAGGATACTTCACAGGTGGTCCATGATAAAGAAATACTGTTTAAAGTCTTTTTTTTGGGTAAAATGATGCGAAGATTTTTGTTGAACGTCCGACGTGAGGTATCCTGAGTTTGGGAATGTTGACAGTGTGCTTACCCAGGTAAGTTCGCGTCGCTGTGGTCCTGGGCCAGATCAGGCCGCCTGTCCACCCACACGTAAGTGGACTCCAACCTTATGCGCTTCGCCGGTGCCGTCAGAGCGTCGCATATCCAAGTCAACACCTGGATTATAAAGAGAGATTGTGACAAATGTTAGTAATATATAGACACTCTTCTGTTAATTTACAAAATAACAATGGGTGAAGGTGGACGCGATCGCTTGTGAATGTGACCCGGGTTAACAGTCACTATCATTTCGAATGTTACATATAAAAATATACAATTAGACAGTATATTAGCTGAGCTATAGATATCTGGCGGAGGTACACATACCTGCAGCGCCATCTGCCGGCGGCCGTAGTTGGCCCCGGGTAGGAGGCTTCGGAAGCACACAGCGATCAACTTCTCAATAAACGCCAAACAGTGGCGGGCGGGTCGGCGCGCACGACGTAGTGCCGCGTACCCGTCTTCAACGCGGCTAAGTAGCTGAAATGTAATTAGAACATTCAGTAAACAAGTACTCCATTTTAACCATAAAGTTAATATACCAAGCGGAATAGAGCAACAATCTCGAGCTGTCAAACGAAATCGAAATTGATTTACATCTGTGTGCAAAAATATGTGTACGTATTACGTATACACAACCATCTATCTATTAGATAATAACCACCAAGAATTTCACCTTCTTAACCAGCCCCATAACTTGCTGTCTGAAGCTGGGCGACTGGACGGCGATGTTGTGGGACATATACCGCAGCACCCAGCTCAGCTCGCGTGCCGACAGCGGCTCCGTGCTGCGCGGGGACTCCGACACCAGGGATAGCGCTAGCATGCGATTCTGGAACGTACCACGAACCCTTTTTGAGACTCAAACAATTGGGCGAGAATGCCGCGTCCTACTCTAACAAACGTGAAATGACATAGTTAGAGCGGGACGCGACATTTTCATTCGATTGTTTGAGTCTCAAAATGGTTTTATAGTCGGCCTCCTGGAACGTACCACCGAGGAAATTGATTCCTAGACAGTTGACGGACCAATGTCGTTTGATCGGCTTATGTCAATTCAATGTTAGCTGGTGATCGCGATGCAGGGTTAGACTTAACGCGACCAAATAATATAGGTCCGCCATCAACTTATCTGATGGTATAAATTAAATTAATAATCGTACGGAAACGTCAAATACGTTATTGTAACAAAAATGGCGAAAGTTCTTGTCGATCCTCCTCGTGCGTTTTTTTTAAATTAAGATCAGATGTAAGAAATTGAGTCTTTTCTGTTTTTAACTCATTTTTTTCAAAACTTATTTTAATACTTTTTCACATACACATAAACACCCTAAACAATTATCATAATATTATTTTGTCACACCCAGAATAAATAATACGTGTTAAAAACCGCATCAAAATTGCGGAATTTAAAAGATCTAAGCATACAAGTTAAGCGGCTATATAACAATGCTTCTTACCTCCTGTAGGGGATCAAGCGCAGCGCGATCCAACGCAACATAGCTGAGTACGCCCTTCCATTTATCTTCATCACTCTCTAGGGCTTCATCAAGGTTCTTAGAGGTAATTTCTTCGAGTTCAGGGTAACTATCTTTAGCCCCTAAATATTCAGAGGCGTCGTTGTCTTTAGACTCAGGGGCGTCATTATCCTCTCTCTTAGGGGTGTCGTTATTTCCCTCAGTAGCGTCGTCTTTGTCGAGTGGGTCCTCAATAAAGGCCCCACACTTGCGACAAACCGCTAGCAGTGTCAACGCTTGTTTGAGCTCTTCGCCACTTAAGTCGTTTGAGTCACAAACTTCTCTCGCGTGGTCCATTCTGAAATGTCATCTCTGTAATAATTGTACATACAAAAAAAACATATGTTACTAATGTCAGTCACCTCGTGGACTAATAATAACAGTAGTCCATGTAGTCATAATAATAGTTGTCCAATTATATTATGAGGTGACCTCATAATATAATTATAATATATTCCATGAACTTGGTTTTCGCTCTAGTACGGTACGACAGAAGCTCAGTTTGCACTTAATGTATTGGTCTAAAAATGCAGAGACATGCCACAGGACGTATACCTTTGTTTCATTGATTATGAAAAGGCATTTGACCGAGTCAAACACGAAATCCTCATCGAACTACTGCATGACATTGGACTGGATATGCAAAGATATACGAATTATTAGAATTTCTATTAGAACCAAACAGCAACTGTTATAGTAGATGGTAAAAATACTGATCACGTAGCTATAAAACGTGGTGTTCGACAAGGGTGTGGCCTTTCCCCGGACTTGTTCAATATATAGTCTAGAAGCAACCTGTACTCCATGAGGTGGCTATAGTCTAGGAGGTACTCACATGTAGTCCAGAAGGTCTGTATCGAGCTGCGCAGCGCGGACCAGCAGCCGCTGCGGCAGGGGGGAGGCGTCGCGCGCGGCCGACCGCAGCAGCGGCGCCAGCCACGCCCCCTGCACCGCAGCGCGGGGGGCGCTGCGCACGTGACTCTCTAGCAGCTTGTCCAGACAGTTCAGAGCCTGAAATACAGGGTGCAATTAAACCTTCCTGCCAAATTTTGATATATTAATCCTTGTGAAAAATAAAAATACACGTATTTTTTCTTTTATAGTCACTCAGTACTAAAATGTTGAGAAATAGCTTCCGCAAGTTATCCTAAAAAACACTACAATTAATGGACACGATGCGCCGGCCGCGCGTGACATGCCCCCGCGTGCGCGCCTCATCCCGCGTCAACCCCGATCATTCCTCCGCGCCGCGATTGACCATTCTGCAACGATTTTAAATGGGACAAAATGTCATTGAAAAAAAATTACACCCAATTTTTTTTGGTTAAATGGACTCTCCTAATGATACCTAAGCCCTGGAAAAAATTTGGCAGGAAGGTTTAATTGCATCCTGTAGTTGTAGCTTGTATACTGTAGTGTGTAAGTATATATTGTAGTATACTTAAGTGTGTAATGTGTATTGTCTTAGTGTTTAATGTTCAGTAATAAAGTAGTACCAATGGATCAGCTAGTTTTGATATCCCCTATATATGATAGGTATATATATCAATATATATATATATATATATATATATATATATATTGATATATATGTAGATTGATTGACTCTGCCATCCCAGACGGGCCGGCCGTCCGATTGCAAAATTTTAAGGTTTAAAGTTTAATAAATGTAGTATATATTGTAATATACTTAAGTATATAATGTGTATTGTCTTAGTGTTTAATGTTCAGTAATAAAGTAGATACCAATGGATCAGGTTGTTATGATATCTCCCTCCGTGGGCATAACTTTACAATACTCTAGTTCTAATTGTCACATACATTTATTTAGTACAATTATATAGCTCTTCTAACTAATTTTGTGTTGCGGATCCCAGAACAAATAGCCCCACTCCCCCCCTCCTACATACAAACGTCTGATCAAAGACAGTCGTTCACCACGTGTTAGTTATATCTTCTGTCCCGTTCGCACCCTTGACAATAACATTTTCTCTCACTCACACTAGCCTGCACCGGCTGGAAGTTCAGCAGGTCCAGGGTCTGCTCTATCAGGCCCGGCATCAGCTCCAGCACGGTGACAGCACCCAGCTCCTTGGCCAGCGCCGACACGCCCAGGTAGTAGCTCTTACGGGTCCGATCCAACCCGCGTAGAGCTGTTACTAGCGAGGTTAGTGGTGCGCCGTCACCTTAGTAAAAAAAAAACGAGTGTGATTTAGACCACACAACTGAAGTAAAACTTCTTGATGATATATTTCATGCTGGGTATGAGAGAAAGAAAGATAGAAGATGTGCGCGCGCACCTCTCCGTTCGCCTCACCCGTTCACATTTTTCGTAACGTTTTCGTCACGAATTTGCCAGATTACTCTCCAAGTCAAGCGTGCGTAAAGAAGTTTTACTTCAAAAAGACTTAGGCGTGCGCGTACCTCTGGCGAGTGAAAGACGCGAGCGTTATTATTACCCGAGAAAGCCTAATGTGGGGTCAGCAAATATATTTTTTGCAAAACAATATTTATCTCTATTGTGAGGCCTTTACTTTAGCCACGTTCAATAAAGTCCACTTGAACTACCCTGTTAATTAACTTATTTATCTTTTTATTTACCTTTTTTATTCAACCCCGCACAGTATCCCATAATATTACCCAGCGCGGTGGTACACAGGTGTCCCACGCTGTCCACGCTGTGTTCCAGGTGTGCCCACACGAAGGGCAGCAGTTTGCCCACAAGTGGGACGCCCCAGCGCCCACTGCCGCCGAGTGTTCGGCTGACCGCGCACAGCGCGCGCGCCACACCCAGTAATACTACTGTGTCGCATGACATTCTAAAATGAAAATGAATAAGTTTTTAGCAGAGTAAACAGAGCTAACGAGCAGGCCGACTCAGAAGAGATCTCGAAAATACATTTGACGTAGTATGTCAGATCGGACGGCGCGCCCCGCACTAATGCGTTACTAAGTGGTTACTAAGCATTGTGAAACACGTTGAAAGTGACATTAGCGCCCAACTGGCGTATATATTCGCCCGTTTGTTTGAAGTCGAGGTACTTCTTAGTTCTGTCTACTCTGTTTTTAGGAATACTTATGCCAAATAAAGAAAAAAATACATTTCATAGAGAAAAACATTAATTGCAATTTGCAACATCTCTTTCATTATCATAGTCAGGCGAAAATACGGATATCTCATTCCCACAAAAACAAGATAGCATTCTATCTCGTTTTCGCAGCTATAATATTGTCAGCTCAATATTCTGGACTCTGGGTTTATTTCTACGTATCTAATAACTGGGCTTAAGTAATAAAACAAGACTTAAAAACTTACGTCTCACCGACACTTATTATCGCATCAGTTACGGTCAACATGGCCGCTTCATCATCAACCAATGTAGAGTACAATTCTGGTGTAGACACCACTGTAGTCACACCGTTAACTAGACTTAATTTGACCGATTTATTCACTAATATTTCTGATAATTTCTCGTTGTTTGGTTGTGCAATAATCTGCAAATTGGGTGTTTTATTAGGACACAATATAGAATAGTCCACATACACAGACAAACAACCGCTACGAGCACGATTGTATGTACACATTTTTTTTTAAACGGGCTTTGGCCCACCACACATTCCCACCACTGTATCTCCTGTGTCGCCAGGATCGACAGCGGTATCCAACCACGAAAACCCTTTGATATGATCTCAGGGAGCCCGAGGGACATGCTAAAACTGTCTTGGGACCCGCAACGAAATTAATCAGAAGAAAATAGGAGGAGTAGGAAGATTCCAATTTCCCTCCCCATAAAAGCGGGAGACAGCACAAAGTTGCAATGACCGAAAGTCAAAGAACTTAAGGGGGAGCACCACGGAATAAGGTTAATAATTGTGACTCCTAAGCTAAAGCTAAGTTAATATTGGAGTTTATTGTGTTTGGCTGTTGCCAATAATAATTGTGACAAAAACGCTTGAAGGCACGGAAGTTTCTAGCGCTGTCCACGAGATCACCGTAGTATGCGACTCCAGATGTACAGAATAGGTTGTTTAGCATAGTAGTTCTTTCGTCCTGCCAGAGACTGCACTCCCAGAGAACATGATGCGCGGTTTGTTCAAACATGTTGCCTTCGGTCGAGCACTCGCACATGGGTGATGCTACTAGTTTAAATCCGTAAAGTTTGGCCTTAAAATTTCCATGACCGGTCAGGAATTGAGAAACGCAGTGATCAATATCCATCCAATGTTTGGATAGCCGTTCACGAATATTAGGGAAAAAATTATAAAGGTGTCGCCCTTTGGTGGAACAGTCCCATCGTGACTGCCATTCGGAGATTAAGCTTTGCACAGAGTTTTCTAAAGGTTCAAACAATCTTGCTATTTTAATTTTATCGCGAGCGCTTAAAAAGAACGGGTTGTCAATGTTTTTGTTGTGATAGTACATTGTCGCACGACGCTGAATCTCAAGGTCAACGGGTAAAACTCCGGCTAACACAGGTAAGGCTTCGGTGCTTGTGGTCCTGTAAGCTTTGCATAAGAATATAAGAGCAAGACGTTGGCTTTGTAGCAACTTGCGACGAGCCGCGCCGATTGTTGCTCTGTCGGCCCACACGGGGGCCCCGTAGCAAATGCTGCCTAGGTAAGTAGCAGTGTAAATTAATTTTAGGGTTTTGAAGGAGAGGCCCCATGTTGACGTAGATATTTTGGTAAAGGAGTAAAAATTGCGCTTCGCTTTCTCACCGGTTTGAATTATATGTTCTAAAAATGTAAATTTATTTTCCAAGTAAAAACCAAGATAACAGAGTGACTGTTTGCGTTTCACGTTAATATTGTCAAGTTTAATGCTAGGGGAAGATATAAGGGACCCTTTTAAAAGAATTTGGTAAGTTTTATGCGCGGCGAATTTCAGGCGATTACGTTTACCCCAGCTCGATATTAAATTAAGACTATCATTGGCTTTAGATTCAATTTCGGAACGTGAATTTGCTTGAACGATGAGAAAACCGTCATCGGCGTAGCCAACTAGTACGCACAGCGGTGGGAGGGGAAAACTTAATAAATCATCAAATCCGAAATTCCATAGTTTAGGCGAGATAACAGAGCCCTGAGGGCAGCCGCATGTTAAATCTTTGGCGTGTGTGCAATGGCCAAGTCGAAGCTTAGTTTGACCGTTAAAAAAGTAAGAACGTATTATGGCATAAAGCACACAAACATGTACATTGTACGCATAGAGCGTACTAGCACGCAAAAAATAATTACGGAAGTTACTGGTTGCTAGATGTCAGTTACGATTTCATTCAGCCGAAATTCGTTTAAAGCATGGGAACCGTACCTTTTTTTTCGGGATACAAACTATCTTATTAGGACTCAAAGTATCTCCATACCCGTCAAACTTGGTTTAGTGACAAAACTAGTATTTTTGTTGGGTTACTTACATTTTTCCAAGAATCTGGTCCATGCTCTTTAATATACAGTGTTACGAATAAAATACTGCCAACTGATTTTGTGTCCATGGGCGTTTCTAGTTCTTTTAATAGCTGTACAACAGAAAACTCTATACTACTCAACATAGTGTCTACTTTACACTGGTTCTCGTCACTAATCTTTTGTACAAGAAACAATAATATCCTAAAAGTAGTGTGGACAATCGCAAATAAATCATTTTTGTCCACTGAGTCTAAATTGTTTTCTCTGAAAAAGGAAAATTTTATGGTATGTTATTTAACCTCTCGAATACCAGGATATCAAAATTCGATTCAGACTTAAAGCCCGAGTTCTATGGCGCCATTTAAATTTTCGTAATTTTTTTTTTCAAATTTTACAAAAATTCACCAATCCGAAATAAAATTTAGTACATATATTTTATAGCCAACTTCATACTCTTAAAAATAATGCATCGAACAAACAAAATTAATTATTAAGTTCATTAAAATAAGTTAAAAAACTGCGTGAGGTCGAGTGTATCAGGCGGCTCATTAAACGGCCCATTCACTATCCTGCCTTGCAGTCCTGCAGCAGTCCGCCGTGCAGGCCTGCAACACCATTCACTATCCTGTGTGCAGTCCGCCGGCTTATGCAGGATAGTGAATGGTCTTGCAGGCCTGCACGGTGGACTGCAGCAGGACTGCAATGCAGGATAGTGAATAGGCACTTTTAATGTGCCGGTGGTACACAGAGGTATTTTTACGGGTGGCACGTTAAGGTGCCGCGCCGCGCACTTTTTAATATGAGAAGAGAGAATGTTAAAATCTTATTTTATCATTGCAGAATGTGATGCACTTTAATACTAAATACTAATTATTCTTACCTTAAAGCTCCCACACAACACACAAGACAGTTGTTTAGGTACTCCATAACTTGCAGTTCTAGTGACCTCAGAGCAATACCGCCTGGCTCATTGTCAATACAACAGCAAATCTGTTCTACGGTAGACTTGTAGCATGTGTAGCTGCTGTGCTCTCTCGATAGTAAGGGCTTAATATGATTGATTAATGCTTCCGTAAAAGGTTGAAGTAGGGATTCTATATTTGAAACAAATCTGCGAATTTAATACATATTATACTTATATACGACATTTGACAAGTTTATTAGATATTGTATGTGATTATTATAAGAATATGTATAAAATAATATAGTAGTTATACATTATAATATTGCATCTCTAGTTTGAATGAGTATTTTGTTTTTTAATACTCAAGACCTACAGTCACTCTTGTCTCTTTTGTTCTATGGTTTGGTAGAACGTATTTTAAAAAAAGTAGCAGATCTTTGTTTAAATAATAAAAGAAATTTCAAATTACCTTAACACAAAACATTGTGCTGGGTGCTTAGACTCTGCATATAGAAATACAATAGCGAAAAACTCCAGAGTGTCCGAATCATTACACATTCCCTGGTACCCACACTTAATTGGGTATGATAGTTCTGTCAGCAGTTGAAGTTGCTTCTTTTCATTGGATTTAATAAACTCTTTAAACTTTTCACTTTTTTTTGCTGGAAATTAGACACTATTATTTATGTGACCTAATTTTTGATTCGAAAACTCATCTAAGATTACATTTAATTATTTAATTTAGAATGTGTTCATTTTTTAAACATTTTAGAAAAGTTTTAAACCTTACCAATTTCTGTTGCCAAATTTTCAGGAATACGCACTGTATTAAATGATGCTGACGATGATGTTGGTTTTATTTTGTTCTTACCGCTACTGCTTATTCTCAGTGTTAGTCCATTCATGATTTAAAATATATATTTAACACTTTTTACTTATAATTCAAAATAAACAAAAAGATAACCTAAAAATAATCTCAGACCGCAATTACAGCTGTCAACTGTCAAGTCAAGATGACAGACCCACAGATTACAAGTATAATTATAATAAAGTAGAGACAAGGTAGAGACCAATTAATCCACAAGCAATGGGGAAGATTTTATAGTCAGAGGGCGCCACGCGTATGATCTATTTACATTCTATGGTTCAGAACGGTTCATACGAAATATCAAAAATGTTTTTGTAAATAACGTTTAACTGTGCGACGTTTACCTGTCTGACGTACCTGTGCAATGTATTGTACCTGGAAATTAAATCAGCTCAAAGAACCAGTCTGCTTACGGATCCCGTCCGATAAGCACGTGTTTCCCGCTCAAGTGCACGCTGCTAGGCGACTGTGGTGCTGTCTCTTTCTATAGACAGCGCGCTCTCGCTCGGCACACTTTGTGCTTGTTGCGATTTCGCGATCACGTCCGCGCCACGAGGTTTTTCGATTTTAGTGTGTCCGCGATCGAGCGAACTCTGCGCCGGCGCTTGTTTCGTCTCGCCCGAGTGCGGGCTCTCGCCCGCGCTTGCCGCCGTAGGTCGCGCCGCGCCTTGCTCGCCAGCGCCCGAGTGCTAGTGTTGTGAGTTTTGTGCGTGTTTCCCGACCGCCTGGAACACATCGTAAGTACGGCGACACGAAAACTAGGTACACTACACGAGGTTTATACCTCTTTACACACCTCCCCTCCCGGTTGCCGGGCGGGGTTGTACCCTCTCGGAAATTTTTCATTAAGAGCAGACTGACCGACCGACATCATGGCCGACATGATTGATAAATTTTTATCTTTCCTAAAAGTAGAATACCCTGACGCCGCGAAAAGGTGGGACAACTTCGTGCGAAATCACGATGCTGTTTCCCCCGCGTCTCCCGACTGTGACACCGCCGTGACTCCTGTAGAGTCCGTAGTCCCCCGACTTACATACTCGTCTCCTTCTGAGATGTCTTGCTCGGAGCAAGAGACTGACCCTGGTGAAGGCGACTTCACCACGGTCGTCAGTAAAAAGACCAAGAAGAGGAAGCGCGCTGAAGGCTCTTCCTCTCCAGTCTCGTCCTCCCCGACTAAACAGGCCGGAAAACCAAAGTCTAGAAAGACTAAACCGGCCCCTAGGCCCGAGCTACCCGCGATGTCCGTGCAGACTAGTACTGCCGCGTCCCCCGCTCGCCCCCCAATCGCCCCTCAGGCATCCCAGGCCTCGCAGGCCTCTCAAATAGTTCCGTCTCAGGCCCCTCTGACTTCCGAGACGGAACCCGCTTCCAAAATGCCTCCTCCTGTCATAGTACAGGAGAAGGAAAAATGGAACATCATCTCGGCCGCGATAAACGAGAAAAAGCTCCGTTACTCGTCGGCTACCACAACTCCGATCGGGATAAAGGTCCAGGTCCAAACGCCTCAGGACCATCGCCTCCTAACTGCGTTCCTCCGTGGAAAAAACATAGGTTACCACACCTATGCCTTAGAGGACGAACGTGTCCTCCGCGTCGTCATTGTAGGTGTCGACAAGTTCATCTCCGAAAGGGATGTACTTGAAGACCTAATAGCCCAAGGTTACCCCGCGACCGAGGTACACAGGATGTACCACCCCGTCAAAAAACACGTGTACAACATGGTACTAGTGATCCTCCCCCTTACCCCCGAGGGTAAGGAAATTTTTAACATACGCGCCGTATGTAATATAACCGGAATACGCGTGGAACCCCCCCGTAAAAGAGGCACTCCTGGCCAATGCCACAGGTGCCAACTTTACGGGCACTCCGCGCGAAACTGCCAAGCCCGACCGCGTTGCGTCAAGTGCCTAGGAGACCACGGCACCTCTGACTGCCCACGCAAAACACCAGCTGAGGAGTCCGAACCCCCCAGCTGTGTGCTATGCAAAACACAAGGCCATCCGGCTAATTACAGAGGGTGTGTAAAAGCACCCAAAGTAAAGAGACGAATTGCGCCTCAAACAAAGAAAAACAATAAGGAAAAAACAAAGCAGAGATTTATTCCTGCTCCGCTTCCCACTAAATCACCTTGGGTGAACAGCACTAGTGCCCCTAATAACTTCCCCGTGCTCCCCAACAGGGCCCAGCCCACCGCCGCGCAAAAACCCGCGCCCTCCGCGACAAAACCTGCGCCCCCAGCGGCAAAGCCCGCAACACCCGTGGCAAAACCCGTGCACCCCGCGAAAAAGCGCACTCCCCCCGCGAATATAACCTCCAATTACGGAGACGACCTGCGTGACGTGACCGACTTCCTAAGCCTCATAAACCCGTCAGAGGTAGCCGAATTCTCCTACGGACTACGGACGGCTAGGACTTTTTCACAATTATCCGCCTGTCTGTCGACTTACAACGATTTGATCCGCAGGATCAATTCTCTCAATTTATCACTATCGTTTAACTAATGGATTCAACCGGAAGAATAAAACCGCGCTCCCTACAGGTAGTTACGTTTAATACAAACGGCATACATAATAATATAGACGAAATCCGCGAATTCGTCATAAACCACAATGTCGATATTTTACTAATGCAGGAGACGTTCCTTAAGCCTAGTAGAAAAAGCCCAAAAATAGCTAACTATAAAATAGTTAGAAATGACAGAACCCGATCCCAACTCGGAGGCACAATGATTTATTACAAAAAATCATTGCACTGTGTTCCCCTAGAACCCCCATCCCTAACTAACTTAGAAACTTCTATTTGTCACATTAGCATGACAGACCATCAACCTATCATAATTGTATCTGCCTATTTAGCCAGCAAAATGCCCATAACTTCTAGCGAATTAAGATCGCTATTTAATTTAGGCAATGCCGTCATTATTGCCGGCGACCTAAACTGCAAACACACAGAGTGGGGCAATGTCATATCTAATACGAATGGCATTAGATTATCCGTCTTAAGCGACTCCTTAAATTTTGCAATTTTAGCCCCTAACGACCCCACTCGCTACGACACTGCTAGCCGTAGTAACAACCTTATTCATAACCCTAGTGTTATTGATATTGCGTTAGCTAAAAACATTAACCTCAACATCTCTTTGGAAACAATCCACGAGCTTAACTCGGACCACAGACCAGTTAAAATTGCGCTTGGCAATTCTAACCAACTCGCTGCTAGTACTAAAAAGATAATTGATTATAAATTACTAGCAGATAACCTAGAAAACCTTCAATCGAGTCACCTCGATCTCATTCCCGATTTCATCGAAGACTCTAAAGTGGCGCTTGAGGCCTCTCTCCACTTGACTGATCATCTGGTAGAGAACATCGAAAAATCTTCTAGGGAAATGCCAACGATTCATGAGAATCGCTGGCCTCTCCCAGATGATATAAAAGAGTCCATCAGACTCCGTAACGCGGCTAAACGCACATACGATCGCTACCCATCGGAAGACTGGAGGAGGGCCCTCCGTCACTACGAGAGGGAAGTTAAATATAAAATCAAACAACACAAAGCCGAGAGGTGGGATCGACTTCTTAGCGAACTCGAACCGTCTCACACGGCCTACTGGCCGCTCGCGAAGTCCCTCAAAAAAGATACGGAGAGCGACATGCCTCCACTAAACAGACCAAATCGTCCTCCTGCACTGGAGGATATCGACAAAGCCGAATGCTTGGCCGACACCATAGAAAATCAGTGCCGACCTAGTACTCTCCCGACCGACCCTGATCATGATAATCTAGTCAATACCGAGGTAGAAAGCCGACTCATGGCCCCACCATCAGAGCCTCTCAGGCCGGTGGATATGGAGGAAATCAAAGATATTATTAAAGATTTGAATTCCAGAAAGGCCCCAGGCCTGGACGGTATCTCAAATAAAACCCTTAAATTACTACCTGCCACTATAATTGAATTGCTCGTGAACATCTTTAACGCCCTTTTACTAGGATGTTCATTCCCAGATATATGGAAAGTAGCTATAATAATAGGTATCCACAAACCGGGTAAACTCCGGACGGAACCAAGTAGTTACAGACCAATTAGCTTAATTAGTTGCCTCGGTAAAATTTACGAAAGAGTTATACTAAGACGCCTAAAAGACGTCATAGTTGATAAAAAACTCTTACCTGACGAACAATTCGCATTCCGCGAATTCCACAGCTGTCCCGCTCAGGTACACCGCCTAACGGAGTACATATTAGAACAAAAGAACAATAGGAGACCGACTTGCGCTGTTTTCTTTGATGTCGCAAAAGCATTCGACAAAATTTGGCACAATGGGCTAATTTATAAACTTTTTAAACTCGGCATTCCCGATAGTCTTGTTATAATAATAAGTAACTACCTCAAAAACCGTAAATTTCGTTTCAGAGTCGAAGGCATTCTGTCTTCACTTAGAGATCTAGAGGCTGGAGTACCGCAGGGCTCGGTTCTCTCCCCGACCCTCTACAATCTCTACACGTCCGATTTGCCCACCCACCCTCGAGTACAAAAAGCGCTATTCGCAGACGACACGGCCCTGTTCTTTGCTCATCGCCAAATAGCTTTCGCGTCCAAAAAACTCCAAGAAGCAGTTACCGAACTCGGTAAATGGTTCGCAAAATGGAGAATCGAACTAAACCCCGACAAAAGTCACGCTATATTATTTAACGGACTAAAACGTAAGAAAATGCAACCTATTAGTCTGCACGGAAAATTAATTCCCGAAGTCACGGCTGTCAAATACTTAGGAGTAGTACTAAACAAGTCGATGTCATTCACGAACCATATATCGAATACCGTACGTAAAGCGAAATTTGTATTATACAAATTATATCCTTTACTCAATGCGAGTAGCAAAATGTCCTTAAGACATAAGCTCACCTTATACAAAACATGTATAAGAACGATACTCACTTATGCGTGCGTCTCTTTCGCACACATAAGTGACAATCAGATGAACCAATTGCAACGAGTTCAAAACCGTTTTTTGCGCATGGCAACAGGTGCCCCCCGTTACATGCGAAACATCGACTTGCATAGAGACTGCGAGCTTATCACTATCAAAGCCTATATCAAAGAACTCTCGGAGAGATTCTTTGAGAAAGGAAAAGTACATCCCAATCCGCTCATTCGTAAGGCTGTGGACTACGAACATGACGCACCGACATTCCGATACCCCTTCAGGCGGCCTAAGCATATCTTAGCCGACCCTGTAGATCCCATCACAGAATACGTAACGTACTGTGTACAGTTACGCAAACACAAATCACACTCACCCGCGTGGTTAGTACTGCACCGGGGACGACGCCGGCGCCTTCCCCGAGGACTTAACACGACCCGAACGACAAACAGACAGACCGACCGAAATCCGGTGCCGAGCTCGATCCCGGGTTCGAGTTCGCATGCGGATAGCATAGGAACACACCTAAATCATGACCGCGACCGCGACATTGTCGTAGAGAGCTCTACCAATTACTTTGACATTAGAACATACACGCGTATGTCACCCCAACCGGACTCGGAAGGGGAGAGGGACGGCCCTCTTTTATGCAATAACATTAATAACTTGAGCTCATCTACCGCGATAACTCGTACGCAGCTAGTTTGTGCTACCGCGCGCGAGCAGCCTCACTCGTCAGAGAGTGAGTAAGGGGTCGGACCCCTTAAGAGCAGGGGGGATCCGTGTCCCCACGTCAGATGAAAATAGCTTATTTTCGTAGCTCTCCCCAATATTGCCCGATTAGAATGTCACACGTGTGACTTTAGGGGAGGGGGCCAGGCCCCCTCATTGTTTATCTCCAAACCAACTAGCAACAGACTAGTTATAGCCACGATTAAACTACCACGGTCTTAACCAGACCAGTAGCTTAGACCCTTTCGAAAAAAAAAAAAAAAAAAAAAAAAAAAAAGCTCAAAGAAGAATTAAAGAAGAGGGGTGCTTCCTGTAGTGGAAGAAAAGCAGACCTTGTAGAGAGGTTAGTAAATAAAAGTAAATAAATAACTACAATACTTTATATTTTCTTGGTGAATGTTTTTACTGATTAACATTAAACTCTTGACCATAATTCTATGAACCTTTATTCACTTCGTTTATTATTGTTTGTGAAAAACAAGTTCTAAGCTATCTTCTGCTTTTGTAGGTTAGAAGTGTATGATAGAAATTTTAACTTCACTGATAAATCATGTCCCTCAGAACCAGTACAAACCGAAGTTATGGTCATACCAAAAGACGATTATTATAAAGATATAAACAGCAATACCCCATTGCCACCCTTAAATAAACATCAAATACAAGAGTATTTTGGAGAGTGAGTATATTATTCATTTAATAAACTTTTTGTACCTATAAAAGATCATTTTTCATAATCAGGAAAAAAGTATGCTGTGTTACTCTACTTACTTAATTTTAATTCTTTCAGATGCAGTCAATCATTAATAAAGGGAAAAAGTTTATACGAGAATAGATACCTTCTTATATTAAGAGCTGTCTCGATAAATGATTTTACATATATAAAAGGTTTTTGTAAAGCAGCAATGAAAAAAACTCAGTATGAGGTTAATATTAAATTATACAAAAATGGTATATTAGAAGAGACTAATTGTGAATGTACAGCCGGATCTGGAGTTAACTCACAGTGCAAGCATGTTGCTACTGTGTTGTTTGGTACAGTTGATATGATTGAACATAAAACTGTAGTATTAGAGGAAGTGTCCACTCAAAAGCTACAGAGTTTTCATCGCCCGAAGAAAAAATATTCTTCCTCACCTCTGAAAGCACAAAATTTACCATACAAAAGAATTGAAGGGAATTTAAATTTTCATCCATATAAAGGTATCATCAACAAAGAAAAATATAATGAAAGAATACGGAATCTCGTGCTTAATTTTACAGGCAGTACTATGCCTTTAAGACAATTATATGAACCTGCAAATCCTTATTCAATCGAGTGGGATCATGGCAGTTACAGTGTTTCATTAAAAAATAAAATTTTGGAATCCTTATATTTAATAAATGTAACCTTAGAAGATATTGAAAATATCGAAAGAAGCACTAGAATGCAAAATCAAAATGAAAATTGGTATCAACACAGGAAAAATCGTCTCACGGCAAGTAATTTTCATACAATTTGCCATTTGAGAGTCGAAAGCATGCCCAGCTTTGCAAATAACCTACTATCTAAACGGAATGTATCAACCAGAGCTACTAATCATGGCAAAATTAGTGAAAAAGTAGCCCTAAAAAAATATTATGAAAAATATGCACTTAAGGTTAAAGAATGTGGATTATTCATTAATAAAGAGAAACCGTATTTAGGTGCTTCTCCTGATGGATTGCTTGGAAATGACAAAATCGTTGAAGTAAAATGCCCTTACTCCACTCGGTATTGCTCAATAAGTCCGGTTACTGTACCTTATCTGTGTTTAGAAAATGGAGAACTGCAAATAAAAAAAACACATCCCTACTACTTTCAGATACAAGGTCAACTGTTTTGTACTAATCGGGAATTCTGTAATCTAATCATCTATACATATAAAGATCTACAGGTTGTGTATGTTACAAAGGATGACATTTTTATAGCAGAAATGGTAAGAAAATTGGACCTCTTCTATGAAAACTACTTTGAAAAATCTATTTTAAATAAATATTTATATAAGTACTATGCAGAAATAATAAAACCTTGATTATCTTACTCAGGTGTATTTATTTAAATTTAAAAACAATTCTTTCTCTAAAATTACAGAGCATTATACATAAAAAAAATATTTTGGAAGTTAGTGGCACATAATAACTATTAATTTCAGATTTAAGAATGATATATGTTTTTGTCAGTCCAATGAGTCTTTCAATATGCACTCTTTTGTTGGATAACTCCCTATCTTTTTTTAAATCATATGTGGAAAGTTGTGACGCCCCCTTTAAAAATGTGGGTATTTTAACTGTAACATTTTTTGAGGCAAAAATGTCTTGAACATTGAACCCTTTATCAGCCATAATTATATCTCCTGCCTGACAGAGCTTAGTTAATGGTGATCTTTCGATTAATTGCCTATCACTTGTTGCACCACCATAACCATCTGAACAATACGAAATCAGACCACCTGGAGTAGCACCAATCAGAAATTTGATTGTATTTTTGTTTATATAGTTGCTAAATGTGGCCTGTTGTGATAGAGGGTTTGTTGGCTTACATATTGGCACTTCTGTGGAATCAATAATTATTCTTGTCTTTTCAAAATTCTCAAAGTTTTCTGGGGTATAGTATTGAACTAACTCTTGGGTAGGCCATAAGTCAAGTAATGACCAAGTATCATACATAAAATTTACCCAGGTTACAAATATATTAGATATTACAGTTTGACTGACACCAAATATTTTTGATAGTTCGAAATTACAATAGTTACGTCTCAATTTCATTAATGTTAATAGAAACTGGTCTTCCACACTTAAAGATATCACATTTCCTGATTTATAACACAGATTATAGGCCATAGGGCATAAAGTATTCAAAACAAATTTAAATTTTTCGTATGTTTCAAGTCCAGTATAAAATTTTACTGATGTGTCATCAAAAAGTAGTTCTTCTGTAGCAAATAATCTCAACAGAACAGAAGTTTGTGTCGATTTATTGTTAATATTCTGAATTTTAGTATCGCTGTAACTTGCACACTGCTGTTCATTTATATTTGAAATTTCACTATCCAGAGTTCTGGTATCACTAAAACCTAAGAAGTTTGGTGCGAATAGTTGTTTTTTTAGGTTTCTATTCCGCAGTCTCTCTTCCCTAGAAGCTGCGTAAGGCGGTAGAACCTTTGACCAAGGGAAAATAGATGGTATCACATTCTTCCTCAAAATTCGGCGCTCTAAATTGAAACCTGCAATTCAGGCAATCATGTTACATATGACATTGGTGAAAGATTTGAACAAAGACAAAATAATATAAGAATATTATACCTACAGGTGAGTAGGTAACTCACCTGTAGACGATTTCGTAGTTTTATAATCATTTTCTGTAAAATGATGTCCACATAATCGTAAATATGAAGATTGCGATTTCGCCAATTCTGGCCGTTTTATTGCTTTAGCCCACAACCTTTTCCTATTTTTATCTTTTGGGAACAAATGATAACCATTTTCCTTGCATCCCGGCACTGCACACTTTGTCATTTTTTAATTGTTTTTATTAGATATAGGTAAAAATCGTCAAAAAGATCTAAAATGTTACGATGCACAGATAGGCATAGCGGATCATAGGAATCGCGACACCTAGCGGTGAAAAATGGCAAAAATCTTCCCCATTTCAGCACTTATAATGTATTTTTTGCATCTTCATTATTTTATTGCAATATTTATCAAGTTTTTACTTTCTATGCTGATGGATGCTACTAATTACTTTTTCAGATATTTTCTTAGTTACCTATCTGATCAGCTTTATACATTTTTATTCACATACGTAGTATCCCCTTAGGTAGTCTGAGTCCCACTTGCGCAGATCTGAGTTAAAGTTAACTCTGAGTTAAACATCATGTCAGGGGCGATTTCACGAAAGAAATGGAACGCGTTCAAAGCACTCTGAACCGGCTCAAAACGTATAAACGCGATTATAACATCGAAATGCATTTCACCAACGTAAACGGAACGCGTTCACAGCAAATCCGAGTTTTATCTTCTGAACGCCCAAAGTCCGAAGTTCAACGTCATAAAACCCGTTCAAGCCCTGTCATGGCGGAACGAAAAACATAGACAAAAGAAATGTCAATATGACAGTTTTGACACATGCGTTTGTAAGTTTATGTATTGTTTCTTTCTATTTTGAAGTTAAATTAACGTGAAAATGCTTTAAAATACTGAAAACATGTAAAATAATTGCGTGACGTCACGTAAACTTAGATTTAATAATCGCGATCAAAAGAAGGCAGTGAAATCCAATCGAAACAAAACGAGATTTACGTCGCAGAATGAACGCGTTCAATGGAAACTAAGTTTTATAAAGCTAAGTTTTATGTGTGTTTGGTGAAATCCCACCTTAGGGGCGATTTCACCAAAGAAATGGAACGCGTTCAAAGCACTCTGAACCGGCTCAAAACGTATAAACGCGATTATAATATCGAAATGCATTTCACCAGCGTAGACGGAACGCGTTTACAGCAAATCCGAGTTTTATCTTCTGAACGCCCAAAGTCCGAAGTTCAACGTCATAAAACCCGTTCAAGCCCTGTCATGGCGGAACGAAAAACATAGACAAAAGAAATGTCAATATGACAGTTTTGACACATTCGTTTGTAAGTTTAAGTATTGTTTCTTTCTATTTTGAAGTTAAATTAACGTGAAAAGGCTTTAAAATACTGAAAACATGTAAAATAATTGCGTGACGTCACGTAAACTTAGATTTAATAATCGCGATCAAAAGAAGGTAGTGAAATCCAATCGAAACAAAACGAGATTTACGTCGCAGAATGAACGCGTTCAATGGAAACTAAGTTTTATAAAGCTAAGTTTTATGTGTATTTGGTGAAATCCCACCAACTGTCACTCAGCAAGTGAGCGATAGAGATGACATGATGTTTAACTCAGAGTTAACTTTAACTCAGACCTGTGCAAGTCCGCCTTAGTTATTCACGCTTTCGATCTTTTTCTTGCGGGTAGAAACCCATCCTTACTTATTATTATAAACTAGCTGTTGCCTGCAACTTCGTCCGCGTGGACTTCAGTTTGTAGTTGTTCCCGTACATCGATTAAATAGTTAACGCGCGAATCACAAATTTCTTTTTTGTGGAAACGGTACATTTTTCTGTGACAAAATAATATATCCTATGTTCTTCCCCGGGACTCAAAGTATCTCTATACCCAGCAAAATAGATTAAATAGCTTAGGCGAAAATCATAAAAGTGTATTGGGCGGGAACCGTACAGTTTTTGGGACAAAATGTATCCCTTGTCCATTCTCCATACCAAAATTCATCAAAATCGATTGAATAGTTTACGCGCAAATCATAAAAGTATATCGTGCGGTAATCGTACATTTTTCCGGGACAAAATGTATCCTATGTCCTTTTCCGGGACTCAAAGTACATATTATATCTTTACCAAATTTCAGCAAAATCGGTCCAGCTGTTTACGCGTAATGTCGTAACCAAGGGAAGTATATGGATTCATTTTTATTATTAATATACGTTTCGCGCGGCTTCGCCCGCGTAAATTAGATATTTCACAGACCAATTAGTCCACAAAAAATAGCCTACGATCCTTCACGTGCTCTACTTCCTATCTGACCCAAATAACAGAAAAATTGCTCTAGTAGTTCGTATGATAAGCCCTTTCAAATATTTTCCCCCGTTTTTCCACATTTTCCTCTATTTCTTCGCTCCTTTTAGTCTTAGTGTGATAAAATATAACTTATATCCTTCCTCGATAAATGGGCTATCTAACGCTGAAAGAATTTTTCAAATCGGACCAGTAGTTCCTGAGATTAGCGCGTTCAAATAAGCAATTTCAAATAATTTCCCCCGTTTTTTCCACATTTTCCTCTATTTTTTTGCTCCTATTATTCTTAGCGTGATAAAATTTAGCCTGTAGCCTTCCTCAATAAATGGACTATCTAACACTGAAAAAATTTTTCAAATCGGACCAGTAGTTCCTGAGATTAGCGCGTTCAAACAAACAAACAAACAAACAAACTAACAAACTCTTCCGCTTTATAATATTAATGTATTTATAAAATTAATAACACACATACGCAAAAATAAATGAATTTGAATTTGAACAACTGGTCCGATTAGAATAATTCTTTCAGTTTTAGATATCCCATTTATCGAGAAAGGCTATAGGCTATATTTTATCACGCTAAGACTAATAGGAGCAAAAAATAGAGGAAAATGTGAAAAAAACGGGGAAAATTATTTGAAAGGTCTTATCTCACGAACTACTAGAGCAATTTTTCTGTTATTTGGGTAGGATAGGAAGTAGAGCACGTGAAGGATCATAGGCTATTTTTTGTGGACTAATTTGTCTGTGAAATATCTAATTTACGCGGGCGAAGCCGCGCGGAACGTCTATAAATAATAAAAATGAATCCATATTTCTCTTGGTTACGACATCACGCGTAAACAGCTGGACCGGTTTTGCTGAAATTTGGTATATAAGTAGATATACTTTGAGTCTAAGAAAAGGACATAGGATACATTTTGTCCCGGAAAAATGTACGGTTACCGCACAATATACTTACTTGTATGATTTGCGCGTTAACTATTCAATCTATTTTGATGAATTTTGGTATGACTATGGAGATACTTTGAGTCTCGGGAAGGACAAGGGATGTATTTTGTCGCGGAAAAATGTACGGTTCCCACAAAATGTACCTTTATGATTTGCGCGTAAACTATTCAATCGATGTACGGGAACAACTATAAACTGAAGTCCACGCGGATGAAGTCGCGGGCAACAGCTAGTATTAATATAGATGCGAAAGTGTGTCTGTCTGATAAATCATTTTATGGTTTAAAACAGTGGTCCCCAACCTTTTTTTCATGCGGGCCACAAACATGCTTTGGTCTTGGTGTCGCGGGCCGCAACAAAAATTTTTTAGGTTATAAAATATCATTCTTCAAAATTAACGTTTTAAAAGTGGAAAAAATTTAACGACTATCACGTAGAGTTTTACGTTATTTTGCCGGTGAGCGTAAATTTCAAAATTGTTTAACATCACGCGGGCCACAAATAAAGTGCCGGCGGGCCGCGGGTTGGGGATAGCGGGTCTAAAACATAAAAAAATCACTTATAAACTAGCCGGGGTCAAAGAGAATGCGAAGCCAATGTCACTCACAAGTTACTTCTTTTACTCGCTTCGTGTCGCTGCTGTCGAATTACGACGCCCTCTATAGTTTCTGCACGGTCCCTTATCATATTTTGACAAGCATCAGCTGTCAGCTGCGAATATTTTTTAGCGCCCGATTATTTGTAATAGCCAATCACTAGCTCAATATTGCTTTAATATATCTGGGCAACTAGTAAAGCCCAAAAACTACGGAACCCGGGAAACCTTCTGTGGCAAGTCGTGAATCGTGATTCGTGATACGCTATTTGTTCATGAAAAAACTTTGTTTATAGTAAGTTACCCAGTAGGTATAGGTAAAGGCCAAAACTTAAAAGCTGCTTTGCTTAATATCTGTTTTAGCTCACACAAGGTGCAAAATATGGCAAACGATGAAAATAAAAAAAATATTCAAAAACTTTTTTATTCTCCATGAAAGAGTGGCCAGAAATATTTACATAAATAGAAAGTCTAATACTACGCTTCAGTCTTTTCGTCCGATGGGTTCTCCTTGATTTCCTGTTCCTTTACTTCCTGGGTGACTGCATCTTGTCCAAGGTCCTCAACCTCGCCGACCGCTACCCCGCCGTCGATGTTATTATCGCCTGAAACGTAAAAAACTCGTTACATACGCTTACTATAATAATATTCCTTTTTATCTTCTTCTCTGGCACCAATATAAAACAAACCTACAAATAACCATAACGCGACTATGAAAAAATTATATACTTAATTAATAATATACCTAATAGCCTATGTAGCTTACAAGTTGCAGTGTCTTTTTTAAAATCGGATCAGTAGTTTAGCCGCTACGAGGGACATACATAATATACATACATAGACGCCCAAAATCATTACCCTTCCTTTTGTCTTCGCAGTAGTCGGGTAAAAACATATATATCTACAAGGTGTAACAAAACTAAGTGATAATACTTAAGGGCATTCCCTACGGAGATTCCGTAATTTACCGTATTTAGGGGCTTATAAACTCATAATTTGAAAGCTACAAAGTTATAATAAAAATACAGCAATAATCTTCAGCATATCAGCGTTCCTTTCCACGTTTTAAATTTTCTATTTTTGTTTATTATACTAATGATATCAGCTTCCAAAGTAAAACCGATTTTTTAAAATTCAAGCAAACATTCAGCATCTCCTTAGTATTTACAAATTACTGTTATTTGAAACACACGCCAATAGATCGACAATATCATAACCTACATATTCCACGTTTTAAATTTTTTTTAGGTCAATTTTGGACTAAGATAAGTAAAAAAAAATAGGGTTTTGGTGCGATCTCGGCGACGCGGCAAATGTATGGCCAAGGTCGTTTGCTCGGGGGATGGCCTTAAGGGTGTGTATGTGTTCCTTGTAGAGAGTTCACTGTGAAAGTAGCAGCGCTGAAAGACAAAAAAAATATTTCACTTTTGTATGGGGAATCTCGTGACGCTGGGGCGCTTGCCCATACAAAAGTTAAAAAAAATTGGTCTTTCAGCTCTGCTACTTTCACATTGAACTCTGCACAAGGACCACGTACACACCCTAAAAAATTATCACTTAGTTTTGTTACACCCTGTATTTGTGCAGTCTGTCAGTCAGTAAAAGGGGAGCAGTAACAGTAAATTCGAGATCGTTTGGATTCGGAAACTAGACTTCGCCTCATTGCTATGGGCACGGTTTACTTCGAAAGTGAAAACTTGACCTTCTAACATGTAAACACGAAACCAACTTTACATCAGCTGGCGAGAAACTGCTATGCTAATCAGGACTAACATTTGAGCACAATTTAACTGTTCATCTCCAATCTATAATAATAATAATAATAATATCTATGGACGCTTCACAACACGTCAGTCTGGCCCCGTGGTAAGTACCTGAAGGACTTGTGTTACAGGTACCAGACAACGGAAATATATTTAATATTTGTATAATATACATATATTTAAAATTTTTATTATATGATACACATATTTAATACACATCCATGACCCAGGAACTTCATAAACTTTTTGTTCCGTCGGCGGGACTCGAACCCGCGACCTCCGGTTTGAGCTACCAACGAGCTCACCACTGCGCCACGGCCCACGGAGGTCGTCAATTTATATCCATTAACTAATAATTATTATAAATGCGAAAGTGTGTCTGTCTGTTACCTCTTCACGCCCAAACCGCCGAACCGATTTTGCTGGAAATTCGTATGAAGATACTCTACGTCTCGGGAGAGGACTAGGATACTTCTTTTCCCAGAAAAATGTAAGTATAGGTCTACCAGAATCTGATGGCAAAAGTGGGAAAATGAATTGACTCTAGCAATACCGGGGTAGTTGGAATATAACATTTTGATCCTTTTTTGTTCCTTTAGCGGCTTATTTTGTGTGCAAATATAAAAATGTATCCATTGCCATCAGATTCTGGTAGACCTACTGCCTATACGTTCTCAGGCGATAAACGAATCTTGGCGCATTATTACATTCTTACAATAAAGGACTTTTATTCGATTTGATTTGTAACCTGTGACATTGCATTTTAAAGGTAAAAGTACTTTAGTTAGGTTTAGTACGGCACGTAAGTATATGGTAAACTGTTTAGTAAGGTTTACTATAAAGACAGTTTTGTGATATCACGAGTTACGTACGTTACCTCTATAATGTTTGATTGGCTATTATACCTACAACCTACCTAATACCTATACAATATACCTATTACCTATACATACAATGGTACCTACCTAAAGTTGCAAAATATCATATTGTAATTTGATCAAACTGGCTGATTCAAATCGTGTTTACAGCAAAGTGTGTTAATCATGATAATTGGATGTATTTCCGTTGTATCTGACTGCTGCAACAACACAATCACATCCATAAGGTTCTATACAGACGGACCGCATTTCAACTGCAATCCAACCGCAAATTGCAGTTCAAGTGCAGTTTGAATTCAGTTGACACGACTGCAATAGAACTGCAAACCAAACGCGCAGTCAGATTGCAGTTCAGTTGCAGTTGGCGTGCAGTCGTATGAACTGCATACCAACTGCATACCAACTGCATCCAATTACTCTAACCTTGTTTTTGCTACTGATTCCATGCGCGCAGCGCGGAAGAGCGAAGTGTGCGGGCAGGTGGGATGGTGCAGTTTGGTTTGCAGTTCTATTGCAGTCGTGTCAACTGCATTCAAACAGCACTTGAACTGCAATTTGCGGTTGGATTGCAGTTAAAATGCGGTTCGTCTGTATATACCCTAAAGGTTTATTCTAATTGCTAACTCTAGTTAGAGACGAGATAAACAGCTTTGTGAAGAACGGTTGAGTAGTTTGTTAATTGTTGCGACATGAAGCGGCGGTAGACGACGTGTCGTCGCGACACGTTTCTATGCATTTCTATGAAAAGTGCCGCTAGCTTCGTGTCGCTTGCTGCGGAGGGTATTTCATAGAAATACATAGAAACCAGTAGTGTCGCGACGACACGTCGACTGCTGCCGCTTCATGTAGCAGTCTTCCAACTTGTGCCTTACTCTTAAGTTCTAAAACTATCGATTTTCATAATATCGATTTGACTGATTTTGATAAGATAAAGAAACCCCTGGGTGAGGACTTTTAATCTTAGGCTAGGCTTTTGTCCCACTAATCAAAGCGCACGGAAGTGCGAAGGCCTAGGCCTTCGCACTTCCGCACGCGCGCGTGCCGTGCACTATTTACACGAACTGTTTCGACGCACTTTCGACCCCCCTGTAGCTCAGTGTCTATTGCGAGTGCAAAGATAAAATTAAAACTACGTAACTATATACTAGTACTTAAGCAGTATACCCAATTTCATAGATATAGGTTCGGTAGATCCTGAAATATGTTCCTGCAAAAATAGCTAATTTTGGCACTCACTCACTCACTCACTCCCTCACTGACCGGTAATCAAAACCTCTAGGCCACTTCCAATTGTCCTAGCTTTATGAAATTTGGCACACAGGTCGTGTGTTATATGTAGATTAACGAAAAATTAAGAAATTGTAGAAAATGGTCAAGCGTGAGTCGGTTCATCTACGAACTTCAGAGGCCACTTCCAATTGTCCTAGCGTTATGAAATTTGGCACACAGGTCATGTTACATGTAGATTAACAAAAAATTAAGAAATTTTAGAATCGGTCAAGCGTGAGTCGGCCCATCTACGAAGTTTAGAGGCTACTTCCAAATGTCCTAGCGTTATGAAATTCGACACACAGGTCATGTGTTATAATTATGTAGGTTAACAAAAAATTAGGAAATTTTAGAAATCGGTCAAGCGTGTGTCGCTGTCGGCCCATCTACGAACTTTAGAGGCTATATCCAAAATTTTTCCTAGCGTTATGAAATTTAGCACACAAGTCGTGTGTTATATGTAGATTAACGAAAAATTAAGATTTTTAAGAAATCGGTCAAGCGTGAGTCGGCTATCTACGAACTTTTGAGAAAATTTCTTATGTACCAGTGATACAATAAAGCATCTATTGAAAGTGTTATTTATATCGGGCGTGGCACAAAAAGAAAAAATAGGTATGATTTCTTGAAAAAAAGTGTTGAAATCCCACCAAAAACATACCTGTTAAAATAGGGCCTAGTTCATAAAGGCTAATTGTTGGTCTAAAAAAAGAGTTGAAATCCAATCCTTTACCCAGTTCAGATGCACTTCATCGATCATAATCATCTTCATCAACAGCCTGATCCATAATACTTCTGATTTGAACTTGGCAGGTTTTTGTGCTATTTTACGTTACACTTGATTAATTATATAAGATAGAATTTAATTAACTTGCCGCCGCATGAACTGTCATGTTTTTCGTGCCCGCACGGCGCACCCCATATCGAATTATAAGACGTTATCACGTCAAAAACTAGGAAAACTATTTGAAAGGGCTAGCTTGAACGCGCTTATCTCAGGAACTACCGGTCCGATTTAAAAAATTCTTTCAGTGTTAGAGACCCATTTATTGAGGAAGGCTATAGGTTATATTTTATCAAGACTAATAAGAGAATGTGGAAAAAACGGGGGAAATTATTTGAAAGGGCTTATCTCGCGAACTACTGGAGCAATTTTTATGTTATTTGGCACATATAAGAAATACACCACATGGAGGATCATAGGCTATCGATTTAAATCATTTTTTCAGTGGCTATTTATTTTATACCCGTGCAACGCCGGGGCGGGTCGCTAGTTTCTTTATAATGGTGAGACGTACCTTTGAGCAGTCACGACTCACGCTTAAAAAAAGCTATATTTTTAGATGATTAGAGATGTTGGTTTCAGTTTTCACGACACAGTCAATATACATATTAGCGAAACATATTGGTGCCATTATAGTATTGAAAAGACATACAAATTGGTTATGTTTGAGATTTTGTGGTTAATGATAGCACGACGATAGCACGACTCAATCGAATTTTATTGTTAATGACATATTTTAGTAACATGTTATCTCCCTTCATCAGATCAAAATTATTTATATAACACATCGGTAGCACGACGTTGGTTAGACACATTGGTGGCACACTAGGGTTTAGGGACATTTATGGCGCCATATTGGTGGTACCATCGTGGTTAGAAGCATTGATAGCACAACAGGGTTGATTAGAGACACATATGGCGCTACATGGTACCATTGTGGCACATATTAGACACATCGGCACACACAGGTACCTGGATGTTGGTGCCCAGGGTATTAATAGCGCTGTTGACCGCGGTGGAGACGGAGGCTGCAGTACCGTTAACGACGGCGCCTATAGTACCTATCAGCCCGTTAACGAACGTGCTCCACGCTGTCACTACAGGAAAATGCATATTATGTCAATAAAGAAGCGGAATCCTCTTTTTTCAGGTGATATTGTAGAAACATAAATAGGTAATTTGTAACGTTCCTCTAGCCTGTGATAGCTTTATAGTCATGCCAATAGTACAAAGGATGGTTAATTCTGGAGTTTATACCAAATGCTACATTAAAATAGTATTAAATAAATATCTTCTTATATATAAAATTCTCGTGTCACAATGTTAGTCCACGAACTCCTCCGAAACGGCTTACTGATTTTTACCAAATTTTATATGCATATTCACTAGGTCTGAGAATCGGCTACTCGGTACTTTATATATTGACAAGTGCATTTGTTGAATAAATAATAGTAAATTATTACAACCTGAGACTGACGGCGACCATTGTGCGACGGGATAGCGATGGACGTAGCCATGGTAACTGTACACTTATTTAGTCACTTCAATAAAATAATATGGAAAATATATTATGGCAAAGCAACGTTTGCCGGGACAGCTAGTAATTTTATATTACCTTGATTGCCGTCGTAGCCACCGTGTCCTTTTTCCTCGTCGCTTTCCCTGGGCTTGCTGGGGTCCTGCGGGCGGGGGCTCTGGACGCGCTGCACGGCCGCCTGGAGACCCCTGATGATGGGGTTGTTCTGGACTATCTGCTGGATGGGCCCGGGCTGCGCCGCGGTCGGTTGGGCCGTCTGTTGCGCTACCTGCGGCTGTGCCGCTTGCGGTTGCGCTGCCTGTGGTTGAGCTGCCTGCGGTTGCGCCGCTTGGGCCTCAGCCGCCGGTTGGGCCTTCGCGGGCTGGTTCGGTGGTTGCGGTTGGGATTGCGGCTCGGAGGATTGAGTCAGGGGCTGGGTTTGCGGCTGGGCAGCAGCCTGACCGGCCTGCGACGGTTGGGCTACCGGTTGAGTGGCTTGGGGCAGCGGCTGAGGCGTAGGTTGAGGACGGAGGAAACTCGTCACGCGCTGGACTATGGGGTTGTTCTGAATGAACTGCGCGATGGGCCCGGGTTGGGTGGCCGAGGCGGGCTGGGGCTGGGCCGTAGGCTGGGCCTGGGGGACGGGCGAGGCCTGCTGCTGCGGCGGACTGGCCGGCGCCGCGGCGGGCTGGGCGCCCACCGCGTTGCTCGGCTGATTGGGCTGCAGGATGGCCGGCGTCTGCGGCCGGTTGAGAATATTCGAGAAGAAGTTCTGGATGTTCTGTATACCCTGCGCTATCGGTCGCTGAGTGGCCGGCGCGTTCTGCGCGTCCGCCTGCACGCCGCCGGCGGCGGGTGGCGCGACGGCCGGCGCGGCGGGCTGCACCTGGCCGGCCAGATTGGATAATCCGTTTTGGAAATTCTGAAAACTGTTCGACATCATGTTGCTGAACGTGTTGAACGCGTTCTGGAAGAAGCCCTGGGTCTGGGCGACGGTCGCGGGGGCGAGGGTGGTGGTCGAGGTGGTCCCGGCGTCGTCCTTGGCCTGCATCTTCAGGGCCGCCTCGTCCTCCTCCTTCAGGATGGAGATCAGCTCGAGGCCCTCGGATATCATGCTGATACCGTTGTCGAAGTTCTGCTGCACCTCCTTCAGGTTGGACTCGATGCCCGCGGGCTCCTCGGCGGGTTGCAAGCTCGTCTTGAGGTCCTCACCGCAGGGCTGAACGTACGTCTGCTGGATGGTGTTGTTGAGCTCGTCGAGCTGGGCCGAGAACGAGGTCTTGAGGTGCCTCACCTGCTCGTGGATGACGGGCAGGTTGTCGGAGCCGTGCACGAGGGCGTCGAAGCTAGCGGACATGCTCCTGATCTGCTCCTCGAAGATACCGCGCGCACGGTCTAGCTTCTCCTGGATGGCGATGAGCGCGCGCTCCTGAAAGCCATAGTGGCCGGGGTTCTGCGTCTCGTGCTCCTGGCGCTGCGGCGGGCCGGGGTTCTTCAGGTCGAGGGGCACCTTCCGCTGGCCGCCCTCGGAGTTGAGGTCGGGGATGTAGTCGTTGGAGTTCTCGTCGAGGCGCTTCAGCTGCAGGTCGTCCGGGACAGGGGCGGCGGGTGCGGCGGGTGCGAGGGGCGCGGGGGGTGCATCGGGCTCGATGACGTCGAGGTCGATGTCGTCGAGGGCGGGAGCCGCGCGGAGGGCGCGGGGGGCTGCGCGCACGCCGAGCAGCAGGCAGCAGGCGAGCAGCGCGTATCGGCTCATGTCGGGTCACTGGGCCGGTCGCGCCGCCGCCGCCATATATACGCCCGTGCCGGCTAACGGTCCGCCAGACCGGTCGACTGATCTTGTCATTATTTGTGTTAAACATCATCCGCACCCGATTTTGGTGACAAACAGTAAAAGTTTTTCGCTATTTGCTCCCATCGTTGGGGCGTGATATGAACGAACCTCTCCTTTGAATGTAAACTATAAAGCCTCATGTAAGATTACAATTATATATAGGTATATTATATATTGTCTAAGTACTGTGATCTGTGTGACTTTTTCTAATAGCAATGCTACTACGAGTACCGAATTAAAAAGTTTTAATTATAATGCAATGCGAAAGTTTCGAATGTTACTGTATATTTTAGTAGACTTCTTGGCATTGAGGTTGCATAGAGCATAGCTAGGTATCATGTCAACAACCTCCATAATAATTGGTCCATAATCTTATATATAAAATTCTCGTGTCACAATGTTAGTCCACGAACTCCTCCGAAATGGCTTTACTGATTTTTACCAAATTTTATATGCATATTCACTAGGTCTGAGAATCGGCTACTCGCTACTTTATATATTGATAAGTGCATTTGTTGAATAAATAATAGTAAATTATTACAACCTGAGACTGACGGCGACCATTGTTTGTGCGACGGGATAGCGATCGACGTTGCCATGGTGACATATTTATTTAGTCACTTCAATAAAATAATATGGCAAATGGCAAATATATTATGGCAAAGCAACGTTTGCTGGGACAGATAGTAATATATAATATAATACATCTTCTATCTATTAACACAGTGACACCTTGCTTGCCAAAATGTTTTCGTTTTCGCTTCGTTATAGAATCGCCGATGAGAATGTATGGAATGGACATAAGCGTTCGTTAATAATATGACGTTGACGTTCGACTCGTCTTATGTCAATTCCATACAATAAATAAATTTTGATTGGCGATTCTATAGATGACGAAGTGAAAACGAAAAAGTTTCGGCTAAATGACCTTGTTATCATACTATTATTAATTATTATTATCATTATATTTAAATGATGAAATCTAAATCGCGCTATCGAAGTTTTGCAGTCGGGGGCCGGGGCCACATAATACCACTTACATCTGAAATGACTTCAGATGGGCTTTAGCCTGCGTCCTAAGTCTTGACTGATAGTAATGCCTCGTTCACTCGGCAGACCTCTTTACGCTAACATTGTAGCTTTTAAATATTAAGATACTATAGAATATGTAGACATTCCATAATTTTACAAAATATCCCACCTATTTCTGTGTTACCTCTTTACAGTGCTATATCTTCTATCTATACTTATTATAAAACAAATTCGGTTTTTTTCCCTCATGTCCCTTTGTTCCCTTTAATCTCTAAAACTACGCAACGGATTTTGATGATTCTTTCAGTGTTAGATAGCTTATTTATCGAGGAAGGCTATAGGCTATATTTTATCACGCTAAGTCTAATAGGAGCGAAGAAATAGAAGAAAATGTGGAAAAAAAACGGGGAAAATTATTTGAATCTTGAACGCGCTAATCTCAGGAACTACTGGTCCGATTTGAAGAATTCTTTCAGTGTTAGATAGCCCATTTATTGAGGAAGGCTATAGGCTATATTTTATCATGCTAAGACTTATAGGAGAATGTGGAAAAAGGGGGGGGATATTATTTTAAAGTGCTTGTCTCGCGAACTACTGGACCAATTTCACAAATAAGAAGTAGACCACGTGAAGGATCATAGGCTATCGATTTTAATCACTTTTTCAGTGGCTATATATTTTATACCCGTACGACGCCGGGGCGGGTCGCTAGTAGGTTATAAGTTATAAGAGTGTCAATTTTCAACTCAAAAAAGTAGAGGGACATTTCTTAACCCTCTACGCATGTAGTGTTAGCTTCCAAAAGGATGCATTGATAATAATTTATTATGATACTTAGTTTATTTTTGTTAAAAAAAAATTACATGATCGAGTGTACTTTGTTTTCATTTATTATTTTCAGCTATCGCTTACTGATTACCTAAATTAAGTTCTAAGTCTTATATATTTTTCGTAGAATAAATATTTTAAAAATTAATGTGTCCCTACCGGGCGGAACTCGCGCACGGCTGTGTTGCGTAGCGCCGATCGCGCCAAGCGTGTCCGGGCGCACACGCCTAGCGCTATCGGATCCGAGATAGACGCCAGTGCGCAGAAGCCGCCAGGTGGGTCAAATTCAGCAAAGCGGGCTTTGTTTGAAAATAGGTTAGCAGTGAAAGTGTTAAAGAGACTATACTACTTGTAACTGTGATTCAAGTAAATAAATAGTGAATCCAATGTCAGATTGGGGATAAGTGAATTTTCTCCGGCAGGTGCTAGTTGGAACCTCAAATATTATGCTCGAGTGCGAGGGTAAGGAAAGTGCTACTAGAAAGTTGACTGACTCACGCTTAGACAAAATCTGTGTTTTGGTAATATGTAGACAGGAAAAAAATCCTTAAAAAAGTTATAACATCCATACTTCTTAAACATATAAAACTCAAAGGTGACTGACTGACATGGTGATCTATCAACGCACAGCCCAAACCACTGGACGGATCAGACTAAAATTTGGCATGCAGGTAGATGTTATAACGTAGGCATCCGCTAAGAAAGGATTTTGATCAATTCTACCCCCTAAGGGATAAAATAGGGGATGAAAGTTTGTATAAAATTTTGTCAATTTTGAACCGATCGGGCTGAGACTTTGATACTTAATTATTAATAATACTTCTTAAAGCGAGCGAAGCCGCGGGCAAAAGCTAGTAATATTATAAATGCGAAAGTGTGTCTGTCTGTTACCTCTTCACGCCCAAACCGCTGAACCGATCTGGCTGATATCTGGTATAAACATACTTTGAGTCCCGTGAAAGGACATAGGCCGATACTCGATCGCAGAAAAATGTACGGTTCCCGAGCTATAAACGAATTTTGGCGCAACGGAGTTGCGTGCGACATACATGCTGTATAACTTTATACAAAGACTGCCAAAGTCGTAAGACTTTTCTATGCTTTTTCCAGAGTTGAAATTGAGATCTTTTGGCTATTGGGTCGAAACGCGAAAAATTGTACTTAATACTATTTTTCGTTTGTCCCAATTTTATTTGTTTAATACTTTAAAAGTTTTTTGATAAATTTGAGTTTTTGTACATTGTTCTAAATAACGAGCTTCTTATGTTTAGATTAAATCTCCACGAAATGCAGTATCCCTAAACATTTATTTTTTAAATATATTTTTTCTGTAAGTACTGGTTTTACTTTCATATAAAAACGTTTTGTCCAACTGCTGCTTTTGTATGAAAAATTGATAATGTTTCCAAAACTGAATTTTTAACCGACTTCCAAAAAATGAGGAGGTTATATGTTCGGCTGTGGATATATTTTTTTTATTTTTTATTTTTATTTTTGTATGTTCAACGATTACTCCGCCGTTTGTGAACCGATTTTCGAAATTTTTGTTTTGTTGTATTAGGTTTCACTCCAATTTGGTACCATGTTCACAAAAGTAGTGACCTGACGATGGGATCCAGGAGTAAATATCAAGCAATTGCAAGCAAAGCCGTACACCATATTATATAGTAATGTAGTGCCCGACAGCACCTTTAACCGATTTTAGAGTTACTTTGAATTAGTGTTGCTATAGATAATTATTTATTGTCTCATAGAACATATTGTATTGAAGTGATATCATGAATTCATGCAATAATCAGGTGATTGCAAGCAAACCCGTGGGAAATAGCTAATAAAATTTATATATTTGAAATGTGGTAACAAAGTTCTTTCATTTGATACCCCACACAACATAGTCAATTAAAAAAATTTTTTTCTTCTATACTTTAAGTGCCCTAGATGGCGCTATAGTCAATTTTACATAAAGTCATGTAGCCTATAACCAGCGGACAATCAAGACGCTTCCAATAACACCTCATTTGTCTAAATAGGTTAAGTAGTTTTAAAGTTACGAGGGAACAGACAAACATCCATACCCACATACATACATACATACATACATACAGGTCAAAATCATAACCCTCCTTTTTGCTTCGCCGTAGTCGGGTAAAAAATATAGCTTTAGTTATCATTTCAGTCGATTTCAAAAATGTGTCCACTTTTCTTATGAGTGTGTAACGTCATGAATATTACGTTTGTTTCTTTATGTTCAATGAGTAATTTGTCAGTTTTTGCTATGTTCATAATATTATATCAACACTGTCGAGCGAGATGCGAACATTCAGAAAAGAAAATCGGCCATACTTGTTCGCCAAGTTAAACTAAGACACAACTAAGATTTGTGTTCACTTCAAGATTTGTCGCCAAAAAATATTGTTTATTGAGTGTTTGATTAAAAGGTAAGTACGGCTTATTGTGTTTTTTGTTAACAAGATTTAAAAGATTCGTATTACTGAATACGGTAAATTTACGTCCAAATCTGATTGGAATAAAGTGATATTTGGATTTCAAGGTAATGTCGCACGCTTTTTTACGTCATGAATGTTACAATGTGTAACGTTACGGTCATGACCAGTTCTAAGGCGGAGACTACACTTGAAAATACTTATATAACTGTTGTATTTATTAATAACCCACAATGATGTTGAAAAGTTTCGTAAATCACTATTAAGCTATTGAAAATTACATACTCGGCTGAAAATTCAGCAATCACCTTCGGCTCGTGCCCGATGTCAGCCATGTTTGTAGATATATAGAAGCATACTTACTTGTATTACAATTTACTATAGTAAATTTTTTATATCTGGATATATTTGGTTAAATATATCCATAGAAACTAGGAAAAAGAGGTTTCTTTTTCCTAGTTTCTATTAGCCTGTAATAAAAAATTGATATACAGTTTATATTATAGACTAAGCTTTATGATGGTCATGTACGTAACATTCGGTCATGTACGTAATGTGTGTTACGATGTCATCAATGTTTAGTACAATTTTTCGCATTTTGACCCTATTAACAAAAATATCTTAATAATTAATTAATTAGTATAGCAGATAATAAAACAAACCTACTTTTAAATTAAAAAGAAACCCATTTTATTTTTAACATCTATACTAATATTATAAAACGGAAGAGTTTGTTTGTTTGAACGCGCAAATCTCAGGAACTACTGGTCCGATTTGAAAAATTCTTAATATTATATCTATATTTTATCACGCTAAGACTAATAGGAGCGAAGAAATAAAGTGTGGAAAAAACGGGGGAAATTATTTGAAATTGCTTATTGTCTTAAGAACTACTGGAGCAATTTTTATGTTATTTGGCAAACATGAAGAATAGACAACGTAAAGGGACATAGGCTATTTTTTGCGGGAAATTGTACGGTTTCCGTGTAATTCCTAAATTACGCGGGCGAAGCCACGCGGAACATTAGTTAAATAAATAAAACTAAAGTTACCTACATAATTTATATGCGTCACGGGCCACGGCTACAAAGGGAGGACTTAGGACTAAGCAAGATGTTGTTTAAGTCGAGCCGATCTCAGAGCTTCAATGCGCGATTCAGGATCTGAATGTTTGGTTTACTTGAAATTAAATTGAATAAATATGTACATAATACTATATATTATGTATGTAGTACGTAATAATTATTATTACTCAGTCTAGTTATAGGGATCTCGTTCCGGCCGTTAGCTGAAAAGGACATCAACGCGCATACACTTGTTAATCCTTCAGGCTCCGCGCGAGCACCGGTGATCGCGACAACAATAGAATACAATAGCAATTCCTGGAAATTCCGACTGAAGTATTAATCCTTCAGGCTCCGCGCGAGCACCGGTGATCGCGACAACAATAGAATACAATAGCAATTCCTGGAAATTCCGACTGAAGTATTAATAACAAAATTCGAACTAAAATACAAAAAATGCTTCTGAAACTGCATATTATGCATATGACTTGTTCGAAAAAACAAGCGTAATATTAAGCTAATGTTGTGTCTCGCTGTCCAATGGATTTGCTTTTTATATGGAACGAGCTTTTGCCCGCGGCTTCTCTCGCGTTATGAAGTATTATTATATATACAAACTTTCATCCCGTTGGGGTTGGAATTTATCAAAATCCTTTCTTAGCGGATGCCTACGTCATATGCCAAATTTCAGCCCGATCCGTCCAGTGGTTTGGGCTGTGCGTTGATAGATCATCATGTCAGTCAGTCACCTTTGAGTTTTATCTTAATATATATAAATCTCGTGTCACAATGTTTGTCCTCAATGGACTCCTAAACCACTTAACCGATTATAATAAAATTCGCACACCATGTGCAGTTCGATCCAACTTGAGAGATAGGATAGTTTAAATCTCAAATTATAGTCGCAATTTTATTTTATTTCAAATTATTTGTCTATAAAGAGCGACCATTGTTTATGCGACGCGGGTCACGGGATAGCGATGGACGTTGCCATGGTGATATACTTATATTTTAGTCACTAATTCAATAAAATAATACGGGCGATATACTTAATATAATATGGCAAAGAAACGTTTGCCGGGACAGCTAGTATATATAGATAGCGCTCAATATCATCTTCGTTTTCAATGAAATAACAAACGATGTACTTATGAATATTATGCAGATTGCCGAACATCATTAATAATAAAGACACAGCCAAGCTCGAGTTATTTATTTATGCTACGAATAAACCTCTTTGACGACATCTGTGGCTCAATTGGTTGAGTGTGTGGCTCAAGCCGGGGGTCGCGGGTTCGAATCCCGCCGACGGAACAAAAAGTTTTTCAATGTTCCCGGGTCTGGATGTGTATTAAATATGTGTATAATATAATAAAAATCTTAAATATATGTATAGTATAAAAGTATTAAATATATTTCCGTTGTCTGGTACCCGTAACACAAGTCCTTCAGGTACTTAGCACGGTGGCCCCGTGGTGCCTGACGTGGTGTGAAGCGTCCATAGATATTATTATTATTTAATACCTAATAACATTTCTTTTGTAACTAGATGTGTATCAAAATAATGTAGATTAAGTTTCCTAAATATATTTTTAGCTCCTAACAGAGAATCGTCATAAAACTTTAATTAGGTCTTTAAATACTTGTACTCATATTAATGATACTTATTATAATATTTTGATAACATAATAAAAAAGCATGAAATGTTAAATGTTTTATTTGGGAAAATTAATAAGTTATGTAATAAATAATTATTCTCGAACTTCAAATTCCTCTGTATGAGATATTTTCTTGTTGTAGCTTTTCCAATCATCTGTAAAACAAAAAAAGGAATATAAATAAAACACGTCATTATGATACCTTAACATAGTAATTTAAGGGGCCGGGCTACCCTCGAAATTCTCATACATACGTAATACCAAAATCATTTTCTCATACGAAAATATTCGACATGTTTGAGTTATTTTTCAGCTTAAAATAGTAATTACCTAGGTTCCTGGACAAAACTTAACTTCAAAATATTTAAACACTAAAAAAAATTTTTTTGTGTATAAATTTTTTTTACTAAATTTACTACTAAATATTTAAACACTAAAAATAGAGTAAAACACTAAAAAATACATAAATAAATAGTAAATTTACTAAAAAATATTTAAATACTAAAAATATTTTTAGAGTTGAAATATTTTGTAGTAAAACTATTTATTTATATTTTTTTGTGTTTTACTCTATTTTTTAGTGTTTAAATATTTAGTAGTAAATTTAGTAAAAAAAATTATAAGTTAAGTAAATTTATAAATTAATTTAGTAAAAAAAAATTATAAATTAAGTAAATTTACTATTTATTTATATTTTTTTGTGTTTTACTCTATTTTTTAGTGTTTAAATATTTAGTAGTAAATTTAGTAAAAAAAAATTATAGACAAAAAAATTTTTTTAGTGTTACATATTTTGAAGTTAATTTTAGTACAGGGACCTAGGTAATTACTATTTTAAGCTGAAAAAGAACTCAAACATGTTAAATATTTTCGTATGAGAAAATGATTTTGGTATTAGAGATCAACTACGATAACTTGGCGCGCCCCTCCAATTCAAAACTTTTGAAGTGCGTTGTCAAAACGTTTAAAGTGCGTTGTCTTGCGCGGTCGGCTAGTTATGATTAATTGACCAACAAATCTTGGTAACAAGTGACATTAAGTGAAATATTACGTGTACTGTGATTGGTTGAATACTTACTACATACAAACTCTTTCATAGGCATGTGACTACACACATTGAAACAGTCATTTGGAGGGGCGCACCATATTATCGTAGTTGATCTCTACGTATGTATGAGAATTTCGAGGGTAGCCCGGCCTCTTAATGTTAGGTTGCACATTTTTTTCTTTCAATTTCTTTGAATTTAAATATATAATATATTTTTATAGACAGTATTTATGTAGGACAATTGTGCACCGAATTGTTGGATATTTATTACGATATTACATCGTAATATAACTGTTAATTAGCAAAAAAAAAAGAAAATATAGATACATTCTCATTTTTTAAAATCATTATATTTGATGTCTTTGATAGAGTACTATTTATTTAATAGATAAACAAACATACCCTGTTCGTAAAATCAGTCTATTATTCTGGATGCGGTTTTATGCTCTTCTGTTCTGGATGTAACTCTTGGCTGGGCTCTTCGGGGGTCGGCAGCTTGGTGACCAGACGGTCGGTGTCCACCGGGTCGGAGCCTACAATGCTTGCACCGGAATAATTGTTTGAGCCTGCGTTATCTGATCCAGAATGTTCAGAATTATCTGAGCCTGAATTTGTGCCGGAACTCTCTGAGTTTAAGTTTTCTGAGTCAGAATAATTGTGAGAACTGTCTAAGCCTGCGTTTTCTGAGGCTGAATTCTGAGAACTGTCTGAGCCTGCGTTTTCTGAGGCTGAATTGTGAGAACTGTCTGAGCCTGCGTTTTCTGAGGCTGAATTGTCTGAGCTAGAGCTACCGTCGGTTGACCCACTTCCAGGACTGTTATTGATCAGTTGGATGCCCTGGTTCTGGTTGAATAGAGCAGTGACGTTGTTGGCCAAGCTGCTGACGGTGTTTTGGACGGTCTGGACGTACTCCGAGCTGCTGATGTCGGTGAAATAGGAGGCGAAGAAGTTGTAGATGGAGGACCACCAGGAGGAGCCGGAGCCGGAGTCGCCGTCGGCCTTCACACTCACGGCGCCGAGCTTCAGCCTCTCCAGCGACAAGGAGAGCTTGTTCAAGCCGCTCTCGAAGCAAGCCTCGGCCTTCCGGAGATTCGTTTCGATACTTTGTTTGTGCTCCTCGCCGAATTTAAGCTGAGGATCTACATCGGAGTTGTATAAAGATTCGAGGGAGCTTCTATATTCGGCGATCTGCTTGGCATACGTCGACCTCAGGTTTTGTATCTTCTCCTCGAGAGCGGCAATGTCGACGCCATCCTTGCAGCTCTCCAGCAAACCACGGAGGTTGCTGTTCAAGTTGTGTCTCGACTCGTCCACCCTCCAGTTAAACTCCAGCAGGGCTCGTCTGTAGTCGAAGACCTTGTCCAGGTCAGATCGTTTAGGTTCCAAGGGTACGGCGAGGGCCCCGTAGACCAGACAGACCAGAACAGCTCCGTGTAACTTCATGGTGAAGACGATACTGGTGTCGGAGCGTCGGCCACATATTTATATACTCCCAAATATTTGAATAACAGTTCAAAGTGATAAAAGTTGTCGGACGAAGTCGTAAACATTTATATCTTGTTCTATGGTTCATACTGATTTTATTAACAGAAAGATTCGAATTCTTGTTCTATATTTGAGTTTAAAGTATTGTGACTTGTTAAGGAGGTTAGTAGTCATATTGCGGTTCAAACAACGAAACAAGTAACAAATCTATACAAATAATATATCAAAGCAATGGATTTTGTCAGCGTAAAAACGCCAAAAGAGTAGTCGTGGTTTGGGATATAGTTATCATTCGCGGTTTTGTCTTGTCTGTAGAATGTCTTGTGAAAAATATTTTTTACATACATGCAACAACGACAAAGAAATCTATACTTATAAAATTATATGTCCTGACTGACTGACTGATTCATCATCGCTGAACAAAAACTGTTAAAGTTATAGCCACGAAATTTGGTGAGTAGGGTTGTTTTATTAAGTAGACACCCACTAACGAAGGAATTTTGAAAATTTTACCCCGAAGGGGGTAAAATAAGGGTTGAAAGTTTGAATGAAAGTCCGTCATTTCTTAAGTTAGGAACATGAAACCCATCTCCGATATTAATTATTATACTATGCTAACGCGGACGAAGTCGCGGGCAACAGCCAGTAAAAAAATAATTTTAATTTACAAAAAGTACAAACGTCGAATGAACTGACCGAGTACTCAAATTTTAATCATAAATACTTATTTAAATTTTAAAGTATTTCAAATTGTTTTAAGATTCTATTTATTATTAGAAAATGAGATGTTTCCAAAAAGGAGAGTGAATTAAAATATCTGGTTTGGCCTACTCTACATTTACGTCTACCAAAATTGAGGTTTCGCGGAAAGAAAGAAACATTATCTATCATTAAGAGGGGAGACTGGCCTTTTTTGCACTTGGATTAGTTTTTTCGTTTTTTAAGATCGTAATAAAGATACTTATCGTGTTGGATTTTTCTGCCAAAATTCCTTAAAAGTTTATACAGTTGCATTTGGAATTATTTACTTTCTGTGATTCCTACACACATGTAAGCTTTTAGTGGTAAAAACAATATCACATAAAGAACACAAATAAATAAAATAGGTCTTTAATGAGCTATTTCTTTGCAAGAAAGCTTTTATTTTACTTTATGAACTACAGCTTAGCTATTACTTCATAGGAAAAAAAACCGGCCAAGTGCGAGTTGGACTCGCCCACGAAGGGTTCCGCAGCAGCAATAAGGTTTATTTCTATAAAATTAAAAGGTTTTTGATCTTTTTTATATTTTAGTTGATTTAATGAAAGTTAAATTAAGGTTTACCATTTATGACTTATTAAAAAAAAACTACTCGTTAGATCTCGTTCAAACTAATTTTCGTTGGTAGTTTTTATAATAATGTACATCATATATTTTTTTTAGAATTATCATGCCCCTACTTTAGAAGTTAGAGGGGGTGGGGGGGGACACACATTTTACCACTTTGGAAGAGTCTCTCTCGCAAACTATTCAGAATAGAAAAAAATGATATTAGAAACCTCAATATGATTTTTGAAGACCTATCCATAGATACCCTATACGCATAGGTTAGACGAAAAAAATTTTTTTTTGTTTCAGTTGTACTTATGGGGTAAATTTTATGGGTCCCCATAAATTTTTTAATATTTTTCCATTTTTGTATCAAAATCTTAATGCGTTTCACAGACTACATCTACTTACCAAGTTTTAATAGTATAGCTCTTATATTTTCGGAGAAAAGTGGCTGTGACATACGGACGGACAGACAGACATGACGAATCTATAAGGGTTCCGTTTTTTGCCATTTTGGCTACGGAACCCTAATGAAAGAGCTGGCTTCTAATTAAACTTGATAAAGTTTAAGAAATGGTCCCAAATGTCCCCTTTTCCCAAATCCAGTCGAAATGATATCGGACGCGGACCGTTACGATTTCGAACGTGTTTATTTTATTGCTAATTACCATACGAATGTGTACCAACAGCCTCCTTAGTTTTCGCGAGAAACCGTTGCGATGTTCGTTTCGAGAGAAAAGTATTTAAAGTAACAAAGTTGAGGTACTGACATACAATATTGTTTAAGTAATAATATGAAGTCACAAAATTGTAAACTTTATTTTAAAAATAACAATTTTTCTCTCACTTTTTTGGTAAAAAGTGGGACCCGTGCGTGTTTCTTACGCCGGTTCTTCTCGCCGGGGTAGTTCCCGAACCGGTGGTAGGTACCTTGTAGAATGTAGACATTCTGAACTTTGATTCTGATTTACTCATTTTATTTTTTTACAATAGTTGGTACAGCTAATATATATTCTGTGACAATAGGTAGAGATGTCGCAGTAGTAAACATCATATTCTTGGAGTGTGACGGTCGGTAGAATGCCTTAGATACTCTGTGTTCCAGAATTAAATCTGGAAAATATCGATTTTTCTTTTATATCTTGAATAGATAACGCCTAAAATCCGATTAGCGGGAACGGTACATTTTCCGGGACAAAAAGTATAATGGTAGGGAAACCTACCTGACTCAAAAGGGCGGACCAAGAAGCCGCAGGCTCAGGAATATTTTTTTACATAGTACCTGTTATAGGGCCCCATCAAAAAAATTAGCCACGGGCCCCGCCCCCAGATGGCATACAATTACGCCACTGGGTCCACCCTTCACCTGTAATCTGTATGGTGTATTTTACTACTACATAATATTAGGTATATTATATTATATTGATAATAATCTGATGGTGCAAAATGTACTATCAGAGAAGTCAATAAAGGGCAGATGGCAGACCTATGTATTTTGTCCGCCCAACCCATATCCGACCGATCACAGCTAACATTGAATTGACATAAGCCGACCACATGACATAGGTCCGTCAACTGCCTAGGAATCAATTTCCTCGATGGTACCATCGAAGAACCGGCCGGCAACGCACCTGCAGCTCTTCTGATGTTGCGAGTGTCCATGGGCGACGGTAGTTGCTTACCATCAGGTGACCCGTTTGCTCGTTTGCCCCCTTATTTAATAAAATAAAAAATAAAAAAATTAATTGATTTATTATAGGCGGTTAACGAACCTACGTCATTTGTTTGGATGTGTTTCAAAGAAAGATTGTAAGTCGTAGGTCTGCCTATAGAATCTACACACAGATTATAGAAGTAGAGATCAACTGCGATAACATGGCACGCCCCTCCAAAATTCAAAACGTTTGAAGTGCTTTGTCAAAACGTTTGAAGTGCATTGTCAAAACGTTTGAAGTGCGTTGTCTTGCACGGTCGGATAGTTATGATTAGTTGACCAACAAATCTTGGTAATAAGTGACATTAAGTGAAATATTACGTGTACTGTTACTGGTTGAATACTTACCACATACAAACTCTTTTATAAGGATTTGACTACACACATTGAAACAGTCATTTGGAGGGGCGCGCCATGTTATCGTAGTTGATTTCTACTTGTAGGACCTTTTACGTTCCCAAGATATCATACATCCATGGTATGCACTCACTGTATAAAAAATAAATATTACGCTTAAGTACATGCATACTCTGTTGTTTTATGACGGGATCATTATCGGTCAACGACCTCAGTGCACTTTAGCAAATATGGCTGTCACTTGACGCATGTGTTGTCGCTGAAAAACTCGATGACCAGATTTCGATCTTATAACTATTGCCTTAAGGGCTGAATAAATTATTAAAAGGTACATTGATTGTCGACTGCGCTTGTACTGTTACAAATTTTTATTGCCAGTAATTTGGAAGTTAATTACTTGGACATTTTATTTTGGTTCAATACTTACTTGTAGGCTAGCATGAAACTAAAGTTTGTTTTCATGCATTCAACTCAGATATAGCTTGAAATTAGGACTCTACAAGCACTAAATCTTAATAGGTTTCGTGCATACAATAAATAGTGTAGAATCTGTTACCAAGTCTGAGGTGCGATTGCGTAGCTATAATAGGCCTCCCAGAAAAAGAAATCATGTCTTAAGGCCATCCCCCGAGCAAACGACCTTGACCATACATTTGCCGCGTCGCCGAGATCGCACCAAAACCCTATTTTTTTTACTTATCTTAGTTCAAAATTGACCTAAAAAAATTTAAAACGTGGAATATGTAGGTTATGATATTGTCGATCTATTGGCGTGTGTTTCAAATAACAGTAATTTGTAAATACTAAGGAGATGCTGAATGTATACTTTTAATAAATCGGTTTTACTTTGGAAGCTGATATCATTAGTATAATAAACAAAAATAGAACATTTAAAACGTGGAAAAGAATGTTGATATGCTGAAGATTATTGCTGTATTTTTATTATAACTTTGTAGCTTTCAAATTATGAGTTTATAAGCCCCTAAATACGGTAAATTACGGAATCTCCGTAGGGAACGCCCTTAAAGTGGATGGAATTTTTGTATTCTGGAGGAGGACAAGTTCAAAGGAATATCCTGAGGTTCCTTAGCGATAAGAGCGGGAATTGTAAAGATTTTTGACCACTAAAATCCAATTTTGTGTTCTCTATCAGAGAGATCTCCTAAAAGTGGGACTCTGAGATTGCAAACTCTCTTATTACTCTTAAAATACCAATTAATTGACGAGGGCTATCAGCTTCTGTTTGACGCAAGTTCACCATCTACATGTGTTTTATCACAAAAACACCAACATCTTCGCCATCAACCTGTGTCTTGTGACAAAAACACCAACTTCTTCCGGGATTCGAACCGGCGCCTAGCAGGTGTCTTAATGGTGCCGCGTGTGGAGAGAACCTGTCCCCTGTCATACAGTTATAAGTATGTGGCACGCACCACAACTCGGAACTGATTTTAAAACTGTTTGTGCATTCGTGCAGTCATCATCAGCTTGACAGGGCCGAATATATATTTTTTACGAGTGTAAGCCACTTTATTTCTGCCACCCAATGTACGAAATATGCTACCCCCTATATGGACTCTCCAGACCCTAGGCCGCGGCCTATACGGCCTATACGGCCTATTTATAAATCCGGGGCTGCAGCTTAGTAATTAAGTAAAGATCATCTCATTGGTAACTCCAGTGAAACATGTGGATTTAGGCGCAGCGCAGACTATCCGCGTGACGCACTTTTCAGTCGGTGGCAAATAGAACCTTAGATGCAATTATATGCAGTAACGCACACAACGCGCAAAAAGTCCGCCGCGTTACTGTATATCATTGCATAGGTTCTATTTCCACAGACTAAAATGTGCGTCACGCGGATAGTCCGTCGTCTGCGATGCGCCTTATGATGACGGTATCGCCATAGCTGCAGACTGCCTTAGTATTTACCAGTAATTGATACAATATCTTATCTCTGGAGGTCGCCACTCGGCATTCGGCATTCGCAGACGTAGAGGCTATCATAACGTTGAGAAAATCAAACTTATCTCTGTAAATAATACACAATGCGGTTTGTATTATAGCCCCAAACATGGCCCTTTTGACTACTCACATGATGCATTGATCGTTTTATGTGAAACAGTAATACTTACATTTGTGTCACAAAAAAACTTCCTTTGAAAAAACTGTGTACACATTCCGACTGAGGTTCAAATGTGAACTGTCGAGAAATGGCGGATATTACGAGATTTTATATAGAATACGTAAAAACTGAGCGTTGCCACTCCCGATTTTACCTTCCCTAACACCCAACGATAACAATAAATCGGTATTATTGATGACGTTTAAAATGTGGGGTAGAATTGATGTTTCTAACGATTCATTTAATTTTAAAAAGTTTATAAAGAAAGTTATTTTAAAATACTATAAGAATTAGATAAGGTAATAGCCATTTATATAAGTATTCATAACATATCAGATTTATTTTCAAATCTGTCATACTTACTGCTACAGCGACAGTAATTAAAGTGCACCTCTTCCACGGCAGATTGTATATTTTAAGCTATTTTCTTACCTTTTTTATGTTTAATTATAAATATATTTTTAGACTATTATTGAAACTCAAATAATTCTAATGCATGCTTGAGTACTTTGTTTTCTTCGTTAGAATCAGTTTTCGAGCATAAGATAAACACAATACTTTTTAAAATACAAAGGGCGGAGAAAAATAATTGCAAAATCAGCAAAAATTGGCGGCCTCGCCCATGTGATTGGTATAAGGAACTAAGTAAAATTAGTCTGAACGATGTATATGTCGCAGTCATCTGGTTCAATCTGCGATTCGATTGAATGACTCGGCCGAACGTCGATTGAACGATCGTCCCTCAACGTTCAACTAGTTAGCGATTTGTAGCATAGCGTTTTGAAGATAGCGGACATGAAATCAGGCGCTACTAGTCACTAAAACAAATATGGCGTCAAGCAGCTCGCACAGCTGATAGCACTGTGTTGATATATTTTATCGATTACATTTACATTAAAGTGCTTTATTTGTAATAACTAATAAAGTAATATGAAAGCGTGGATTTTCCTAGAACTACCCCGTCAACGACTACTTGAAAAAAATATAGCATCCCATTTAACGACTTCGCTGTATGACGTTTAGTCAAGACGTTAAACGTTACAGTCAACGTCTTGACGAGTTGTCCTTTAGTCATTTAATTGAATGGTGTCATTCAATGAATGCGCTAGTCATTCGAACGAATATGACTGCAACATAATATTATACTTTGGATGAATGAGACTTGTACTAAATCTTTGTAAAGTATACGACTAGTAACTTCTTATTGATTATTATGTTAGAGACTAAAAATCATTCAGACTATATAACTAGAATTAACTGATTTCATAAAATTTTAGCCAGGTATATTGTTGTAGAAAAACAAAACGTTTTTTTTATTTTTATAGAAATATGTACATATTTTATAACTTTCATTACTTTGATAAAAAATACTTTGTTTTTAGTATATTTAAAGTGGACATATTAAATAAGGTTATGAGCTAAAGTACTATCATAGAAGTTGATTCTATAGGCAGATGGTCGACCTACGAAAGGTCGCGATATGTCTAGACTCTAGCCCATCTGACAGATGATAACTAATATTGAATTGACAATCCGACAAATTTACGTAGGTACGCCAATTACTGCCTAAGAATCAATTTCTTCGATGGTACTAGACTTTGGCAGTGGAACTTTTTCTTATGGACGTGCAGAAACAAATTGTGAAGGCCGCTAAGATCAACTGCAAAAGAAAAGAAAAGATAATATTATATTTATACCTAAGTATTAACTAATAAATTCTGTTATTTATTTAAAAATCAATCTGTGATGGCGGATTGCCGATGGAACAATATTTTTTAATCTGCGCCTGACCAAAAACAAGATATTCACTTATTACCTATGCTCGCGACAAATACGTAGGCGCTTCTTTTTAAAAGACAAGAATCAAGATAGTTAAGGGGCCGGGTTACCCTCGAAATTCTCATACAAACGTAATACCAAAATCATTTTGTCATACGAAAATATTTAACATGTTTGAGTTATTTTTCAGCTTAAAATAGTAATTACCTAGGTTCCTGAACAAAAATTAACTTCAAAATATTTACACACTAAAAAATATAAGCGATTACATTTCATAAATTTTTACGCCATTGTCGACATACTTTTCGCACACTTGTTTTATATTAAAAACTCATCGACTCGTAATGTATTTTTCCTGGGACCACAGCTTATATTGTGTAGTTACAGAATGTCTTCAAAAGAATGGCAATATAATAAATTTTCATTCATCATTTTTGGTATTCGTAAACGCAACGAAATTTCTCTATAATTTCCAACATGGTATCGTGCCGATCCGCTCACACGACAGAGCGCGGCAACGGGGCGGGAGGGGCGGGAGACCAGGCCGGGCGGCGGAGTGGTGTAACACGTGACAATAATTCATTCAAGGCATTCATTATTCAAGTACAATATTCCCTCAAGCTCCAAGCGGTCGCATGCGACCGCGCGCGCGATAACAGTAGATTTCCAAGAATCCGCGATCGAGAGAATGTTATTGTTGTTGAATGTTGATTTTGATAGTTTTTTGTGATACTTGAAGACAATTGCTTGAACAAAATAAAATTATTTTGATTTGTGGTGCTTAAACTTTTGATAATAATTAATAATGGATACCGAAAGGTGGGATGTATGATGTATCACACAGTAGTTTAAAATAAATAATAATTATGAATATCATAAATCATAATATTATTATTTTCTTATATACTGTATTTTGTAAATAACGTTTAGGAATATTAGCGATAGTCATAATATTATAATATGATTATACAATATACATTGATATTATGTATGAACTTGTATTCTAAGTTTGTATACTTACCTATGTTTGTATATTTTATTTTAGTTTGTATTTTTAGTAATTATTTCCTGATGTCAGTTTTATTCAATGAAATAATATAAATACTTTAATAATTAAATAATATTATTATAAAGCGGAAGAGTTTGTTTGTTTGTTTGAACGCGCTAATCTCAGGAACTACTGGTCCGATTTGAAAAATTATTTCAGTGTTAGTCCATTTATCGAGAAAGGCTACAGGCTATTTTTTATCACGCTACGATTAATAGAAGCGAAGAAATAGAGGAAAATGTGAAAAAAAACGGGGGAAATTATTTGAAAGGGCTTATCTCACGAACTACTAAAGTAATTTTTCTGTTATTTGGGTCAGATAAAAAGTAGACCACGTGAAGGGTTATAGGCAATTTTTTTGGACTAATTTGTCTGTGAAATGTCTAATTTACGTGGGCGAATCCGTGCGGAACGTCTAGTATAGCATATTTTCGACAACGATTATTCCATACTAGCTGTTGCCCGCGACTTCGTCCGCGTTAGCATAGTAGTTCACATCCCAAGTAGGTATTAATATTTATTGTACAATAATATTCAATGTACAGAATTGACTTTCCTATGACTTTATTATAATATAGCTGTTGCCCGCGACTTCGTTCGCATTATCATAGTAGATCACATCCCAAGTATTATTTTTTGTACAAAAATATTCAATGTACAGAATTGACTTTCCTACGATTTTATTATATATAGATATTCCGCGCGGCTTCGCTTGCGTAATTTAGGAATTTCACGCAACCGTACATTTTTCCGCAAAAAATAGCCTATGTCCCTTCAAGTGGTCTACTTATTCTTTATGTTTGCCAAATAACATAAAAATTGCTCCAGTAGATCTTAAGATAATAAGCAATTTCATATATTTTCCCCCGTTTTTCCACATTTTTCTCTATTTCTTCACTCCAATTAATTTTAGCGTTATAAAATATAGCCTATAGCCTTCCTCGATAAATGGGCTATCTAACACTGAACAGCAACAGCTAGTAATTAATAATGCTCTTTTGATTTTTAGGCTTCCGTAGCCAAATGGCAAAAAACAGAACCCTAATAGATTCGTCATGTCTGTGTGTCTGTCTGTCCGTATGTCACAGCCACTTTTCTCCGAAACTATTAAAAAAAACCTTATAATTTCATAAAAATAAACCTTATTGTTGCTGCGGATTGCGGAACCATTTATGGGCGAGTCCAACTCGCACTTGTCCGATTTTATTATTTTGAATGATAACAATGTGAGGAATATTTGGAGTAGCCTTTTTTCTGTTTTTGAAATTTTATTGTTACGTACTGTCTTTTAATAATTTTTAAATAAAAGCGTCGACCTCTGTGGCGCAGTGGTTGAGCGCATGGTAGCTCAAGCCGGGGGTCGCTGGTTCGAAATTCGAATCCCACCGACGGAACAAAACGTTTTCTTGGGTCATGACTTCATGGACGTGTATTAAATATGTGTATAATAATATTGTAAAAACTAGATGACGCCCGCAACTCTGTTGCGCCAAAACTAGTTTATCGCGCGGAAACCGTGCATTTTTTCGGGATAAAAAGTATTATATGTCAAAGGACAAAGACTCGGGACCGCCTCAAAGTATCTCCATGCCAAATTTCAGCAAAATCGGTTCAGCGGTTTGGGCGTGAAGAGGTAATAAGCTAATAACAGACAGACAAACAGACACACTTTTTTATTAATTTTTTACAATTAGTATGGAAGTATGGATCTTAAATAAGTTGAGTATAATAAAAAGGAAATCTATAATCTACATAATAATATATACTTATTATAAAACAAAGTCCCTTTTTTTTCCCTCATGTCCCTTTGTTCCCTTTAATCTTTAAAACTACGCAACGGATTTTGATGATTCTTTCAGTGTTAGATAGCCCATTTATCGAGGAAGGCTATAGGCTATATTTTATCACGCCAAGACTAATAGGAGCGAAGAAATTGAGGAAAATGTGGAAAAAAACGGGCGAAATTATTTGAAAGGGCTAACATGAACGCGCTAATCTCAGGAACACTGGTCTGATTTGAAAAATTCTTTCAGTGTTAGATAGCCTATTTATTGAGGAAGGCTATAGAGTATAGGCAATATTTTATCACGCTAAGACTAATAGGAGTATGTGGATAAAACGTTGGAAATTATTTGAAACGGAGGAAAATTATCTCGCGAATTACTGAGCAATTTTTATGTTATTTGGCACAGATAAGAAGTAGATCATAGGCTATTGATTTTAATCATTTTTTCAGTGGCTATATATTTTATACCCGTGCGACGCCGGGGCGGGTCGCTAGTATAAATTATAATATATCCGGTATTATATGTCTGGTACTTGTAAGTTGTAACACAAGTCCTTAGTGTACTTAGCACGGTGCCAGGCTGACGTGGTGTGATTTGTGAAGAGTCCAATGTATATATTATAGTAAGTATATTATTTTAATATATTATGTAGAATCTGTATTCTGTTCAGTTCAGTGACAATATCGACGACACTACGCCCGCGCCCGTATTCCTACTATTCCAATATAATGTAAAACAACCACAAAAACAATATTGTTAATGATTCATGAAACAGTAAAATATAATATTTCGCAAGTTCGCAACAAACGCACGGCTTGAATAACTTGATCAGAGTAAAATAATGAATGACGACGCACGCACACATGTAATACGCTGTCTGGGGCGCGCGGGGCACGCGGTACCTCGCAATAGCGAGACAGCAACATATAAAACTTGTACTGGCGCGGCATCGAATTTGATTTTATAGAGCGCGTAACCCGAACTCTTAATAGAATCAGGCGTTACTTGCGGAAATCCATAGCTTAAAATTTAGTTTGTTATTATTTTTAGCAATATTCCGCGAAAAAGCAAGCAAAGCAATATTTCGCGGAACATTGCTAAAAATAATAACAAACTAAATTTTAAGAATCAAGATATCAAAATATCATCTCTGGGCAGGGGCGCCAAAATACCAACTGCTCCCTCTGGATCGTATCCAACGAAGGGTCGCTCAAATTGTTGATTGCCATAGTGTTTCAAACAGCTTGAACCCCTTGGAATTACGCCGAGATGTAGCTTCACTCTGCATCCTCTATCGGTTGTATCACGGGGAGTGCTCTGAGGAATTGTTCGGAATCATACCACCTGCAACTTTTCGCCATCGTTCCACGCGAAAAACATACCATCCTCATCACCTTGATGAGTGGCAGTCTTCCACAGTGCGTTTTTCGCGTAACTTTCTGCCGCGCACTGTAAAACTCTGGAACGAACTGTCACCAGCAGTATTTCCGGACCTATACGACCTGCAAACCTTCAAGAAAAGAGCGTATTAAAAGGCCGGCAACGCACCTGCAGCTCTTCTGATGTTGCGAGTGTCCATGGGCGACGGTAGTTGCTTACCATCAGGTGACCCGTTTGCTCGTTTGCCCCCTTATTTAAAAAAAAATCAAAGACGACCAATATTATCTACTAGATGACGCCCGCAACTCCGTTACGCCAAAATCAGTTTATCAGGTGGGAACCGTACATTTTTTCGGGATAAAAAGTATCCTATGTCCTTTCCCGGGACTCAAAGTGTCTCTGTACCAAATTTTAGCCCAATCGGTTCAGCTGTCTAGGCGTGAAGAGGACAGATACAGACAGACAAACTTTCGAATTTATAATATTAGTATGGATTGGCTATCCATCCATCCATCCATATAGTACATATAGGATAATCTCACCTCAACAGCGATAACAATAATAACTACAGCGCCTATAGCCTGGCCGTAGGTCTCGGCGAATGCGCCGATGCGGTCGTTGCACCCGCCGTACGCGGCGTCCAACCCGCAGACGACGTCGTCGGGGCAGCAGCTAACGGGCAGGGGTCCCTCGTAGGCCGCCGCCCCCGTCGTCCCGCAACACTTGAACTGGAATACGCCGCTGAGTTATTAATCATACAAACTATACTTAATATGTGCACTAGATCGCGGCCTAAAACAGCAAGCGTCGACACGCTTCCGCTACTGTCGACGCCTCGTGTCCACGCCTCGTGCCGACGCGCGACGCCGACAAGTGGCTACGGCAGACGTTAAAAACGTTCCGCTCATCTTTGTGACTCCTTCAAGTCTCGGGAAAGGTCATAGCCCATAGGTCATAGGATACTTTTTATCCGGAAAAATGTACGGTTCCCGCGCGATAAACGAATTTTGGCGCAACGGAGTAGCGGGCGTTATCTAATCTATCACAGGGTTTCTCAAACTTGCGGATCCACGAACCCCTGTTACAATTTCCAGGTAACAGCGAACCCCTTACTAACTAATGAAAACACATAAAGTGCCAAAAGAGTGCCGCGCGTGCCCGCTAGTTATCAAGCCAACATTACGTGAATCTTGTCGCGAACCCCCTGCCGTCGAATGGCGAACTCGTAGGGGTTCGCGAACCCCACTTTGAGAAAGCTTGGTCTATCATAATCGTCTTGTTCCGCAATCCCATATACTTATACCATCAACAGTTGCGTGGCCGAACTGTTCAGTTCCGTCTGTACTCACAGCAGTCTCCATGACATGGAAGGGCTCCCTCAAGTCGGGTGCGGCGAAGGCGTCCCCCAGCCATTCCACCACGCTCTCCCTGATGCTGCTCACCGAGCGCCACGTCACTACCGCCACGTACGTCTTACCCGCCGCGAGAACGAAGATGATGATCGCGTACTGGAACGACGAATATTCGGCATTATAGTAGGGGAGGTCGCGCTCAGTTTAAAAAGTCATTTCATATCGAGCGAAAATCTTGACAATAATAGTATTCCACTAATACATAACAGCTTTGATCGTCAGCCACTTCATAATGGGTGGAATAAAAATTGAGAGCATCTCAAAGTTGTTGTTGGGAATCGTATTGAATTGACATTAAAAAGATCCCAATTCGCACCCAATAAAGGTTCATATCTAGATTATACACGTTTAGGTTCGGTAGGTGTTATTTTAGTTTTAGTATATAACAACAGATGGCGCTTTTAAAGTAAAATGTATATAATTCTTCTTCACAAATATTGACTTTCGAATTAATTACTTAAAATTGCTATGTGAGATAATTTTATGGTTAATTCAAACGAAAATCGCCGTCAGCTGAATGTTTGCAGGTGTAAATGTCGTCTACGCGACGCCCTAGGAATTAGGATACATTGAGCGCGAAGTAGGGTTATATTGGTCATAACTTTTATCGTTGGCTGACGGTTTTTCCACCATCGTTTTAGCGACTGACGGTTTTCTTTATTATTTACAAAGTAGAAACATTCACTTGTATAAATTTTGTACGGTATAAAATGACTTTATATTCAAAAAATTTTTACAAGTTCAGTAACGTGACTGACGTTGAATCCCCCGTCTGCAATACGGCTGACGGTGATTTTTTGGTTAAATATGACCTCAATAATCATCCATCAAAGTTTCATTCGGTATAAAATCACTTTTCGCAACTATTTTTTTTACAACTTTGAAATACAATTTTGAATTTTGAATGAATTTGAATGAATTTGAATGAATTTTGAATTTTTTTACAATTTTGAAGTGCAGTTCCATAACTATTGTATTTTTTGTCTATCACTTTATGTCTGTTTTAACGTGGATTTTAGTCTGTCAACAGCAATTTGAAGTAAAATATTATGTAGATTATAATATTATAGTGGTATTTTGTAAGCTTTTCACATTATTTAATTTTATGTTGATTTTACCTTATTTTTGTTTTATACTAATTACAAAGATCTGCAAAACACACTCTAGTGTATATAATATATTTATATTATTGTGCATTGTATATTACCTAAAAATATTGTCACGGCGACTTACAATTACTTTAGTGCGAGTACGTAAAATAAGTGATCAGTTGGGTTACCTTCCTGGATTTTCTTGTTACGTCAGGTTTCGTGTGTTACTTTACTATTGTTATTGCATCTATGCTTTGACAGACGAATTTTTTATAGTACAGTTACTTATTGTCAGTGAGCTAAATGCAAAGACTGGCATATTGTTTTTGGGTTTTGACTTAGATTTAAGACATTTTAGACTGATCATTCCGACGATGTCGATCTTTATTAAATTAATAAAGCGTCAATATTTTAATAATAACAATAGTATAATTACGTCAAAGTTTTCTTGCCACTACAAAAAGATTAGATATCAAGTCACTAACGTATATTTAATTTCATATTATTATGGAACAAGTAATTTAATATTTATATTTCTCAGTATGTTTTCTCATACTAGTAATTTCATATATATATTTCTCTTTACTTTATGTATTTTAGTAATATGCGTCAGGAATGTTTTAAAAATATTTATTATTTACTTTTACATCACGTCAAGTAAGATATTACATAATTTAACATTTTGTGCCTCATGCTATCATAATGCTTAAACTCAAAAAAGTTAAAGTTGGTTTCTTAAATCCCGGCTCGCTAGGATCCCGACACGATGAATTCCTGATCGCCATGGATAGACATAATTGCGATATAGTCGCCATTAATGAAACGTGGTTAAGACCCGGCGAAGACGGCCGCGCGCCGAAAGTGCCAGGCTACCGGCTGGTGCACAAGCCCCGGCAGGACGCCGTGCGCTCCCGCGGTGGTGGTGTAGGCTTTTACATAAGGAAGGGTTTGACGACACAAACATATACGCGCTACACATCACCGCCTAATGTTGAGCAAATGTGGCTGTCTATTAAGGCTAACGGCAAAGTTTTTTATATTGGTACAGCATACCGGCCGCCTTGGCTATCTGTAAATTTATTTTTAGATGCTCTTACAGACACTATTACTACCCTACCTTCAGACGACAGTATATACCTGACAGGAGACTTTAATATTAACTGTCTAAATTGCGATAATTCTAACTATAAAATGTTGCAGGACTTTTTATCCATCCACCGTTTGCGTCAATGCACTACGGAGGTAACACATTTTTCTTCAAATACAGAGACCCTCATTGACCTCGTATGTACGAATGATGACTTGGACCGAGTTTCAATAGACTATATAGCTGACCTCAGTAATCATGCATTTCTCACTTTTTTTATTCATGTACCTAAAATCAAACCGGTAGTTACAAAAATCAATTTTAGACCTATTCGAGACATTGACTTGACTGACCTAGACAATATCATTAATAATATTGACTGGCACTCAATTATGACTATGAGGGACGTTAATGAAATGACACAACACTTTAGTGACAATGTCCTAGCGATATTTGACTTACTAGCTCCTGTAAAGACATTAACTATTAAAGAAAGACATTATCCTTGGGTAACTTATAACATTAAACTCATGATAAAACAACGCGACGCTGCTCACAGACGAGCGCGTAAAACAAAAAAAATGGTGCACATAAGCTATTATAAGGATCTGAAACGCGAGGTATCCCAGGCTATATACAGGGAAAAAGCGGCATATTTCGAAAAATTCATTAATTCCAACATAAATACTCCTAAAGAAATGTGGAAGCATTTAAAAGATAAAATAAATTTAAGTAAAAGTAAATCTGATTTAACAATTCCACAAGATCTTTGCAATCCCACTCTTATTAACAATTTCTTTCTTGACGTCCCCGGCGCAAATGTAGTGCCATCATCCACACTTACCTTTTTCGACACCAATACGTTTGGCCCCGCGAAATTTAGTTTTAATACTGTAAACGATAGTGAAGTGTTGAAAATTCTTAGGTCCCTTCAATCAAACGCAATAGGTGTTGATGGTATTTCACTGGATATGCTTTTATTGATCACTCGTTCTGATATCTGCCTCAAGACCATAACTCAAATTGTTAATACCTCTCTTTCTACTGGCTCCTTTCCTAGATTGTGGCACCAAGCTATAGTGAAACCTATTCCTAAAAAAGACAATGTAACCGATCTCAAGGACCTCAGACCAATAAGTATTCTACCTTGTGTGTCGAAAATCCTTGAGAAAATCGTCTGTGGGCAAATTACTAAATATCTAGATAATAATAATATTTTACCATCAGCTCAATCAGGCTTCCGTAAAGGCCATAGTACAACAACTGCACTTCTTGATGTGATTGATGAAATACTTAGCGCACAAGATACAGGCGAAGCAACAATTCTGGTGCTACTGGATTATTCGCGCGCGTTCGACACTATTAATGTTCAATTACTACTTTCTAAGTTAAAATATTACGGATTTGACGAAAATTCTATTTCTTGGTTCTCTAGTTATCTCACAAACCGATCGCAAGTTGTAGAAATCCGAAATACAGAGGGTACTATTACGCAATCAGAACCGTGCGCTGTTGATAGGGGTGTACCTCAAGGATCAGTACTTGGACCGAAATCTTTTAGTATCTACTCTGCAGATATCACCCAGCACATACGTCACTGCAAATATCATATATACGCTGATGACATTCAATTACACATTTCATTCAAACCGGGCAATCTACAAAAGGCTATAGACATGTTGAACGACGACTTGAGGCGAATATTTGAATGGTCAGAAGATAATGCGTTGGCCTTAAATCCGTCAAAAACAAAATACATGGTGCTCGGTTCTAAAGTTCAAATACAAAAAGTTTGTAACACTAAGTTTTCAATTAACATCAAAGGTGAAGAAATAGAAAGAGTCAGTGAAGCAAAAAATTTGGGAATCATTATGGATGAAAACTTACGTTTCGAAAAGCACACAGTTAAAATGGTAAGCAGTTGCTTTTACAGATTAAAATTATTGTATAACATACGAACCTTTTTATCCAAAAAGTTACGCATCACTGTCTGCGAGTCTTTGGTTCTGTCAAAATTGAATTATGCGGACGCCGTTACCGGGCCGTGCCTACTGTCTAGATCAAAAAAAATAATTCAAAAAGTACAGAACGCTTGTGCCAGGTTTTGTCTGACTGTCCATCCTAGAACGCATGTTTCTCCCTATATAAACAAAGAGAAATGGCTGAACATGGAGCATCGTCGCCAACTTCACTTTGCCACGCTTCTCTTTGGAGTCGTTAGGTTCAAAACACCCTTTTACCTATATAATAAATTGCAGTGGGCTAGCGACAGTCAACTGTCTATGACCACCAGGGGTTCGGGCTACCTCCTAATCAGTCAACCTCACCACTCTGCTGCGTTTAGAGGAAGCTTTAGACATGTTGCCAGTAAAGTGTGGAATAACCTTCTGCCACCGCTGAGATCCTTAAAGTTTATTGATAATTTTAAACGACATTTCAAGCACTACTTATTAGAACAGCAAATAAATAATTAAAAAGGCTATGATATTATTATATTTTCTCTTTCTAAATTTAAGTATGTATATATATTTATATATTTTTATATAATATATCCACTATTATTCTATATTTGTCTGTAATAATATTCACAATAAACTAACATTATATAAAGTATTAGAATTAGAATAAGTATATTCTGTTATCAATCTTTGTAATTATTATTTTTTTTTTAACACAAAACATAATATAATTAATAATTACGTATATGTATATATATATATTAATGATCCAAATCCTCATTTTTTCCACCGGAGTTTTGCGAGAGTTGCACTTGGGAACATTTTTAGTTTTGTTTCTTTTTTGTTTAATTCGTTTAATTCATTGATGGGGCAAGGGATCACGGAAGACCAGGGACAGCGGCGCTCGTCGCTGTCATAACCTGAGTGGTCACCTTTTCCTCATTTTTTTGGCATAGCACTGCCATAAACTGAAAAATACTCTGTTTAGTTTTAAGTTTCTTTTGTTAATGTTCTTTTTTTTAAATTCTTCTTTATATTATGTTATTTTTAGTTTTCTACCGAGTTGTTATTGTTACTTTATGTTTGTTTTAATAATATGGTTGTGTTATGTTTTAGAAAATGGGAATAAAGTTTATTATTATTATTATTATTATTATTAAATACTCTCAGTTAACATTCCACCACGGGTGCGGCGACTGACGCTGATTATTACTTCAGTCGGAATTTCCAGGAATTGCTATTGTATTCTATTGTTGTCGCGATCACCGGTGCTCGCGCGGGGCCTGAAGGATTAAATTGATTGATAAATATTAAGCTACCGCTGGACAAAAATTTGGTCGGTATGAAATGACTTAGCGAACGCTAGCACTACCTCCCCTACTATTACTTCAGAGTCCAGAAACTATAAGATCTCAATAACATTTGGTACTCTCGATATTATTTACATTGAGATGAAAATATTTTGATTCCACCCCTGACCCCACCCTTAATTTACAAGCTGCGAACGCTCCTCCTCTCTTTCACTAATATGGTTTATACTCAGAGCGCCGGCATAGAATATAATATTTTACCTTATTTTTGTTTTATACTAATTACAAAGATCTGCAAAACACACTCTAGTGTATATAATATATTTATATTATTGTGCATTGTATATTACCTAAAAATATTGTCACGGCGACTTACAATTACTTTAGTGCGAGTACGTAAAATAAGTGATCAGTTGGGTTACCTTCCTGGATTTTCTTGTTACGTCAGGTTTCGTGTGTTACTTTACTATTGTTATTGCATCTATGCTTTGACAGACGAATTTTTTATAGTACAGTTACTTATTGTCAGTGAGCTAAATGCAAAGACTGGCATATTGTTTTTGGGTTTTGACTTAGATTTAAGACATTTTAGACTGATCATTCCGACGATGTCGATCTTTATTAAATTAATAAAGCGTCAATATTTTAATAATAACAATAGTATAATTACGTCAAAGTTTTCTTGCCACTACAAAAAGATTAGATATCAAGTCACTAACGTATATTTAATTTCATATTATTATGGAACAAGTAATTTAATATTTATATTTCTCAGTATGTTTTCTCATACTAGTAATTTCATATATATATTTCTCTTTACTTTATGTATTTTAGTAATATGCGTCAGGAATGTTTTAAAAATATTTATTATTTACTTTTACATCACGTCAAGTAAGATATTACATAATTTAACATTTTGTGCCTCATGCTATCATAATGCTTAAACTCAAAAAAGTTAAAGTTGGTTTCTTAAATCCCGGCTCGCTAGGATCCCGACACGATGAATTCCTGATCGCCATGGATAGACATAATTGCGATATAGTCGCCATTAATGAAACGTGGTTAAGACCCGGCGAAGACGGCCGCGCGCCGAAAGTGCCAGGCTACCGGCTGGTGCACAAGCCCCGGCAGGACGCCGTGCGCTCCCGCGGTGGTGGTGTAGGCTTTTACATAAGGAAGGGTTTGACGACACAAACATATACGCGCTACACATCACCGCCTAATGTTGAGCAAATGTGGCTGTCTATTAAGGCTAACGGCAAAGTTTTTTATATTGGTACAGCATACCGGCCGCCTTGGCTATCTGTAAATTTATTTTTAGATGCTCTTACAGACACTATTACTACCCTACCTTCAGACGACAGTATATACCTGACAGGAGACTTTAATATTAACTGTCTAAATTGCGATAATTCTAACTATAAAATGTTGCAGGACTTTTTATCCATCCACCGTTTGCGTCAATGCACTACGGAGGTAACACATTTTTCTTCAAATACAGAGACCCTCATTGACCTCGTATGTACGAATGATGACTTGGACCGAGTTTCAATAGACTATATAGCTGACCTCAGTAATCATGCATTTCTCACTTTTTTTATTCATGTACCTAAAATCAAACCGGTAGTTACAAAAATCAATTTTAGACCTATTCGAGACATTGACTTGACTGACCTAGACAATATCATTAATAATATTGACTGGCACTCAATTATGACTATGAGGGACGTTAATGAAATGACACAACACTTTAGTGACAATGTCCTAGCGATATTTGACTTACTAGCTCCTGTAAAGACATTAACTATTAAAGAAAGACATTATCCTTGGGTAACTTATAACATTAAACTCATGATAAAACAACGCGACGCTGCTCACAGACGAGCGCGTAAAACAAAAAAAGTGGTGCACATAAGCTATTATAAGGATCTGAAACGCGAGGTATCCCAGGCTATATACAGGGAAAAAGCGGCATATTTCGAAAAATTCATTAATTCCAACATAAATACTCCTAAAGAAATGTGGAAGCATTTAAAAGATAAAATAAATTTAAGTAAAAGTAAATCTGATTTAACAATTCCACAAGATCTTTGCAATCCCACTCTTATTAACAATTTCTTTCTTGACGTCCCCGGCGCAAATGTAGTGCCATCATCCACACTTACCTTTTTCGACACCAATACGTTTGGCCCCGCGAAATTTAGTTTTAATACTGTAAACGATAGTGAAGTGTTGAAAATTCTTAGGTCCCTTCAATCAAACGCAATAGGTGTTGATGGTATTTCACTGGATATGCTTTTATTGATCACTCGTTCTGATATCTGCCTCAAGACCATAACTCAAATTGTTAATACCTCTCTTTCTACTGGCTCCTTTCCTAGATTGTGGCACCAAGCTATAGTGAAACCTATTCCTAAAAAAGACAATGTAACCGATCTCAAGGACCTCAGACCAATAAGTATTCTACCTTGTGTGTCGAAAATCCTTGAGAAAATCGTCTGTGGGCAAATTACTAAATATCTAGATAATAATAATATTTTACCATCAGCTCAATCAGGCTTCCGTAAAGGCCATAGTACAACAACTGCACTTCTTGATGTGATTGATGAAATACTTAGCGCACAAGATACAGGCGAAGCAACAATTCTGGTGCTACTGGATTATTCGCGCGCGTTCGACACTATTAATGTTCAATTACTACTTTCTAAGTTAAAATATTACGGATTTGACGAAAATTCTATTTCTTGGTTCTCTAGTTATCTCACAAACCGATCGCAAGTTGTAGAAATCCGAAATACAGAGGGTACTATTACGCAATCAGAACCGTGCGCTGTTGATAGGGGTGTACCTCAAGGATCAGTACTTGGACCGAAATCTTTTAGTATCTACTCTGCAGATATCACCCAGCACATACGTCACTGCAAATATCATATATACGCTGATGACATTCAATTACACATTTCATTCAAACCGGGCAATCTACAAAAGGCTATAGACATGTTGAACGACGACTTGAGGCGAATATTTGAATGGTCAGAAGATAATGCGTTGGCCTTAAATCCGTCAAAAACAAAATACATGGTGCTCGGTTCTAAAGTTCAAATACAAAAAGTTTGTAACACTAAGTTTTCAATTAACATCAAAGGTGAAGAAATAGAAAGAGTCAGTGAAGCAAAAAATTTGGGAATCATTATGGATGAAAACTTACGTTTCGAAAAGCACACAGTTAAAATGGTAAGCAGTTGCTTTTACAGATTAAAATTATTGTATAACATACGAACCTTTTTATCCAAAAAGTTACGCATCACTGTCTGCGAGTCTTTGGTTCTGTCAAAATTGAATTATGCGGACGCCGTTACCGGGCCGTGCCTACTGTCTAGATCAAAAAAAATAATTCAAAAAGTACAGAACGCTTGTGCCAGGTTTTGTCTGACTGTCCATCCTAGAACGCATGTTTCTCCCTATATAAACAAAGAGAAATGGCTGAACATGGAGCATCGTCGCCAACTTCACTTTGCCACGCTTCTCTTTGGAGTCGTTAGGTTCAAAACACCCTTTTACCTATATAATAAATTGCAGTGGGCTAGCGACAGTCAACTGTCTATGACCACCAGGGGTTCGGGCTACCTCCTAATCAGTCAACCTCACCACTCTGCTGCGTTTAGAGGAAGCTTTAGACATGTTGCCAGTAAAGTGTGGAATAACCTTCTGCCACCGCTGAGATCCTTAAAGTTTATTGATAATTTTAAACGACATTTCAAGCACTACTTATTAGAACAGCAAATAAATAATTAAAAAGGCTATGATATTATTATATTTTCTCTTTCTAAATTTAAGTATGTATATATATTTATATATTTTTATATAATATATCCACTATTATTCTATATTTGTCTGTAATAATATTCACAATAAACTAACATTATATAAAGTATTAGAATTAGAATAAGTATATTCTGTTATCAATCTTTGTAATTATTATTTTTTTTTTTAACACAAAACATAATATAATTAATAATTACGTATATGTATATATATATATTAATGATCCAAATCCTCATTTTTTCCACCGGAGTTTTGCGAGAGTTGCACTTGGGAACATTTTTAGTTTTGTTTCTTTTTTGTTTAATTCGTTTAATTCATTGATGGGGCAAGGGATCACGGAAGACCAGGGACAGCGGCGCTCGTCGCTGTCATAACCTGAGTGGTCACCTTTTCCTCATTTTTTTGGCATAGCACTGCCATAAACTGAAAAATACTCTGTTTAGTTTTAAGTTTCTTTTGTTAATGTTCTTTTTTTTAAATTCTTCTTTATATTATGTTATTTTTAGTTTTCTACCGAGTTGTTATTGTTACTTTATGTTTGTTTTAATAATATGGTTGTGTTATGTTTTAGAAAATGGGAATAAAGTTTATTATTATTATTATTATTATTATTAAATACTCTCAGTTAACATTCCACCACGGGTGCGGCGACTGACGCTGATTATTACTTCAGTCGGAATTTCCAGGAATTGCTATTGTATTCTATTGTTGTCGCGATCACCGGTGCTCGCGCGGGGCCTGAAGGATTAAATTGATTGATAAATATTAAGCTACCGCTGGACAAAAATTTGGTCGGTATGAAATGACTTAGCGAACGCTAGCACTACCTCCCCTACTATTACTTCAGAGTCCAGAAACTATAAGATCTCAATAACATTTGGTACTCTCGATATTATTTACATTGAGATGAAAATATTTTGATTCCACCCCTGACCCCACCCTTAATTTACAAGCTGCGAACGCTCCTCCTCTCTTTCACTAATATGGTTTATACTCAGAGCGCCGGCATAGAATATAATAGCGGTAAAATGGGGCTATTTGGTACAACATTTTGTGTAAAATTATTATTAAAACGAACTAGTACAGGTAACTGTACTTTGATGATTTCTAGTAACAAATCTCACTGGTAACTTCCCATACTGATACATATTGTTACGTGCTAGGGTTCGATGATTCGGAGAGAAAGACCTGGTGACTCTCTTGAAGACTTTATTCACAAACACTAGCTCACACAAATCACTAAGTCCAAACACTAAGCACTAGATCCAAATCACTGAGCACTATCACTGTCCTAGGTCGTAGCCGAGTCGTTAGTTCACTTGTTTTCACTTTGAAATCGCCTTGATGATCGCTCGGATCGAACTGAGTTGACTGCCGGCTTGTTTACCTTTTATATGGCCCGCATTGCCTTCTGGAGCGTTCTATTTTGGATTGTTTACGTAAACACGCAATCCACATAAACAAGGATCGGGCTTTTCTAGAAAGTACGCGCAACTGTCGCGCGCAGGTAAACAACTGCCCGTATCCGTAACACGTAAACAACTGCCCGTATCCGTAACACTACTACCCTCTTAGAGATGCTCGTCCCGAGCATCGTTGTTACTGCCATGATAACGCGCCAAACGGTCTATGTGTACCACTTTGAATGTGCCTCTTTGCGGCTTTTGAATCCTGTAAGTCACATCATTCAATCGGGTAACCACTTTATATGGGCCGTCCCACTTGGTCTGCAACTTTGGAGATTTCCCTTTTCGGCGAGTTGGGTTATGCAGCCATACCAGTGACCCTTCTTCGAAGCCGCTCGTGTTCGCTTTCCGGTCGTATCTGGTCTTCATGTTCTCACTTGACTGTAACCCATTTTCCCGAACCATGGCGTGTATGTAGTGCATCTTTTCCCTTAAATCGCAGACATAGTCTTGTACGGTCTTTGGTTCCCCCGGTGACGCTCCTGTCAAGAGGTCTATTGGTATTCGTAGTTCTCTACCGTAATTGACAAATGCCGGGGTAGCTTTTATGCTCTCATGCTCGGCGGTACGGTACGAGAGAAGGAAGAGTGGTATATACTTGTCCCAATCCTTTTGTCTGTCATCTACCAATTTCGCCAAATGCCTCTCTAGAGTCTGGTTAAATCTCTCAACCATTCCATCAGACTGTGGATGGTACGCGGTGGTCCTCGTCTTATGCATTCCCAAAATTCTGCACACTTCCTGGAAGACCTGCGATTCGAAGTTCCTGCCCTGATCGGAATGGATTTCGAGCGGCACACCAAAGCGAGATATCACTTCTTCGACTAGCTTAGAAGCAACTGTTGTAGCTTCCTGGTTTGGTATGGCGAACACTTCGGGCCATTTGGTGAAGTAGTCCATGACGACCATAAAGTACTTGTTTCCCGATTCCGTCACGGGAAATGGCCCAGCTACATCAACTGCAATTCGTTCCCACGGTGCGCCAACGTTATACAACCGCAGGTTCCCACGGCTCCTGGTCTGTGGTCCCTTCACTGCAGCGCAAGTAGTGCATTTGCGGCACCAATCCTGTACATCATCTCGACAATGCAACCAGTAGAATCGTTCTCGCACTTTTGTTAACGTCCTCTTAACACCTAGATGACCTCCTGATACGCCATCGTGTATTTCACGGAGAACATCCGGTACTCTCGTTCTTGGGACAACTATCTGAAGATGGAACTCTCTGCCGTTAGTCTTCTCCCATTTTCGGTAAAGTATTCCATTTTGAAGTATCAGACTGTCCCATTGCGCCCAGTACGCCTTAGTGGCAGCGCCAGTGGGTGCAACCTCACTCCAGATTGGTTTTTCGTCACCTCGTTTCTTCCATGTGATGATGTGCCGTAGGTCGTCATCTGTTTCTTGAGCCTCCCTCATAGCATCATTCTCCCATGGACCCAAAGGACTTGTTTTCGTTAACTTTAATGTCACTTCATTAGATTCCTGCTTAACACAATGTTTGCAGTCCTCTGAACACGGTCTTCGTGAAAGGGCGTCGGCATTCCCATGCGCCTTTCCGCTGCGGTGTTCCGTCTTGAAGTCGTACTCCTGGAGCTGTTCAATCCATCGAGCTACTTGACCTTCAGGGTTCTTGAATTGCAGTAGCCACTGCAACGCTGCGTGATCAGTTCGCAGTAAAAACTGTCTGCCAATGAGATATTTGCTGAAATGTTGTAGCGTCTTTACAACAGCCAAGAGTTCTCTTCTTGTCACACAGTAGTTTCTCTCTGGCTTAGATAAAGATTTGCTGAAATATGCAATTACAACTTCTGTTTCGCCCTGCTTTTGAGATAACACCCCTCCAATGGCCGTGTTGCTTGCGTCAGTGTCGACTATAAACTGACCTTCAGGTTGTGGATACCCCAGGATTGGTGTTTCACACAGATGTTTCTTCAGTTTCTGAAAAGAATCTTCAGAAGTCTCGTCCCACATAAACTGTCGTTTATCTTCCGTCAGCCGATGTAATGGCTTGGCTGTCTCTGAGAATCCCTTGACAAAACGCCTGTAGTAGGAGCATAGGCCGAGAAATGCCCGCACTTCGGTTTTGTTCTTAGGGGTTGGCCAATTTTGAACTGCTTCCAGTTTCTCCGGGTCCGTCTGGATTCCATCACTGGAGATGACATGGCCGAGATAATTGACCTTACTCCTGAATAAACGACACTTTTTCGGATTCAACTTTAACTTGGCCCCCTCTATTTTAGCGAAAACTCGTTCTAGGTTTCGCAAATGGTCCTCGAAGTCGCGGCCAACAATGATGACGTCGTCCAAGTAGACTAAGCAAGCCTCTCCAACTAAGCCTGCCAGTACACACTCCATGAGTCGCTCAAATGTGGCAGGTGCGTTGCACAATCCAAAGGGCATGACGTTAAACTGCCATAAACCTTTACCTGTGGAGAAAGCTGTCTTCTCCTTGTCTTTTGGATGAATTTCCACCTGCCAGTATCCAGATTTCAGGTCCAGGGTCGAGAACCATTTCATGCCACTCAAGGTATCCAGAGTATCGTCGATTCGAGGTAATGGATAGCTGTCCTTCTTAGTGACATCATTGAGACGCCTGTAGTCCACACAAAATCTTGTGCTGCCATCTTTCTTCTTCACCAACACAACAGGTGAGCACCACGGACTTGCAGACGGTTCAATAATCTTATGCCTTCTCATGTCCTCCAAAAGGCCTTCAACTACTTTTTCCTTTGCAATGGGTATCCGTCTTGCTCGTTGACGAATTGGGTTCTCGTTTCCGGTATCTATCCTGTGCTGAACCATCGACGTTCTTCCAAGGTCGCCTTCCTGACTGGAGAAGATATTCGCGTGGCGCTGTAAAAACTTCTTAGCTTTCATGCTCTGCGAATAAGTCAGATTACTCTTGCAGTCGTCGAGTAGTTCAGTCACTAATCCGTAGTAGTTGCTTGCTTGGGAGACAACAGTTATTGGGGCTTCCTCCGCGTCAGCCAGTACACGCCTCTTAGTCCTGGCTGAAGCTCCCTGCTTCTTCAGCTCCTCTACTTGTTGCTCGAGCCTTTTCATCCTTGACATCTGGGTCTCCTTCTGCGGGCAGTTGAGCTGAAGATGGCCCCTCTTCCCGCACTTATAGCACATGGCTTCAAATATTTTCCTTGCAGGAGCCTTTACTTCGGAGACCTTGCGGATCTTATGGGTCTGCTGTATCTCATGGCGAACAGCCTCGACCTCCAAAGCATGCGCTAACGCTTCCTTTAGCGAGGTGTGGTGACGTAGCCTCACTGCAGCTCTGACCTCCAGATCCCTGATTCCGTCGACAAATGCTTGCACAATATTCGTGTCGACCATCTTGGAATCGGCTCCTGGGTGTGCCTTCTTGACCAGTTTTTCAATTTCCAACGCCCATTGCTGTAGTCCCTCTCCTGAGCGTTGGACTCTGTCACGAAGTTGAGCACGGAACACGTGCTCCAGGTGTCGCTCCCCGTATCTGGATTCAAGGGCCTCCATCAGGTCTTGGAACCCCTTCCCTGTATGTACTTCTAGGACCGACAAAGCTTGCCCTCTGAGCGCAACAGTGAGAGCGGTCAGGCATTGTTCGTCAGTCCATCCGTTGGCAGAAGCAACCGTCTGGAATTGCTGACGATAAGCGTTCCAAGAAGTAGTACCGTCGTATGGTGGCACTTTAACTCTTGGTCCTTGTACCACTACTCCGGTAGTTCCACTAGACGTCGGGACTCCTGTGGTTTCCAGGCGCACTTTCCACTTCTGTAGTTCTGTGAGGCTGGTTTTCACATTTTCCATATCCACTCCTAGCCCGGTAACTCGTTCTTCCATAACATCGACATCTTTCCGAAGCTTAGTCACCGTGTCACTCACATCCTTTATAGCCAATAGCGCTTTTTCTTGGAGGTCCTTTTGTTGCTCTTGAGACTCTTGCAAAGCGCCGAGCTTACGGTCTTGTGCTTCCATCATTGCCCTTTGAGAATCTTGCAAAGCGCCGAGAATCTTGCGGTCTTGGGCCTCTTGCAAAGCCTGAATTAACTCAATTATGCTCTCCAATTGAGGAGCCATTTGAGGGGCCGTAGAAACTATGGGCGTGGCAGGATGGATGGAGCTAGTCGACGGGGCCTGAGCAGGCGGGGCCCAGTGGGCGGGGCCATTGGACGTGGCCTGAGTGGGCGTGGCCTGGTGGGCGGAGCCAGTGGGCGTGGCCATGTCCAGAGTGGGCGGGGCCTGGGGGCCTGGTCAGTGGGCGGGTCCCGGTGGGCGGAGCCAGTGAGCGTGGCTTCACCCGAAGTGGGTGGAGCCTCGGGGGCGTGGTCAGTGGGCGGGGCCAACGGGTGGGGCCTGCCCCGCAGTGGGCGGAGCTTGGCCCCCAGTAGGTGTGGCCCCACCTCCAACTCCTCTCTCGAAGTCAATGGCAGCAGCTCGCTGAGCCCTTGTCCTGACACTCCCCTTGAAGTCCTCTCTCGGAGTCAATGGCATCTCCAAATCGCACTTCTGACACCAGTTGTTACGTGCTAGGGTTCGATGATTCGGAGAGAAAGACCTGGTGACTCTCTTGAAGACTTTATTCACAAACACTAGCTCACACAAATCACTAAGTCCAAACACTAAGCACTAGATCCAAATCACTGAGCACTATCACTGTCCTAGGTCGTAGCCGAGTCGTTAGTTCACTTGTTTTCACTTTGAAATCGCCTTGATGATCGCTCGGATCGAACTGAGTTGACTGCCGGCTTGTTTACCTTTTATATGGCCCGCATTGCCTTCTGGAGCGTTCTATTTTGGATTGTTTACGTAAACACGCAATCCACATAAACAAGGGTCGGGCTTTTCTAGAAAGTACGCGCAACTGTCGCGCGCAAGGTAAACAACTGCCCGTATCCGTAACACGTAAACAACTGCCCGTATCCGTAACAATATTAAACGTATATTCATTCAAATCACGAAGCTACCCTAATTCAAAGGTGCCGTTCCAAATATCGCAATAGTGGGGCTATTCGAAATTCGACACAAAATAATTAAATTTTAAAATATTCTGGCTTTGTTTCTATTTATCTCATCAGGCGATTGTTGGAACAATAACACTTCACATTACTACGTACATACCAACACTGCAAATATATATTTTTCATACTAAACATTTTTATAAAGATATGGTGGTGCTAAATTTGGGGCTATTTGGAATAAATATAGCGATTGCTTTATAGTTTCAGTGAAGTATGTGGGGTATATTTGGAACAATTTAAGGGGAAGTAGCAGATATGCCTTTCCATTTCGTGTATTTGTATTTTGTACATTTTATTACATACGTACGCACTATGTTCATAAAACTGAAACAAAATGCAACCTACCCTTAAATACTCGAAAATTGCATTTCGGGTTGTTTGGTACATCACCTATAATCTTAACAAAACTATCACCATCACCAAATCCCATATTTATCTTACCTCCAAAAACTTCTCGTAGCACACCAAAAGTAGGTCACATATAAATAAGTTCAATTTCGACGATTTTTTTCTAAATTAGTTTTGCAGTACTCACAATAGTTTCATTATATCCAAATTTCGTCCCCCACTACAGTTTTAGTTGAAGTATTGCCAGATGAAAAAAAAATGTAATACTTACTAGTAAAGCAAAAGGTATATATTACCAAACCTTTTATTTTATTTTTTTTAAATAGCCCCACGGTTTCCGAATAGCCCCAACTTACCGGCGCCTTGAACTAGTATACCTAGTTCAAGGCGCCGGATAAAAAAGGAAGGCGGTCAATAAGGGGCGTCACAGGCGCCCCCTTTTTTACCTCTAGGCTAGAACCAAGGCGCCGAAGAAATCTCGCACAGGGCCCTGGTAAGTGGTAGTACTAACCGTTGCCTAACATTTGGACGCCGTTAAACATATTTTGTGTACCAGCCCACAAAATAATTATGCATTGGTACTACTAATATATATTCTGTGATTGAGCTATGAATGTTCATGTTCTTTAAACTTTAAATCACTTAAGACAAGGCTGCATTCATAAAAAATGTGATTCATTAGAGATAAACCACGATAACATGGCGCGCCCGGCCCCTCCAAAATTCAAAACGTTTGAAGTGCGTTGTCAAAACGTTTGAAGTGCGTTGTCTTGCGCGGTCGGCTAGTTGTGATTAGTTGACCAACAAATCTTGGTAATAAGTGACATTATGTGAAATATTACGAGTTATACTGGTAGATTGGTTGAATACTTACTACATACAAACTTTTTCATAAGGATGTGACTACACACATTGAAACAGTCATTTGGAGGGGCGCGCCATGTTATCGTAGTTTATCTCTACACAAATATGTAACAGTGACCATTAATAATAATAAATCCATATCCATACTAATATTATTAAAATGCGAAAGTGTCTGTCGGTCGGTCTGCTGTTACCTCTTCACGCCCAAACCGCTGAATCGATTTTGCTGTTTGGCATGAAGATTCTATAAGTCCCGGGAAAGGACATAGGATATTTTTTATCCCGGAAAAATGTACTGCTCCTGCGCGATAAACGAGTTTTGGCGCAACGGATTTGCGGGCGTCGTCTAGTTAATAATAATCACCAGCGTCAAGAAGCACCTGTTCTCCCGTATGGCGCCGCAGCAGCCCAGGAAGGCGGTCACGAAGATGAATCCACCAACCACCAGCAGGGTTATGGGGATGGTGGTGACCCCGGCCGGCACCAGCTCCGTGAGCTCAGTCAGCTGCACCACCACGGCTATACCCAGCCCCAGCAGACTGAGGCCTGCCAACTGAAATTTAACGGTAACTGTATAGGCTTGGTTACTTGTGTGTAAAACAACGCAACGGCAGCACTGCGTCGACGCAACGCTAACGCAACGTGCTGTGTGGACTGGCCGTAATGTAGGACCTATACAGTTCACACTGTACGCTGCGTCGTGACAGCAGCGCGCAACGCACACATGATGGACAGCAGCCCCCGAGACGAAGCGGGAGGGGGTGTTGACGTTAAGACTGCTTCTAACGCTGCGATGACGCAGCGCCCGTGTGGCCTGCTATGCGTCAAACGGCAGCGCTGCGTCGACGCAACGCGCCTTGTGGACAGGCTCTAAGGGTGTACCTTTTGTGCCCGAATAATATTGTGATAGTAAACAGATAATAAATTACTTACAGAGAAAACCAAATTGGTAACGAACAATCCATATTTCATTATACAACACATTTTGCACAAAATTCAATTTTAGCCACTAGTATTGAATTTTAGCTGCTATTTATATAAACGACTGATTATTATTGATTTTAGCCAACTTTCAGCCACTGCTAACTACTAGTAGATCGGTATCAGAATGGTTTGCCGCCTTTATGTTAGATATACTGATTGTCGTTATCACAACTGATAAGCAGAAAACCCCGTTATTGTTTTCTGTAATCATAATATTTTATAGACAAAGACAGCGAATGATGTCATCCCGATTTAATTATTTTAATTCAGTTTCGTTCCTCGGATCCTATCGAAACTCCTGCAACCCTTCGCCATCCTTTTACGCGAAAACTATGTGGTATATTCTCATCACCTTGATGAGTGGCAGTCTTCCACCGTGCGTTTTTCGCGTAACTTTCTGCCGTGCATTGTAAAACAGTTGAATGAACAGCAGTATTTCCGGACCGAAACGACCTGCAAACCTTTATTCAAGAAGAGAGCATGTTCACTATTCCCCCTTCAAAAACCTAAGAATAAAATAAATAAATAAAAATAAAATAAAATAATTCGCACTATTTACTGGACACGCTGTATATTTTGTCACGCCAAGACTAATAGGAGCGAATAAATAGAGGAAAATGTGGAAAAAACAGGGGAAATTATTTGATAGAGCTTATCTCACGGACTACTGGAGCAATTTTTATGTTATTTGGCACACATGAAGAATAGGCCACACGTGAAAGGACATAGGTTTCTTTATTTGCGGAAAAATGTACGGTTTCCGTGACATTCCTAAATTACGCGAGCGAAGCCGCGCGGAACATCTAGTTTTGAATAGAATTTTTGTGCGATCTCAGCCACGCACCAAATGTATGGTCAAGGTCGTTTGCTCGGGGGATGGCCTTAATCACTTCTGTGGAGGTGATATCAGTAGCGCTAGCACGGCGACCAGCGGGAATGCGAAAGTATGGACAAACTGTGGACAGTGGCGGGGCAAGACCAAAATTTTATCGTGCGAGGCCCCCTGATAGATGACGCAAGAATAGGGATTTTTGGAGAGAAATAAATTTTTGATGCTCAAACTTTTATTTATAAAACTTTTTTTATGAATAAGTGAGCATCAAAACTTATAAATCTTTTAAAAAAAACCTCGTGGTCCAGGGGGCGTGAGGCCCCTTAGACCGCGAGGCCGTGGGCGGTCGCCCACACCGCCCACGCCTTGCGCCGCCTCTGACTGTGGAAATAAGCCTAAGTTGCCGTTCCGATCTTTTTTCGTTCCGAAAAATTAAATTAAAATGCCACTTTATGACAGACTATAGTCACAAACTGTGGAGTTAAACTTAAGGTGTCGTTTCGATCAATCGGAAACGAAGAAAAGCTAAGTGAATAATTGTATTACGTAGTTACAATACGTATAAACTGCGTTTTATTTATTGGTGTTTATCATTTATACAATACTTTTATTTAGCAAGCCTAAGCTATTTCTGACACGGGCAACAGCTAGTATTAAAATATATAGTAATAATAGTATAGAAGTATAGATATTTCGGCTTACGAGTTTACGACAGTGGCGCGACGGGTCGTATGACGTATCGTGTTCATTAAGGTGACGCCGCGTTAAAGTAAAAACCGTTGGAACAGCAAAAAATGGAAAGGGCGTAAGCGACAAAATGTTTTTTGTCGCGTAATTTAAAAACTATAAATACATTTCATTTAAGCTATGGGCAAATTAAAGTGTATGCTTGAACCAATCTATGTACAAATTTTGGAAGCTTAAAATCACTCTCCTCTGTTGGCAAAATATAAGAATCCCTTTTTTACAGAGGTCTTTTTGACTGATTATTCTGTGTAATAAAAGTTGACCAATCGTGTTATGCTATGGATAATTCAAAGACAAAGACATGACGAATACTGACAATGAACTATAATTTCTTAGCTTTAGTCATTGCTGAGAAAAATCAATATCGCTGCAGCCAAATTATCAAGGCGTCGCCTTAAGCTGTCTATTATGGCTTAAGTTGCGATTATCTATGATTGTTTTACATCGATTACGCATTTTGTTGTCAGATTGTAGAGATCAACTACGATAACATGGCGCGCCCCTCCAAATGACTATTTCAATGTGTGTAGTCACATCGTAATTTTATTTTTATTTTTTTATTTTTTATGAAAGAGTTTGTATGTAGTAAGTATTCAACCAATCACAGTACACGTAATATTTCAGTTAATGTCACTTATTACCAAGATTTGTTGGTCAACTAATCATAACTAGCCTACCGCGCAAGACAACGCACTTGAAACGTTTTGACAACGCACTTCAAACGTTTTGAATTTTGGAGGGGCGCGCCATGTTATCGTAGTTGATCTCTACTCATAACTAATTTATGATCAAAAATGTATTTAACGATGCACTATCTGCAGCCATAGACAAGTGGCAAGCGAATGTCGTAAACGCTTTACAAAATGTATGGGATTTGACACTAGTATTCGCTAGCTTACTAGAGATAAACTACGATAACGTTGCGCGCCCCTGCAAATTACTGTTTCAATGTGTGTAGTCACATCCTTATGAAAGAGTTTGTAACATACAATCAACCAGTACTCCTAATATTTCACTGTTTTCTTATGTCATTGTCAACTTATCATAACTGGCTGACCGCGCAAGACAACGCCTTTCAAACGTTTTGAATTTTGGAGGGGCGCGCCATATTATCGTAGTTTATCTCTACTTATGTCAAATCGCATACATTTTGTTGGCGTTTACGATAATCGCTTGCCACTTCTCTAGGCCCTCTGCTCACGACTCACGAGTCACGAACTCACGATATTCCAAGCGTAGGGATTGCTGGCGTTGACTCTGGCGTACGGTATGCCAAGGAACATGTCGTAGTCGCCATCGGCGGCCTGTACGCCGCTGATGCTGCCCGCCGGCGCGTGCACTATAAGCCCCTCCCCCTTGGCTGACCCCGCCCACAACACCAATATCACTGCATACACCAACATCATATAAATTACTAAGTTCTTCGTAATAAGCCTTGTGCTTGGCAAAGCCACACATAAAAACGATACCTCGCACCAAAAACCTGCCGCGAAATGCCCATAGTCTTTGGAAATGTCTTATTAAAATAATTGTAAATAACATTTTAATATGGACGAGGAAATAAGCAAATTGTTTATTGAATAAGTCTGTTAGTGTGAAGGTGAAAACGTATGAATCTTATTATTAATTAAATTATTAATAACTAGCGACCCGTCCTGGCGTCGTACGGGTACAAAATATACATAATATAACCACTGAAAAAATGATTAAAATCGATAGCCTATCATCCTTCACGTGGTCTACTTCTTATCTGTGCCAAATATTACATAAAAATTGCTCCAGTAGTTCGCGAGATAAGCCCTTTCAAATAATTTCCCCCGGTTTTTCCACATTCTCCTATTAGTGCGTGATAAAATATAGCCTATACTCTATAGCCATCCTCAATAAATGGGCTATCTAACACTGAAAGAATTTTTCAAATCGAACCAGGTAATTCCTGAGATTAGCGCGTTCAATTTTCAAATTTTCTCCATTTTTTCCACATTTTCCTCTATTTCTTCGCTCCTATTAGTCTTAGTGTGGTAAAATATAGCCTATAGCCTTCCTCGATAAATGGGCTATCTAACACTGAAATAATCATCAAAATCCGTTCCGTAGTTTTAAAGATTAAAGGGAACAAAGGGACATGAGGGAAAAAAGCGATTGTTTTATAATATGTATAGATTATGTATAGACAAGAACGAGCATAGTCTATTTGTGGAAGCACAAGAAACAAGTTCTTATTAATTATAATGTGGCGGGGTCATGATCTCATGCCAAGTTCGAGCTGAGAAATCAGTTGACGAAGGACTGACGAGAATCACTCCCTGTTTTGCAATTGCTCTAGTAATCCATACTCACAGTTTGTTTCTGAATTCTGATAACTATGTCTATACTAAATATCATAAGCGCGAAATTGTGTCTGTCTGTCTGTCTGTCCGTCTGTCTGTCTGTCTGCCTGTCTGTTACCTCGTCACGACGAAACCACTGAAGTCTGATTTCTGAACTGATTTTGCTAAAAGGGATGTAGATTTTTTGAGTCCCGGGAGAGGACTATTTTAAAGAATACTTTTTATCCCGGAAAAATGTACGGTTCCTGCGCGATAATGCTCTGTGCTTCAACTACGAAATGAGTGGCAGTCTTCCACCGTGCGTTTTTCGCGTAACTTTCTGCCGCGCACTGTAGAACTCTGGAACTGGAACGAACTGTCACCAGCAGTATTTCCGGACCTATACGACCTGTAAATCTTCAAGAAGAGAGCGTATTCCCTCTTATAAGGCCGGCAACGCACCTGCAGCTCTTTTGATGTTGCGAGTGTCTATGGGCGACGGTAGTTGGGTTCCATCAGGGGACCCGTTTGCTCGTTTGCCGCCTTATTAAAAAAAAAAAACGCAGCGCACAATAAAACACTCTAAAACAAAGGAATTCGATATTGTGCGCCACAAGTTTATTTTATACAGACTAGCTGACCCGACAGACGTTGTCCTGTCTTAACGATGATTATTTAATTCGAATTGGTATAATTAAGTAAACAATAGATTAAAATTAGTATCTCTATGCCCATCAAAATGGATTTAATAGTATAAGCGAAAATCATAAAAGTTTATTGTGCAGGAACCATACATTATTCCGGGATAAAAATACCTATCCTTTAAAATTTATAGTCCTCTCCCGGGACTCAAAAATTTCCATCCTCTTCAGCAAAATCGGTTCAGAAATCAGACTTCAGTGGTTTGGTCGTGACGTTTAAAAAATTTAAGATACCACCAAAAACATTTCATGTAAAAGTTACCTCGACGACCACAAAAGGTTTGCCCTGTGAAAAAGACATCAGATCTAATGTAGAGCCAAGCTTCTGAATCGACGCGGCCGAACTCTATCGACCCTAACTACAACTGCACTTTCTACATGTCCGTTAGTATGTATGGCTTCGCTGTTTCGAATATTTAGTTTCTGAATTCTGATCTGAAATAAGTAACGAAACTGCCAAGCCATACATACATACTTACTGATATTATGTAGAATTTGTTGGAGTAATGGGTCGATAGAGTTAGGCCGCGTGGATTCAGAAGCTTGGCTCTACATTAGATCTGCCCCTCGTTTCGCAGGGCAAACCTTTTGTGGCCGTCGAGGTAACTTTTACATGAAATGTTTTTGGTGGGATTTCAGTCCTTTTTGTAAGTTGCTACTTGCAAGGCAGTCTTTTTAGTCTTTTTAGTGTTTTTATTTTTTATTGGGACGTTTTAGGATTAAATTTAAGAAAGTACTCAAAAAGCGTTTGTGTGCCAAAGCCTATACGGTCAATGATTTCATTAATGATGGCACATCTTGGGAGTAGGATGGCTGCTTGCAAGGCTACCTACACTATTGTATGACTTACAATTATGTATGTATCTTGACATTGTATATTTTAAGTTACAGCATTGTAAATTTTATTTTAAAGGATTAATTTTTTTCTCACTTTTTTTGGTAAAAAAGTGGGCCCCGTGCGAGTTTCTTACGCCGGTTCTTCTCGCCGGGTTAGTTCCCGAACCGGTGGTAGGCACCAGTAGTATCAACGTTCTGAAAGCATTTTTTTTTAATCTATTCAGAAATAAAACAATTTTTACTTTTACTTTTTACTTTAGTTAATGTCCATCCCGTGGAAACTTTCATGTCCTTATTCAAAAAATTGGTGAAAGTCTCATTTAAACTTCAATTACCCCCATACTAAACTTATTTTACGGCGTATAAGTTATAACCAAATTTCGGCGTATTTTAGATATCAATAAAATATAAAGTATTAGACCTATTCAATTGAGACTTTTTATGTTTAATATAAGTCTATCATTAACATCATATCCTGACAATATAAACTATCTGGTACATCGGAGACCAACTCTATAAGGATCAACTTCCACCCCCCAATTTTAGGGGATGGGGGATGAAAATTAGAAGTTTATGAATTTTTTTGTTGGTTGTATACTAAACTTAGATTACATACCAAATTTCAGCTTTCTAGCACTTCAGGAAGTGGCCAAACATTTTGATGACCATCAGTGTGTCAGTGACGAAATCGGCGTATTTTAGATATTATCAATAAAATCTAAAGTATAAGAGCTATTCAATTGAGACTTTGTATGCTTAATAAGTCCATTGATGACATCATATCCTGAAATATGAACTATCTGCTGCAACGGAAACCAATTCTATGAAGGTTCAAAAAAACGGTGAAACACTTCAAGAAAAGGTAGGTAGTGCCCTTGCGCTTCGCTTAGCTCGTCTCGGCGGGTACACGGACTGCCACTAGCTTGTCAATGTCACAGGTTACACGGTCATATTTTCATCAATCTAATCCATCAATCTGATTGACGGAATATAGATGGGTTTAAAACATAGACTTATAATATATACTGTCGTCGTAGCATCATACGTTTATGGTTTAAAAAGTTCATATTAAAAATACGATCAATCCATCAATCCGTGGCGTACACGATCATATTTTCATGAATCCGGTACGGAATTTTTTAATGATCAGATTGATGAAAGTATGACCGTGTAACCGGCGACTATAATAGGTACATACTTGATACATGCATAATATTCGTTAAAAAACACAGCCATCTATTTAATAATAATAATAATAATAATAATTTATTTCGGACACTATACATCCATAAGTATTAGTTATTTAGTTAGTAACAATTTTTCTTAGACTAAGTTAGTAGTGTCAGTGATAGTGTTAGTAATTATGTTATCCAGTGCCTCGGCAGTGGGGAGTCCCACCTGCATGCGAACATTTGCCTGCATTTAAGAGAAACAATAATTATTTACAAGCAAGTAAGTATACAAGTAGGGATTGCAATAAATTTTATATACCTCGTCAGAAAAAACAATTATATATAGTGAGAATAGTTACTGTATGTCAATAAAATTTTTTAACCGGTTACCTAAAGATATAAAAAATATAACCGTAACCACTTTGAACATTTATATAATAATGTAAGAAAATTTTACTTAAAATAATTAAGATACGTAAATGTATTAGATAATCTATACTAATTAATATTATAAAGCGGAAGAGTTTGTTTGTTTGTTTGAACGCGCTAATCTCAGGAACTACTGATCCGATTTTAAAAATTCTTTCAGTGTTAGATAGCCCATTGATCGAGAAAGGCTATTGGCTATATTTTATCACGCTAGTACTAATAGAAGCGAAGAAATGGAGAAAAATGTGGAAAAAAACGGAACGGAAATATATTTGAAAGGGCTTATTTGAACGCGCTAATCTCTGGAACTACTAGTCTGATTTGAAAAATTCTTTCAGTGTTAGATAGTTCATTTATCGAGAAAGGGTATAGGCTATATTTTATCACGCTAAACCTAATAGTAGCGAAGAAATAGAGGAAAGTGTGAAAAAACGGGGGAAATTAACGGGCTATATTTCTTTACTCTACAACTAATAGGAGCGAAGAAATAGTGGAAAATGTGGAAAAAACGGGAGGAAATTGTTTGAAAGGGCTTATTTGAACGCGCTAATATCAGGAATTACTGGTCAAATTTAAAAAATGATTACAGCGTTAGATAGTCCATTTATTGAGGAAGGCTATAAGCTATATTTTATTACGCTAAGACTAATAGCAACGAAGAAATAGAGGAAAATGTTGAAAAACGGGCTAAATTATTTGAAAGGACTTATTTTAACGCGGTAATCTCAGGAACTACTGGTCCGATTTGAAAAATTCTTTCAGTGTTAGATAGCCCATTTATCGAGAAAGGTTATAGGCTATATTTTATCACGCTAAACCTAATAGTAGCGAAGAAATAGAGGAAAGTGTGAAAAAACGGGGGAAATTATTTGATAGGGCCTATCTCACGAACCACTGGAGCAATTATTATGTTATTTGGCATACATAAAGAACATACCACGGGAAAGGACATTGGTTTCTTTATTGCGGAAAAATGTACGGTTTCCGTGACATTCCTAAATTATGCGGGCGAAGCCGTGCGAAATTATGTAATAATTTAGTAATAAATAGTCAATAATTACCCACCAAAACATGAAATGTAAAAGGAGCCAAGCAAAATATTGCATATCTATTCAATACTTCTGTCGTAAAAAGTTTTCAGATCACATTCAAGCCAAGCCTTCAACTTATTTTGTAATTTAAATCAACATTCAGTAAATGTATCAATAGATTTCTTTATTTTATAATTATTATAGTGGCTTGGCAATGAGCACTAGAGAAATAATCAGCTACTAATTGGATTTATTGGGTAATGGGTACCATCAGCCATATGCGTCGTTACATATTAAAACACTTTACGCTTGCCGTCTGTGTAAGTATTAACTCCTCCCAGCAGTTTTATATTTGTTTCTATTGTGCTCATTGCCAAGCCACTATAATAATTATAAAATAAAGAAATCTATTGATACATTTACTGAATGTTGATTTAAATTACAAAATAAGTTGAAGGCTTGGCTTGAATGTGATCTGAAAACTTTTTACGACAGAAGTATTGAATAGCTATGCAATATTTTGCTTGGCTCCTTTTACATTTCATGTTTTGGTGGGATTTCATTTCTTTTTTGAAGGTTTTTCCTCTTTTCTTTTCAGGTCACGTTATAACTTTTCTGTACTTAGCTTAGCACCCATTCACCCACCACCCCCTATCTCCTTTAACATATTTTTTCCTTGAGGCTTCGTTAGTTCTATAGGTGGACAACGTAACGTAACGTAATTTATACTTTTGAGTTCTGAGTAGATTATTATGTTCATAATATACAATAGTTGACTCTTAAGCTAATACTTGAAGGTGGTCATTTTTAGCATTACCGTTGAATGCATAGCAGCATGACTATTGTAAGCGTCTCGACGTTCCTCGCAGGAAAGGAGCACACCTTATTTCATGTGATAACTTAAAACTCCCATATTATATCGAGCAAGTAAGGAGTGTTTATCTCAGTACTGATTAGTGATTACATTTATAATATTTAAATCGAATTTTATTATTGTTTCATTATTAACGTTGTTAATATTATTTTTTATTTAATTAATGCCATTTCATTAAGTTATTAACTAACTTAAAGCCTTTTGTACGTCAAACAAATATGCAGTCGAAACTCATACTGTTCTTGCAAAGTTACAAACATAAGACAAGACACAGGCAAGAATTTATCTTTAATGACAAGAATTTATCTTTAACTAGATGTCCCGCGCGGCTTCGCACGCGTAAATTAGGAATTTTAACGAAAACCGTACAAAGATTTTCCCGCAAAAAGAAAAAGCTTATGACCATTCACGTGGTCTACTCTATATCTGTGCCAAATAATATCAAAAATGCTCCAGTAGTTCGTGAGATAAACCCTTTTTAACATTTTTCCCGGTTTTACCACATTTTCATCTGTTTCTTTGGTCCTATTATTCTTAGCGTGATAAATTATATTACAGTCTTCCTCGATAAATGAGCTATCTAATACTGAAATATTTTTTTTAATCTGACCAGTGTCCAGTAGTTCCTGAGATTAGCGTGTTCGAGCGAAAAAACAAACAAACTCTTCAGGTTTCTAATATTAGTACCTAGTATAATTTTTTTAAAATCGCTTGACAAACTTGAGTCTCGATCTAAAAGACTATGAGCGTACCAATAATAGGGTCATAATAGGGTCATAATAGGGTCATAATAGGATCATAATATAATCATGGGACGATGCATGGTAAGTATAATATGGTAGTGATGATGATGATAAAATGTAATCGGCTTTTCGTTCTTAAAATAACACCGAAACTCCCCAACTTGACTTGACTCTACAAAAGAGTCGAGAGTTTCCTCAGCACCTTCTGAACCATGATAATATACTTCGGTCGCAAAATCTTACTTGTTGATAGCATATTATTATGCTTCGAATACTTCTCACGAAACCGAAGTCATCACTAAGTTTCCATATGAATTTTGAGGAGTTCCCTTGATAACTAATGGATCCCTTCATCAGGTTATCACTTTTGTGAACGTGGTATTAAATTGGGATGATACCCTATACACCAAAAAAAAATATTTCAAAATCAATTGGCGGAGTAATCGTTAAACATAAATAAACGAACATAACACCTCCTCCATTTTGAAAGTCGACTAAAATTGTAGCCTATGTGTTATTCTGATGTATAAGACTATTTCTCAAAAAAGTGTCCCGTCAGGAAATTGTCAAGAAATCAGTTCGTCAAGAAACGTCAGGAAATTATCGATACTAAGGATGGCATTATACCAAAAAGTTAAGGAATCAAGTAACGTAAAATGAAACACTTGTTCTAGTCTCATAGTAATTATTTAATTAAATTTAAGTTTAAAAAAACATAAAGTTTTAAAAAAATATAAGGGTGGGTTGCACCAGAGGCGTGGTTAAAGTTAAACTTTAACCCAAACTTTAACCTTTACTTCGACCACGGAATTTGACAGATGTCTGTTGCGTTTAATTTTTTGTTAAAGCTACAGTTACAGTATAAAATTTGAATTATCCATAAAAATCGACAGGAAAAATATTTATTATAACAACACTGTGATCCATTGTAAATTTTCACGAAAAAATTTCGTTAGTAGTTAGTTTGAGCGGTTAAGTATAGTTTTCACAGAGCCAGTACTGGCTGCCAATAAGACTGGCAGCCAGTATTGACTTGGTATATGCCACGTGTGAACAGTTTTTCAAGCCAGGCCAAACTGTTCACACGCGGCATATACCAAGCCAATACTGGCTGCCAGTCTTATTGGCAGCCAGTACTGGCTCTGTGAAAATTAAACTTTAATGGTTATCGTTAGATATGGTATCCTTAACCAAAGATTTGACATTTTGCACTGTAGTTATAATTAAAGTTACAGTTATAGTTAAAGTAAGTTGGTGCAACGCACCCTAAGGAGGCAGGGTAACATATTTAAATTTCTTTTACATTAATGTCAGCAGGAAAAATGTAGCAGTTTCCTTCTTTTTTTGGTTGGCTAAGAAATTCGACAATATCTCTATTTTCGATTATTGAAATATCATTTTTTATGGCAACATAAATGTTTTTCATCTTTTTGGACGACTTAAACCCTTGCACTACAATTTTGCCGTGTGACATATCTTCGATCCTGCAAACAAAACGATATTATTTATTTTTCTTACTGGAAAATCTAGCCAGTACAAATTTTCCGGACTTCATGATTGCAAGTTCTTGTTCCTCATCAAATCCAGGTATTTCGTTTACATTATGTTTCATTACGTCGTCAAGTAGTTCGCTTTCTTCATTATCAATTCATTCTGTATAGCTCGATTTTCTTTTTCCAAATTTTCATACAAATTCGACGTCACACGGCATATAAATCTGGAAATGCGAACATAAAAAAAACTATATTTATTTTTAATCTATGCTGGTGAATACTACATGAAACGTCCAAAATTTCTTGACGTCAAGAAAAACGTCACGAAATTTTGTCAGGAAAATTAGACACGCTTCGTATTTTCGTAACTACATCGAAAGTACCTATTAGATCCAACAACAAAAGGTTTCTTACTATTTATCACCTTCACCAGAAAGTTTAGTACATATTTGATCATAATATAACTTACTTTTTAAGTCGAAACACATCAGGAAATATTTTTTCTAGCACTTTCACTTCAATCGCTCCGGCTGTTTTGCTAAACTGAGAGCCAATACAAAATGGCGGCAATATGGTCTCATTGTCTATGGAATGCAATGGGGTTGCCATATTTGTAAAGTACAAATTCCTACCTTGAGAATCGGTTCCGGTGACGGAAATTGCGTCAAGAAATGTGTCACGAAAATTATTGAAAAATAGAGGGACATTTAATGTTTTCGACTTTTAATTATCAGAAAGGGTATACAAAAGCTCGATTGTGATTTAAAATAGTGTCAAATATTATATAACTGAAGATAAGATAAAATCCCTTTTAGAAGCATTTGAAAATATAGGTTTCACGAAGACATTATATATCATGGGGTAGGGTAGGGACATATCGTTTTTATATGGGCGGCTATTTTACTGCTCAAAACAATTATAATTTTTTAATTTGTTTTAATACTCATATGAGTTTAAACGTCTTTATAGAAACAGGATTGACCCGCACTACAATTTGCGTAATACGACTTCCGATAAGAAGCTTTATTTAAATCATAATAACGTTTTTCATGAGTGGACAACAACATTTTCTGAAAGTGGACAACTTTTTAAGAAATAGTCATAAGCTATATTCTTGTAAAGTTTCATTAAAATCCGTTCCGTAGTTTTTGCGTGAAAGAGTAACAAACATCCATACATACATCCTCACAAACTTTCGCCTTTATAAAATTAGTAGGAAGTAGGATAGTATTAAAAACCGACCAAGTGCGAGTTGGACTCGCCCATGAAGGGTTCCGCAGCACCAATAAGCTTTATTTTTATAAAATTAAAAGGTTTTTGATTTATTTTTATATTTAAGTTGATTTAATGAAAGTTAAATTATTAAGGTTTACCATTTATGACGTATAAAAAAAACTACTTGTTGGATCTCGTTCAAACCAATTTTTGTTGGTAGTTTTTTATAATAATGTACATCATATATTTTTTTCAGAATTATCATGCCCCTACTTTAGAAGTTAGAGGGGGGGGGGGACACACACATTTTACCACTTTGGAAGAGTCTCTCTCGCAAACTATTCAGATTAGAAAAAAATGATATAAGAAACCTCAATATGATTTTTGAAGACCTATCCATAGATACCCCACACGCATAGGTTAGACGAAAATTTTTTTTTTGTTTCAGTTGTACCTATGGGGAGTGGGGACCCCTAAAATTTTTTATATTTTTTCCATTTTTGTATTAAAATCTTAATGCGGTTCACAGACTACATCTACTTACCAAGTTTCAATAGTATAGCTCTTATAGTTTCGGAGAAAAGTGGCTGTGACATACGGACGGAAAGACAGACAGACAGACAGACATGACGAATCTATAAGGGTTCCGTTTTTTGCCATTTTGGCTACGGAACCCTAAAAATGGACATTAGTAATTGATATTTAATTAGTTGAGTGTTTATGTTAATATAATTGTATTATTTGATTGGTTATAGACGTTATACTTATTATATTTAAACTATACATTTTAGCAGTAAACCTTCTTTTTAAGATTATATGTTACCAGCAGGTATAGATCGGTAATCGCTTAACTAAAGCTGGCACGTTCACAGTGCTCACACATATTGCAATTTCACTATACAGCATGTTTAAATATATAACATGTTTGCATCATGATAAAAATTATCGTATAATCTGCGTACGATAATAATATGCTATCGTATATCGTACGTACGCGTAAGCACAAAATTATCGTATGTGCACGATAATTATCGTACGGTTCCGAACGCTGGCCGCGCGCCGATCACACGTTACCGACTTGTAACATCACGCTGTATTTATAAACAGTAGCTTAAGAAAACAATAACTGTCCCCTTCACGCTCATAAGATAGACCGCGCGAGAGAGAGACGGGCAGACTTTTTATGATGCGTATGCAGTACGACGTCACGCCACACGTTTATTAAATGTGTTGATCGTGCCAGCTCTTGTTAACTGACCAGCGGGGCTAAAATGGTCGCTTTGGAGAATCATATAATTAATCATAATATTATGATTAATTTTTAAACTCCACTTTGAGTGCAATTCATAAAGTGATTCACTTAGACTAATGATTGGTCGCGCGAGCGGCGATCGCGCGCGGAGACCAATCATTAATCGAAGCGAATCACTTTTAAACTCCACTTAGCGTGCAATTCATATAGTGATTCGCTTACATATTTTAGCCCCGCTACAGCGGGGCTAAAATATGTACACATAAAATCTAACATTTCCACACTTCATTGAGGTAGAAATCGTAAAACGCATAGACCTAAGAATATCATAATTGTAGATCTTATTTCTGTGATTGTTATCAATTTCTTGGAAATAAAGGATATGAATATGAATATGAGGTAACAGACAGGCAGACAGACAGACGGACAGACAGACTGATATACAGACAGACAGACACACTTTCGCATTTATGATATTTAGTACATTTTACAGCCATTTTTGAGCCCATCATAGCCTAAAAACTATTTAACACGTGAACGAGTTTCACAAAATTAAGTGACTTTTGAAATTTTGCCAATAATGTAGTTCAGTGCCGAAAAAACAGGCGGGCTATAAAATGGTCGTATTTTGCAATTCCTCTAAAATCAATTAAGAAACTGAATCGTCAAAACAGTCAAACTGACGAATGTCAAATTAGTACGAACTAGACCTGAATTGCAAGCAGAGTGACCATTTTGTGATTTTATAAAAATGAATCATATTATCATGATTCGTAATATGATTCTACAAAACGACCATTTTAGCCCCGCAGGAAAATTATTTTTTAGTGTAGACACACTTCAAGTGGGGATTATTTCTCGCATATAAATCGGCACCAGAGAATACCGCTGAAACGCCAACGGCCTAAGCTATGGTCAAATCCACTTGCAATAGTGATCCTTATGTCTGTTTAACCACCGAATTAGGAATACACCTTTTTTTATAATATTATATCATAGCGAATACATATTAGTTGGTTTAACGTTAAGGCGCTATATTGAAAAAATTGTCCTTTTTGACGTAATACTATAGGACCCTCCGAAATGTTACAAATCTGGTAATGAGATATACATATCTTCATAGCCTTATCTAGGTTTGAGAAGAACTAGAAACACGATTAAAGTATTTTGCCTCGATACATTTAATTTTCAAAATGACCTCTTAAAAATACGAAATTTGAAGATTATTTTTTAACGTAAATAGATTTATTGCAGGAAATTAGTCTAATTGATAGACACCTTTGCAACTCAAAATCATATAGAAGCATTTTGCTATAATAGTCCGGTCTAATTAGACGCAAAAAAATCGTAACCTCGGAATAACTCGCATAGAGCTGAAAATTGGTAGAGACGTTAAATACACCATTACAAATAAAACCTCAAAAGTTCCCGGCGATCCTCCTTGTGCAAAAAAATTTTATTCAAGGTCAAAGGTATGAAAATGAGGTTTTTCCTGTTTTTTTTCAAAACTGTACATTTTATCACAAAAATAGGTAGGGTAAGAGTACAGATCATAGAATTCTCTACAAAAAATATTCAGACACTTTTTTCATACGACTTAACATTCCTTATGAATGGTGTGCTTAAATTTTGGGAAAATCATATCTAATACTTATATTATAAAGCTAATATTTGTGGAGCTACTGCTCTATTATTTTTATTAGGAGCTACAGTCTTATTTATCGAGGAAGACTTGAGCTATATAACATCACGTTGGCACCAATAAGAGCAAAGAAACAGAGGATAATGGGGGAAAACGGGAAAAATTATTTGAAAGAACTTATCTCACAAACGGCTAAGGCAATTTTTATGTTATTTGGCACAGATATAAACTAGACCACAAGGAAAGACATAGGCTATTTTGTTTCTCGGGAAAATGTATGGTTTCCGTGAAATACATAATTAACAGTGCGGAGCGGAACTTCTTGTACTACAGCATACGAGGGCTGTTCACAGCCAAACATACTTCTATATAACTGATTACCGTTACCAAATCTAAACTTTTCGAGTCGCGAAGAGCAGCAGTACGCTTGCAAGTCACTCAGAAGTGTGTCAGGCCGAAAACATTTCAATTTTTTCAAACAACCCTAGTATGTAGTACTAGATGTTAAGCGTAGCTCCGCCCGGCCGCGTTAATTATAAATTTCTCGCAAACCGTAAATTTTCCTGAAAAACAAAATAGCCTATGTCCCTCCACGTGGCCTATTCTATATCTGTGCCAAATAACATAAAAATTGCTTCAGCCGTTTGTAAGATAAGCTCCTTCAAATAACTTTCCCTGTTTTTCCCCATTTTCCTCTGTTTCTTTGTTCCTATTGGTGGCAGAGTGATGTTATATAACTCAAGTCTTCCTCAATAAATAAGACTATCCAACAAAAAACGAATTCTTCAATTCAAAGCAGCAGTTCTATAAATTCTTTAGCTTTATATATGATTTTACCAAACTTTAAGCCTGCCATTTATAAGGAATGGTAAGTCGTATGAAAAAAAAGTCTGAATATTTTTTGTAGAGAATTCTATGATCTACACTCTTGCCCTACCTATTTTTGTGATAAAATTTAGAGTTTGGAAAAAAAAAAACAGGAAAAACCTCATTTTCATACCTTTGACCTTGAATAAAAATTTTAGCACAAGGAGGATCGCCGGGAACTTTTGAGGTTTTATTTATAATGGTGTATTTAACGTCTCTACCAATTTTCAGCTCTATGCGAATTGTTCCGAGGTCGAATGTTTAATTTTCCTGGTGTATAATGCTCCTAGTTATTTTTTAAATGATTATAATTACGTTTATTCGCATGTTTTCCGAGCGAGCCGATAGCTTCTGACCGCAGCGTATTCACGACCTTATGATCATACAAATTAAGTATAAAATTGCCCTTGCGGTAAAATTACTTTCGATAAAGCGCCGCACAAAATTCGGTACACACACAATGGCGTCTGGTATCAACAGACAACACGTCACAACGAACAGTTCCAGTAGCCGTAGCATGGCGACCAGTGGAAATGCGAAAGTATAGACAAACTGCGGACATAAACTTAAGGTGTCGTTCCGATCTTTTTTCGTTCCGAAAAATTCAATTGAAATGCCCGTATGGACTGGGAGCCAGGTAAATTTTTGGTCAATGATTTCCTCCCGGGCGATACTTTGTAAAATGCTTAAGGGACTTATTCTATGAATACTAGCGAGCGTCAGCTGCGACTCCGTGGGTGGGGTGGGCAGTGGCAGCCTCCCAAAGATGAAGAAATAAATTTTTTTTTCAGTCATTTCCTCTCATTTGAAAATTCATCAGAGTATAGTTTATGTTGTATTTTGAAAGAAAAACATAGTCAGCTGACCATAACACGGTGGATTATACGTCAGCTGGCTCCTTGAACATGAAAAAATAATAATTTTTTTCAATGATTTCCTCTCAGCTAAAAAATTACCTGGTGATCGTTCATATGCTACTATGAATGAAAATTAATGTCAGCTTGCTGTATCACAGTGGAAAGTTTGCCAGCTGGTTCCTTGAAAGTTGTAACGCAACAGCATCTATGACCTACTGAAACTTATCAGCTGACGAATTTTCCCTTGACTTACAGATAGCTGATTTTTTTTTGTTTACTAGAGTATTTAACAATACTCTGATTAATTTTCATCTGGGAGGAAATAACATTTCTTATGAACGATCACCAGGTAAATTTTTAGCTGAGAGGAAATCATTGAAAAAAAATTATTATTTTTTCATGTTCAAGGAGCCAGCTGACGTATAATCCACCGTGTTATGGTCAGCTGACTATGTTTTTCTTTCAAAATACTACATAAACTTTACTCTGATGAATTTTCAAATGAGAGGAAATGACTGAAAAAATTTAATACGAAGTTTCGGTTGGGAGGGACTTGGTCATGAAAATCTGTCACTGGCCCCAGGTCTATTATGACAGACTATAGTCCTTAAAATTCAAATAATATCCTTCTTTATGACTACATACTATATCTGTCATAAAGTGGCGTTTTAATTGAATTTTTCGGAATAAAAAAAGATCGGAACGGCACCTTAAGTTTAACTCCACAGTTTGTGACTATAGTCTGTCATAAAATGGCATTTTAATTGAATTTTTCGGAACTGAAAAGGATCGAAACGGCACCTTAAGTTATCGCCGCAGTTTGTCTATACTTTCGCATTTCTACTGGTCGCCGTGCTACGGCTACACTAGTTGTTATAAGTTAGTAGTTACTATGCTGATCAGTTGCGGTAGGGATACCAACGGGCGCGGTACGCCCGCCTACTACCTCGGGCCTACACCTACCGAGTAGAGTGGAGATATCAAGATGAGCTCTGTAAGATGCTTGCTACTTATTACAAATACATTAGCAGTGGTAAGTTTCATTAAATATTGTAACAGGAAAGTCAGACGCACTTTTAACAGGCTGGATGCGGCGGCGGCGGCGTGAACGCACGCGCACGGTTTGAGTTTTGACCCACATGCACAGTATACTGCTTCTGCGAGATCATAAATAAGCAAAATATTATGTAGGCAAGTATCATGTACGTAACGATTTAGTTAAATAGCGACGTGATCGCGCAGTCATACATATAAATAATAAAAGTGCTTGTGATTTATTACAAGTGCTTGCCAATTCGACATCTTTGTGCAATTTTCTAGAAGTACCGTATGTATTTCATTTAATTGATTGGCACAAAAAATATAATAAAATGTTATAAGTACAGTGATTTTTGATTTTATATTTAAAACTAAATTTGGAAAATATTTTATATTTAAAACTAAATGTTTCGCACGGCGTCGCCCGCGCAATTTAGGAATTTTACGGAACCGTACATTTTTCCGCAAAAAATAGCCTATGTCCCTTCACGTGGTCTATTCTTCATGTGTGCCAAATAACCACGGAATATACACGGAATATAACACTAAATATATTCCGTGCAAATAACATAAACATTGCTCCAGTAGTTCTTAAGATAATTTAAGCAATTTTTCATTTAATTTCCCCCGTTTTTTCTACATTTCCCTCTTTTTCTTCGCTCCTATTTCCTTGTTAAAATCCTTCCTCGATAAATGGGCTATCTAACACTGAAAGAATTTTTCAAATCGGACCACTAGTTCCTGAGATTAGCGCGCGGCGTTCAAACAAACTAACAAACTCTTCCGCTTAAGTATGGAATATAAATTGATATACATAGTAAAAAAATGTTCTCCTACTGGATGAAAAATAATACCAAAGTCACATCTTCCGACTTCCAGAAATTTTAAACAGTTCTAACTAAGCTATATTATCCAAAAATCCAAAGCTTGTAAGATTTAATTTTCGGTTCTGAGTTTCTGACATCTAGATTTCCCATAATATTTATTTTTTCATCTAACAAACAAAAAAAAAATTAGGTATCCACGAGTACCGAGCTTCGATCACAATATCACAATCAGTGATTAGAGTTGCCAGGCGTCCGGATAAAAACGGACACAATCAGGCTTTTTGGTTGCGTGTCCGGCCAAAATTAATAGGCTTTTGTAGAGCTTTCAATCTATAATTTTATATGAAAATCCTACTACTAATTTCAGATGGTTTTTACATCTAACGAGACGTAACATTTTAACAATCAGATGTTAAATTGATTAAATAAAACAGAAAATTTGTACAGGAACGTAATCTATACTGTGAATTTAGATTGAATAAAAGTTTCCGGCTTTTTATACGAATGTCCGGCCAAGCTGCCTATTTTGGCCGGCTTTTCGGCTTAGCGACCTGGCAACCCTATACGTGATCGAAGCCACCGAGTGAACATTTCACGATTCACATCTCTCTCTCTCACGCATGAAAATCGACAGTGGTGCGAGAATGATGCGAGAAATGCGAATCCTCAAGGTCATTCGCAGTTATCAGCGTCGGCCGTCGAAGTTGTTTCAAGTTAGTTGTTTCAAATTTCAATCAGGCGTGGTGGGCGAAATCTGAAACTGCAGACAGACTAAGTAAACGTGGGAAAGCCATGCTTCGGCACGAATGGGCCGGCTCAACCGGAGAAATACCACGTTCTCACAGAAAACCGGCGTGAAACAGCGCTTGCGCTGTGTTTCACCGAGTGAGTGAGTTTATCGAAGGCCCAATCCCCTACCCTCCCCTATTACCTTATTCCCTCTTAAAAGGGCGGCAACGCACCTGTAGCTCCTCTGATGCTGCGAGTGTCCATGGGCGACGGAAGTTGCTTTCCATCAGGTGATTCCATCAGGTGATTCTCAAGCATTTGTTCAGAAGACGTGTCAAATAGAGTTTATGCTGAGTTTGAAGCTGAGGCTGAACGTACCTAAATGAGCCTATAATATTACTCCCATTTTATCGACCGTATGAACACACGCACGAACTTAAAGTACGCGGGTTTAAAGTTCGCGAACTTACTCGGCTCGCGTCGGCGACACACGAGAATCGCTTACACGCGCCGCGAGCCGCGAGCCTGGGGGCATGGTAACCCCCAGGCTCGCGGCTCGCGGCTGTTTGCTGACACTCAGGCGATTACGATCGTCGAGCCATAAGTCCGCGTACTTACTCGCGTGTCTGTCACCCCTTTATGAGTCATATGACCCCTCGAACTGTGGAGCAATGATAAGTTGTGGTTATTTCCCCGGACACGTCCTCTTAAACTGTTAATATTACGATTTACGTCTCGCTAATTTTTGCTTTTCCAACAAAATTTTTATAAATCTGAGTCCGTGCAAGAAACCGTGGTTTTTATCTTTTTGCATGAGTCATGACTAAAAAGTTAATTTCTCACAACAAAAGTGTCCGGATTTTACCCGGACACTTTTCAAAAACCCTGCCGGACGTTCCCCGGACGCCCTAACTATCAACAACGCCGACGCCCTAACAAATCCGGGGAAATCCGGACGGATGGCAACCCTAGATTCATGCAACGAAACGCAAGTAGTACTTACAACGATATAGAATCTTGTAAGTTGTAAAGCTAAAAGGCGTCGTAAGCGCCGTGCCAAGCAGTCTTCACATGACACCGCGGCTGTTGACGGTTGACGTCGGTGGCCACTGGCCACCTCACGTACATTCAATATAATAATATTATGGTATGCAGTGGCGGCCTTGTCCGTTGCAAGGTCCCGGGTGGAAGGTCTTTGCAAGGTCCTGGGCGGCAGGTCTATACTGCTGCGGTCGTGTATCACGCGTTTCCCGTAGTCCCACCTTCAGGAGCAGGAACACCGTTGGGGATTTAGTGGGTAGTCCCGGGTGCGTCTTCCGTCCGCCCCGGGAGTCCCACATGCCTTGGTGGTCCTCCCCAGGCTCCCTTTGTCTTACGGAAAAAATACCTTGCGAGGGCGAGGCCCCGGGCGATTGCCCTGTTCGCCAACCCCTAGGGACGTCACTGGTGGTATGTAATATACGAAAACTGCAGTAATTAGGTATGTAGCGTTGTGTGGCTGCGGCCGGCGCGGTGGCAACAGCAGCCATTACGGATGAGTTAGGTCAAATCCTATAAGCATTGTCCACACTGTGCCTTTTTCTGTTCGTCAAGGGCATGCGTTATAGCGCAGTCAACAGTGAATGTGAGGCATGCCCGCGACGCATGCCCTGTGACCGTATCCAAAAAACAAAAAATGACAATGTTGGCGTTGCGTTCGTTGCATTCAATTATTGAATGTGCCAAAACGAAAGTTGAATGAAAGAAGATGACGAAAATTGAAGACGAAAGCGCGTAGTGTGGAGAGAGAGATACTATTGAGATACTTGTCGAAATTATCGAATGCAACTGACTTTTCCTTGTTTTACGTTCAAGGTGCTGTGTCTGGGGCTTCTCGGACTGGGCCTGAGCACTGGCTTGACCCTCCTCACGTACGTGGCCTGCGGCGGCATTTTCATTGGCGTCCTGGGTTTGGGCGGCAATCGCTGCATGCTTCTCTCGGTACGGTAACTATTTCGTTACTATACCGGCGACGTATATTGCAAAAAAAGTTAGAAACATGTAATGGCGCATGCCAATATTAGTAGGTACTTATGACTTTCTGCAGCCTGAATACTCGATAGATTCTAGCTTCAGATGTGTCGCCAGATTCGTGTTTACTCTGACACTGGGAATCTATGCGGTTTAGGGTGTGTATAGGTCCCCTATATGTATAGAGTTCGCTGCGAAAGCGGCAGCGCTAAAACAATAACTTTTTTTACATTCGCATGAGAAAATTCATGACGCTCGGGCGCTTGCCCGTACAAATCACAAAAAAATGCTCTTTCAGCGCTGCTACTTTCACAGTGAACTCTATATAACGGACACCTAGAAACCCTAAAGTATTATCACTTAGTTTTGTTACAACTTACATACAGTTATTTATCGCCTCCGTGGTCCAGTGGTTTAGAGCGTCGCTCTTGACTCGGAGGTCGTGGGTTCGATTCCCGCGTTGGAAACATGTTATTTCCAAGTTTGATTAGGACAATGCAGGCTGATCACCCGATCGTCTGACAAGTAAAATGATCCATGCGTCGGATGGGCATGTAAAAAGTCAGTCCTGCGCCTGATCTCTCGCCAGTCGTGTCGGTCTTCCGCCCCACTGGGTTATGAGAGTAAAAAGGAATAGAGAGTGCTCTTGTGTACTGCGCACACACCTGGGCACTATAAAATTACTCCTGCGTACCTGGCCATGAAAACGGCCACCGTCACCGAAACCGGTGTGGGGAGTATTATTATGGTTATTTAAAGTAGCGTTTTCTGCAATTCCAGTACTCGTCGTGTATGTTCGCGATGACGGTGATGTGCCTTTTTTTCCTCATAAATCCGGAGACAATGAAGTCGGCGCTCGACGAGCCGCTGGAGCAGCTCCTCCTAGCTGTTTATATGAAGAGCGGATCGGTAAGATTCACTAGAAGTCGCTGAGTAGCCCGCGCTTAAGGGCCTGTATTCACTTTGATTAGTGCGAGTACATGTGATAAGTGTAGGTAATTAGTGATTAGAAGAAATCAAAGGACTTGCACTAATCTGGCGCTGTCCACACTTTCACGCTATTATGGGGGCGATCGAAGCAAAATAGATGATCTTGTAATTCAATTTTATACTTCATAACAAGCTATGAATCGTTTCATTTTTTAAACATAGATCCTACATTATATTTGCGGGGGTCTGTACTAGCGAAAACATGATAATATCTTAAAATCTCGATAGAAAAAAATCACAAAGATGCATATTCTAAATTTCACGAATATTTAATTTCTTTTCAAAACGGTGCATTCAACTGAGACAATATTTTAATAAAAATAGTATTATAAAATTATATTACCGTGGGACTGTAAATTTAACAAATATTTATTGTTTATTTTTCGAGTAAATCAAGACGTGAGTGGAAGAATAAGGTAAGTATAATGAAAAGACTTCCCGTTTTTTTGCTTGAATGGAAGCTTTAGGGTCGCAAAAAATATTTGAAATAGAAAAACTAAGGATTATATGTGTAGCCAGATATATTAGCTAGGTTATGAAGTAGATAAGTTACAAGTTTTATGAAAATAATAAGGGAAAAAATTAGTACCGTGGGTTTTTTACGACGCGCGTCCGCACGGCACCGTACGGCGCCGTACGACGCCGCACGACGTCGTGCCGTGTTTTTGTGTCCCGGCCCTTACTTGGCGCTGATTCCGCGTCGTTATTTTTCGCCTGGCATATGAAAGACGTCTGAGCGGAGCGTGAAGAGACGATGTTTGCTTTATTTGTCCTCTTAGGGTCACCACTCACCGCACATTAGAGACACGATAGTTTTTAGATAATCTCGTTTCACATAGACGAGTCAGCTTTACGATTAAAGAGAAACTGTTGTGTCTACCACGCGGCGCATACCAGGACGAAACTGTTTTGTCTACGACGACGCAACGCATACAATTGTATATTCATCAGTAGAGAACGCTCGGATCAGACTAGGTATACCGCTAGACAGTTTTGTGGTTGATGTGAGCGCTTGCATACACAGGATTAGATATGAGCGCCGTCACTCAATTCCACGGCGGCGGCGCCGGTCCAAAATTACTACGGCGGCTGCGGCGTCGGCGGCGTGACCTGCGGGGTGATTCAGCGTTTCCGCACGGAATCTTCCCGATTGCGGAAACTATTTCACTTTCAAGCAAATGACAAGTGAATACTTTCCGATTTTGCTGTCATTTTGACAGTAATGATATTTCTTTTGTATGAGTGAAATTGTTTCCGAATTCCGCCACGGATTCGAGAATATCTCACCGCGGATGGGAGTTTGATATCCGACGACGGAAAATTATCCGAGAATTGGGGCGTTTGTGCACTACACGGAATTTTACCGTCCGGTGTTCCGGATTCTTACATTTTGATATGGCAAACACCACAGTTATGAACGCCGGACCACTTAGAGATGTTTTCACGGAATGTTACCGCCACCTCCGAGACTTGTGAAATCTTTTCACTTCGAGAACCGTGTCATGGCGGATATTGTTAGATGAAATTATTTAACCGATTCAGTGTGGTGTCATTTTTTGCATTTTTTGCTCCTGGCAGCGAACAAATATTTCGTGGCTCCTCTGAGGTGCCTAGCGCCAGGAACTTTGATGGCTCCTCTCGAGCGCCACCGGCCATGAATTGTAATTCATCGCTGTTTCGTCTGTTTCCAATTGTTTTTCTTTTAGTAGATACCCAACAGCGAATGTAAACGGATTAATAGTTCGTTTCAAGTATTTAGGAGTGATTATTTACGTGTACAAACAGAAATAGAAGCTAAGTGACTAATTTTTATCAGGTGTTGTAAGCCTTTGGCTGTATTGATCAGTTTATTTTCGTTTTATTATAGAACGGGATATTACGTGCATAACGCCAAAAAATGTATCTACTTTTTATAGCATTTTATAAACAAAAAAAACACATTGTATAAGTTGTAGTTTTTGAATGAAATATCTGAATTCAACAAATCAATCAAAAAGGAAATTATGTATTCTACAATTAATAAAAACTAAAGAAGAGTAACTGCGTCAAAAATTTGTTCCACGAGCTACAAAAAGAGACCCGAATACATGCATAGTTTAGAGCCGCATAACGCAAAAAAATAAATGAGTTCAAAGAATTAATGTTTAATTTCACAAACAAAAAAAATATTATACATATAGTCGCTGCACGTGCGATACCGCGTATGAGCAGTTGGTAAATACCGCGTATCTGCTTTTTGATGATTTTACAGGAGGAAGAAAAAACTGAATATCTCAGCTATTTTGACTCCTATTACCGACTGAATTTAACAGCTAGTTCTTTGTACTTTCCTTTAGTGGTTAGTAACGTAATTTTGTTCGAAATTGGCTTAGGTTTTGTATAAAGTCACTTACGCGTTTTTGTATTAAGTAAATACAAAATAAGTAGGCTTTATATTAAAGATACGCGGTTTTGAAATCAGTAAAAGGTTGCATTTTTTATCAGAAAAATCAAATATTTTATATTTTTTACACAGTAACCTAGCAAAAATATGATGTGTTAATTACCAAATTCATTTTACAATATTATCTATTCTTAATTTTTAATTGATATTCTAATTTTTCATAGATTTTTGACTTTATCTGACAGAGATCATAATAATCATTTAAAATAAAATAAAAAATGATTTATTACATAAGTACATACTAAAACCCTGCTCTTTCATGTACCTGAAGAAAAGGTCCACCTGGAGCACTTCTTATCAGAGGGTCGAAGGTCAAAATGAGTCTGACGCTTAAATGTAAGGACCACAGCAGCTGCAGCTATACTCTCCATAGTATAGCCGCCAGAATCCAGTCTGTCGGAGCTAAGCTCTGTACGGTGGTTCAATAAAGGCAGATTCCTTCACTAATTTCATAGTAATAAGGCGGGCATTAGCCTGGCGGCAGCTACTCTTCGCATTGTAGCGGTGAGGGTTACCAGGAGGTGCCGTACGGTTTTCTAGGTGGTAGCTACTGCCCTAGCGGGAGATCCATCGTGGCAGCTGGTTACGAAGGTCTTCGCTAAGTTGCTTATCCACGTTCCAGAGAGGACGTCGCGGCCTGCAGTGGGAGTTCGGGGGGGTTTAAAGGCAAGGAAAGCAGCTTCGAGGCATACAATCGTTGGGCCATAGAGTAACAAAGATAATGAGCTATTCTCTGTTCCGGATCGGGAGTTTGGAGGCGTCATTATGCGAATCTCCAAATTTTTATGCAATTGGGGCTCCGGGTGAGGCTGGGAACCTACCCGGCTTAGCTAGTCCCGACGCCGAAGGGAACTCTACAATTTACCGAAGCGTTCCCTTACTTTGGTGGTAGTCTGCTCCCTTTTGGAGAAGACCGTCCGGTCGTGGAGGGAGCCCTGTGTTTAACAAACCCAGAACATCTCTCCGTATACGGCTGAAGGCAAATCAGTGAGGCTGGAAACGTACCCGGCTTAGCTAGTCCCGACGCCGAAGGGAACTCTACAATTTACCGAAGCGTTCCCTTACTTTGGTAGTAGTCTGCTCCCTTTTGGAGAAGACCACCCGGTCGTGGTGGGAGCCCTGTGTTTGACAAACCCAGAACATCTTTCCGTATACGGCTGAAGGCAAATCAGTGAGGCTTGAAACCTACCCGGCTTAGCTAGTCCTGACGCCGAAGGGAACTCTACAATTTACCGAAGCATTCCCTTACTTTGGTGGTAGTCAACTCCCTTTTGGAGAAGACTGTCCGGTCGTGGAGGGAGCCCTGTGTTTGACAAATTCAGAACATCCCTCCGTATACGGCTGAAGGCAAATCGCAGGTGGTTTTAGTGGGTAGGTTTAGCACTACTAGTCGCCCATATCCTTGGGGTGCTTTAGCTTAACTGAGCTACTTCCCCAACCTAGTGACCATATATTGTCGTGGCGATTAGCTGCCTGTATTGTTAAGGTGAAGATATAATGATCACATGACGTAAAGAAATTATAAGGTCAATGATTTCATAAACGACGGCACATCTTGGGAGTAGGATGGCTGCTTGCAAGGCTACTTCTACATTATTTTATTACTTACAATTATGTATGTATGTTGACATTGTATAATTTTAAGTTACAGCATTGTAAACTTTATTTTAAAAGATTATTTTTTTTCTCACTTTTTTGGTAAATAAAGTGGGCCCCCTGCGAGTTTCTTACGCCGGTTCTTCTCGCCGGGTTAGTTCCCGAACCGGTGGTAGGCATCATGTAGACTTTCAGAAAATATTTGCAAAAATTTATTCTGAATAATTTTTTTTTAGTTTGAGTGAGTTTGAGTTTGAGTAATCTTCCTTGATCTTCAAAGCAATGGCAATGGTGGTAAATTAATTAAAACATTTCAGCTTGAATACAATACATATGAACAATATTAAACAATAATTTAAATATACGCACGTGGTGTTTTATCTCAGAAAAAATGTTATTTCTAGGAGCACTTACTATTTTCGATATCTTTTTTCTTACCGCTGTGGTAAATACGCGGAATTGCTTCTAACTTTCGGCCGCCTACTGTTCCGCAGTATTGTTTCGATGGCAAAATGTACGTTTCTAATTGGATAATTAAAATTCTGTGAAGCCTAATATATGCCGATATGCGTTTCGAATCGGCTGGCACAATATCTCAACTTTGCGCATTTTGCTGTTACGCGGTATTTACCAACTGCTCATACGCAGTATCGCACGCGCAGCGACGACATCTTAATAAGGTTTAAACAATAAAATAGATTTAATCCACAAGCTTTTGTTGATTTCTATAATATTCAATATTATATTACATTATACTTTTATTTTATTTATAGTGTAGCTGTCTATGCTACGTTACTCGATATTATACGAATTTTCTTTTTTTTTAATAACACCATGCAATAACAATAAAGTATGTATGGAGTGTTTGTGTGTGTATGTATCATGTGAGTAAAAAAACTTTAGAAATGTTTATTTCATACCCGTGCGAAGCAGGGGCGGGCTAGTTTATTATAAGAATAAATTATGTTGATGTGATCTTTTGCTGGTGTTGGCGTTATATATTTATAAAATAATTCGGTGGCCATATTAATCAAATAATCACCAATTGAAAATATTTAAGACTCCTGAAGTGTAAGTTTTTATGCAATATCATAAAACTAACACTGTACACGTAAAAAACGTGACAAATAAAGCCACTTTTATTCAGGGGAAACCTCTGAAAAATGTAATGTATAAATAGTTTTACAGGTAAACATTTTGGCTCCTCTCGGGCGCCACACGCCATACAGAAAAGATACCCATGGTGCCTCTGCGGCGCCATCCGTACGGAATCGGTTAATGATAAGAATAAAACAAAGCAATTATTAATACTTACTTAGTTAGTCGTGTTTGTTAAAAATATAAATAAATGTCGTACTGTAATAATTATGTGTTAAATCTTTAGGAAGTGTTCATTGAACAATAAATATTTTTTATTTATAAATGCAGTATTTGTATTAATATTTGGTACTTAAAGATTTAGAAATACGTAAGTATAATATTCTTTGAATTTTGTATTAATCCTTCTACCGGGGATTCTTGGAAATGCTATTGTATTCTATTATTGTCGCGGCGGCGCGTCGCTCTTTTTCCTCGGCGGCGACGCGTCGTGAGAATTCGCGGCGACGACGGCGCGTCGGCGCGGCGCTCATATCTACACAGGATACACTTCAAAGGCTCCTTTTACTATGTCAAAGGGAAGCCGACAGTCGTTATTCAGACTTGTCGCCGTGCAGTTCTTGTACGCATTAGACAACTTTGTCTATGAGACGTTTTGTTTCAAATTAGATAGTCTGTCTAAAAACTGTCGTGTCTCTAATGTGCTCTCTCTCTTGATTAAGGCTGCTCTTTCGAAAAAAGCGTGCAGATGAAACAACTTTTCATCGGCATTAACAGAGAAATTATATCTGAAAAAAATAATTAGTAATCTACATGATATGATACGTAATTTGGTTTTGCCCATTGCTTTCAATAGAGGTAACGTTTTTGACCTGCTGGACAAGTTTTTAATGAATAGTAGAGTATATTCATTATAGTTATGCAGATCATATTTATATTTTCTTTGTCGTTTTTAGGAATCTGTTCCCAAAAGAGACCTTTGGTCCGGGAAGTCTTAGCTTCGCTGTCTATCCGCCTGTCTGTCTCCAGGCTGTATATCAAGTAACACGGTAGCTAGAGAGCTGAAATTTTCAGAAATTATGTATATTTGTTATCACCATAACAACAAGTAGAAACAAAATAAAATTACATCTCAATTGGTCTGATAGGTTTTGCCATATTTTTTCTATCGGTATTACATAATAAAGAAATAAAAAACCAAATCATCTCCAAATCGTTGAATGAAATCACTTTACTCCTTCATTATTTATCAAAAGAATATATAAAAAATATCTACTGCTTTGCAATACATAAGTTAATAATTTGGTTTTTTTACTTTTTAGGGTTCCGTACCCAAAGGGTAAAAACGGGACCCTATTCATGAGACTTCGATGTCTGTCCGTCTGTCTGTCCGTCTGTCTGTCTGTCTCCAGGCTGTACCTCAAGAACCGCTATAGCTAGAGTTCTGAAATTTTCACAGATTGTGTATTTCCGGTGCCGCTATAACAACAGATACTAAAATAAAAATAAAATTTATATTTAAGGGGGGCTCCCATACAATAAACGTGATTTTTTTGGCCTTTTTTGCTCGCAATCAATAATGATAACAGGTAAGCACTTGAAACTTTCACGAAGGCCTTACATATATGTGTTATTTAATAATTCATAATAATATTTAAATATAATAAAAAAATTAAGGGGGGCTCCCATACAAAAAACACAATTTTTAGTCTATGTTTGCTCTATAACGGTACGGAACCCTTCGTGCGCGAGTCCGACTCACACTTGGCCGATTATTTGAAATATGTATTACTTATATTAAGCCTTAAAAAGGTTTTTTCTCCTATTTCGCCCTATCATGGACGCGGCGAGCGTCGTAACCGCCACCGTACAAGGCGTGCTGTTATGAATGTTATTTTAATGTCATTTACGTCGATATTCGCACTGACAATCGACCTGCTAATTTAGGGAGAGAGCGCCCTTAACGCCCGAAATTTGTTGGGAGTTTATTGTACCAGTTGAGAAATTGACTCATATAAATTGACTCATACGATGGACGAACTGGATGATTGATAAATATTCGATCGGGTTTAAATGTCAACTCTCGAGTATAATATCCAACTTTAGCCAAGTCGATTTCTTTATCGTTTAATTATAGAATCGCCGAAAATAATAGGAATAGACGCTAGCGTTCAACAAAATATCGACATTCAACTCATGCTATGTCAATTCTGTATATTTTGATCTGCGATTCTAATTTCTATAAACAATACAGAAAACTGAAAACGTCTTCATAGCTAGGGGATCTGGCCTCAAACCACCATTACTGTATGTTCTTTTTCAGTTGGAGGATATTCCCTGCTGCCCGAAGATACCGCTGGAGCGCCCCAGGGATTGGGAGTCGTTGATAGTGACCAAGTTGGCGGGTGCGGGCAACCAGTTCCTGTGCGCCAGCGTCAAGCTGGTTGGAATCCTCACGTGCAAGGAGTTCGTGGACAATTTGCTCGACACCTACGGACCTCGTCTAGTGATTGCCGCGGCGGGCCTGACGGTGAGATCATCCAATAAAAAAAACAACTTTATTAAACACACAAGGAACAAACACAACCAGACAAAAAAAAATAACGATGTACATAGGCAAGGTGACAGAGGCTGACAGTGTCACCTAGGGAATGGCGAACAGGACAATCGCCCGGGGTCTCGCGCTTGCAGGGGCCTCGCAAGGAGTTTTTTGGAAGACAAAGGGCCTTCCGCACGGGGCCTCGCAATGGGTAAGGCCGTCACTATCTAGCCCCCCTAGACAAGCGGCAAGCGATTATCGTAAACGCTAACGCTAACGCCTTTGAAATTAATATTTGCTAACGGATTTGATATTAGTATTCGCTAGCGAAGCGATGACTTAATATGTCAAATCCCATACATTTTGAGGCGTTATAATCGCTTGCCGCTTGTCTAGGGGGGCTGATGTATTTGGGAAGCTAGTCAGTCGTGTCCGACAAGTTAAAATCTAATCATGTTTCTATCTGAAAGTGAAAGATACCTTTGAAAAAAGTAGCAATTAAAAAACATCTACCTACTTATTTAGATTGTACTATCAGAGAAGTTGATTCATATGCAGATGGCGGACCTAAGTAATTAGGTCGCGTCGTCAAACCAAGGCAAACCCATCCGACCGATTACAATTATTGACATAATCCGACCAAATGACGTAGCCCCTAGATAGAGATAAACTACGATAACATGGCGCGCCCCTCCAAAATTCAAAACGTTTGAAGTGCGTTGTTGTCTTGCGCGGTCGGCTAGTTATGATAATAGTTGACCAACAAATCTTGATAAGTGACATATTACGTGTACAGTCATGATTGGTTGAATACTTACTACATACAAACTCTTTCATAAAGATGTGACTACACATATTGAAACAGTCATTTGGAGGGGCGCGCCATATTATCGTTGTTGATCTCTACGTCAACTACCTAGTCACCGGTTACACGGTAAAATTTTCATCAATCTGATCCATCAATCCGGTAAAGATTGACTAAAATTTGATCGTCTAACCCACGGATTGATGGATTGATCGTATTTTTAATATGAACTTTTAATATCCATCAATATTCCGTCAATCAGATTGATGGATCAGATTGATGAAAATTTGACCGTGTAACCGGTGACTATAATATTATCTTCGATGGTAAATCAGGGAGGTCGCTTGAGCTTGGGGACCCCGGGGCATCATTGCGTATTAGCCTAAACTGGATTGAAAATAAATTGTCATAGAATTAAAAAGAAAAACTAAAAAAACACGCAACTAAAAAAAATTAAGTCTGGATAGTCACTACTTTTTTTTCAGTTAACATCCGGTGCGAATGCCTGGTATGAAGCGCAGAAAGTCCTCAAACGCAGCCAAAGCGCACCACCAACATGGTAATGGGGGTGACCTGGACCTCATGTAGACAGCTACGTGATCGTAACTATAATATGTAGTCAAAATAATTTAAGTTGGCACCAGCGGTCATTGACATTTCTAGTCTAGGAGCTATGTGAAAATGCTCGCTCTGTATTCCGTTAATTTAAAAATAATTGTACTCTTATACAGACACAGACTAATAAAGATTCATCGGAAAATCTCTTGACAGCTCTTAGCACAGATAATCTCTAACTACTTAGAACTTCGAAGCAACTTTCATACTCAGATGACTGATCTCATCGAGTATGCAAAATACTATATCGCTCTTAGACTAGAAACATCTGTCACATCAATGACCGCTTCGGACCGGACCGAATGAGGGTTGTCGAAATTCTATTTGCCACCACCAAGCCACCAGTTGTCGCGATGTAGCCTAAGTCGCCGGTTAGACGGTCTTTTCATCAATCTGATCCATCAATCTGATTGACGATTGATGGTTATAAAAAGTTCTTAAAAATACAATCAATTTATCAATCCGTGGGTTAGACGATCAAATTTTCGTCAATCTTTAACCGGATTGATGAAAATTTGACCATCTAACCGGCGACCGGTCTATCGTGTCAAACTTCTGTCATAATATGTCACGTTATAGCTGTCATCATGTGACGATAATAATATTACATGTCTATTTAAATACGAAAGACTATTTAAAAAATTGCAGCTACTGGTGGCAAATAGAATTTCAACAACCCTCATTCGGCAATTTGGGAATGGGGCATTGAAACTCGGGTCCAATATTTAAATCCTGGGTATGTGCTAAATAAAAACCGGGTACCCGGGTTTTTCTGAGCTTTATCGTTTTAAAACAACAATGTTACTATACCCGCGTTCCACTTGACGTTAAAAACGATCAAAACGCTCAAAATGCCTCCAATTTTGAGCGTTTTGAATTTTAACGTCAAGTGGAAGTAGGAACGCGGGGTACTTATGTGTACTCAGATCTACGAACTACAGTAATAAAAACTAAGGAAACGTAACTATTTATTATTCGTAGTCTACGAATAATAAAAACTAAGATACAATATAATATAGTAATATAATTTTTTCTGCGATTGCAGTACCTACCTTCGAAAATGAATATGGGACCTTTTAACATTCTTACATTCTACCACCATGATAGTGTACCTATCTCATGAACTGTAATAATATAAAAATATTTTTTTAAATAAAAACTTTCACAGATGATATTGTATTTTTTTAGTGCCTAACAACACAAATTATTAATAACTACCTGGGTTATTTTAAAGTCAACTAGTACAGATATTTTGGGCATTGATACAATATAATATATTAACCCTTTAACCGCCGAGCTTAAAATCAATTGTCGTGCCTCTAGCGCTGGCACCATAAATCGAAAAATTTATACCTACAACAAATAGTGATGTGCAATACTTATCTTTTTCGATGTCGATAATTTATTTCTTAATTTATAATTTATATAAAGTATAAACTGATATCTAGTATTTGAATCCATAATGCTGTTAGTAAATTATACAGCGCTGGCAAAAACATTAGATAAAAACAGCTTGAATAGTGAAGTGACATAATTCCCGATGTAGCGGCATTGTCTATCGACATTGCGCTATTGTGTGTTATTTTATATTGGCTATCAACATTGTACTACTGTACGTTACCTTATATTGTCTATATATTATTATGCTATGTTATATATTTTACATGTTATATTTTGTGATGTTGGCTGTTCAGTCGTATAGTAATAATTGATTGGAATAAACGTCTCATGCACTCCACCGTACTTTAATTCCAGTCACCCCGCACAGTCTTTACAGTGGTGACCCCGACAAACAACGTGGTGGTGGAGTGCCGCGTGTCGTTTTTAGTATACGCGCGTGGAATTCGGGAGTGACTAATAACTGTTTTCGTGGACTTTTGTGGAACCGCAAAGATGGCTCAGCAGGGCGCAGGGTTACCGGGTGTTTTACCTCCTCCGCCGGCCGCCGCATCTACTGCGCAGGCGCCGTCCGGTGATCTAGCTGCAATCACACTGATAAGCAAGATTCCAGAATTCTGGACAGATGCTCCTCGCATCTGGTTTATTAGAGTGGAGGCGATGTTGGCACCACAAAAATTGGCAGACGACTCTCGATTCGATATCGTGGTCTCCAAGCTTTCTAAAGACGCCATACAGCAGGTCTCGGATTTGTTGACTAATCCGCCTGCCACGAAGAAGTTTGACTCATTGAAGCAGCGTCTCCTGGCTATCTACGAAGAGTCCGAGAGCAGGCAGCTGCAGAAGCTCATCAGCGAAATGGACCTAGGGGACCAGAAGCCGTCTCAGCTCCTGCGACGTATGAGGGAGCTGGCTAAAGGAAAGGTTCCGGATGACACGCTGAAGATCCTCTGGCAGGGCCACCTGCCGCCTCAAGTTCATGCTGTGCTGGCCGTCTCCGACACCAAGGATTTGGATAACCTGGCAGCTGTGGCGGACAAGGTCTTCGAGACGACGAGAGCAGTGCACGTAAGTGAAGTTGCTTCGCAGCCGTCGTCCAGTTCGAGGGATACCGACCTGCTGATGGCAGAGATAGCCAAGATTAGCATGAAGCTGGCAGACATGGCAGGATCTCAGCAGAGGTATCGGCGTCAGCAGCGTTTTGGCGGCAATCGGTCGCGCTCTGCGTCGAGGAAGAGGACCCGTGACCCGACACCGTCGACATCTCGCCGGAATCCAGAGAGCCCCGACTGGTTGTGCTTCTACCATCATCGTTTCCGTTCGAGGGCTCACAAGTGCGTCGAGCCATGTGCGTGGAAGCCCCGAGTAGACAACAATTGACTGGAGAGCACTGCATCGACATCCGAAGTCAGTGAGTTAAGTGTTAGCCCGTGCCATCGATTATGTGTGACAGATCGTACCAGTGGTTTACGTTTTCTCGTGGACACTGGAGCAAATATTTCTGTGCTTCCCGCCGACAAGGTGATTAAAAACTTTAGTAATGCTGAGTGTACTGACTATACTTTGTATGCGGCTAACGGGACTAAAATTAAAACTTTCGGTACAAAAAGTTTAATATTAGACTTTGGATTACGTCGTGCTTTTAGGTGGACATTCGTTATCGCAGATGTGCGACAGCCTATTTTAGGCGCTGATTTTTTATCGAACTTTAAGTTACTAGTAGATTTAAGTGCTCGTCGTTTAATTGATGAAATTACTAATTTAAAAGTGTCGGCGAATGTAATTAGCAGTAAGGATTTATCTATTAAGACCGTAGATATAAATTGTCCATATGCTAGCATTTTAAGTGAGTTCCCAGATATTACGAAGCCGGTTTCATTTAGGGAACCGCCCAAACATAGCGTATACCATCACATCGAGACCAGCGGCCCGCCAGTCCACGCTCGAGCCAGGCCTCTACCTCCGCATCGCTACACTAAGGTAAGAGATGAACTTAAGTGTATGCAGGAGTTAGGTATTTGTAGGCCGTCCAAGAGCGCGTGGGCGAGCCCGCTCCATGTAGTTTTAAAGAAAAACGGCAATATGCGATTATGTGGGGATTATAGGGCTCTTAATGCCATAACAAAAGCAGACCGATACCCTATACCCCGTTTGCACGATTTCACATATTTGTTAGCCGATAAAAAAGTGTTCACTCGCCTCGATATTTGCCGAGCGTACCATTTTATTAGTGTCAACCCTAGCGACGTAGACAAGACCGCAATCATAACGCCGTTTGGATTGTTCGAGTTTCCGCGCATGACTTTTGGTTTAAGAAACGCAGCTCAAACATTCCAAAGGTTTATGAATCACACGGTGTTGGCAGGGTTAGACTTTATTTATTGCTATATTGACGATATTTTGATATTTAGTGATGATGATATGCAGCATGAACAACATTTAAGGGAGGTGTTCAGTCGTTTAAACGAGTTTGGAATAACTATAAATTTAGACAAATGCATTTTTGGAAAATCGAAAATTGACTTTTTAGGTTTTGAAGTTTCGGTAGAGGGTGTTCGGCCTCTACCGGAGAAAGTAGAAGCAATAAATAGTTATCCCAAACCCGAAACGGTTGAACAACTCCGACGTTTTTTGGGAATGATTAATTTTTATAGGTTACATCTACCTAAGGCCGTTGTATATCAGGAACATTTAAATCAGTATTTAAAGAACTCTAAAAAGCGTGATAAAACTAAAATAATCTGGACAGAAAAATCAAGCGAGGCATTTTTGCGTTGTAAATCTAGTTTGCAGAACGCGGCAACCCTAGCGTACCCGAAACACGATACTCCTTTAGCGCTTATGACCGACGCGTCGAGCACGTGTGTGGGAGCAGTGTTGCAGCAGTGCATAGATAGTAAATGGGTTCCGCTAGCGTATTTTTCAAAGAAAATGTCATCGGCTCAGACCAAATATAGTACGTACGATAGAGAACTTGTAGGCATTTATTTGGCTATTAAATATTTTAGAAATTTAATTGAAGGTTTAATAGCCAAATAAATGCCTAAAAACCTTATTATTTATACTGATCATAAGCCGTTAACATTTGCTTTTAAAAAAGTTAATAGTAGCAATGAATTACCCCGTAGGATTAGACAATTACTTTATATTAGTGAATATTCCACAGAAATACGTCACATCGAGGGCGACATGAATATTGTCGCCGATGCATTATCGCGCGTTCACGTTGATACAATTACAGGTCCCATGGTTTTAGATTACGTTGCGATTGCGAAAGCGCAACGTGACGATGAGCAGTTAGCGCGGTTTCGCGAACGTTCTATTCGTAATAATGAATGTAATTTGATATTTAAAGAGATAATGTTAACCTGTAGTGTGTGAAACTTCCACAGATAAAATTAGACCGTACATTCCAGAGCCATTTAGAAAACAAGCTTTTGATTCGGTACATAATTTGAGTCATCCGGGAATTAGAACTTCCAAAAAGTTAATTAAGGAAAGATTTTTTTGGGAAGGTATGAATTCGGATATTGGTAAATGGGCAAAGGAATGTGTGAATTTTCAGCGTGCGAAAGTCGGAAGGCATAATAAGTCGGAATTAGGTAATTTCCCGTTTGCTGAGCGTTTCACACACATACATTTGGACATTGTGGGTCCACTTAACATTATCTCTGATGACTATAGGTATTTAGTCACCATCGTAGATAGGCAAACTGGCTGGCCGGAGGCGTATCCAGTTAAAGATATTAGTGCGGAGACAGTGGCTAGAGTCTTAGTTGAGGGGTGGATATCACGTTTTGGTTGTCCTGCTAAGCTTACGAGTGACCAGGGCAGACAATTCGAGAGTTCCCTTTTTAAAGAGCTTATGCGACTTTTAGGTATAGATAAAATTCGCACTACGCCTTATCATGCTCAGGCTAACGGTATGGTAGAGCGATTTCACCGTTCCCTGAAAGCAGCCCTTATGGCCAGGTTGAGCCTAGTTCTTGGGTAGAGGAATTGCCGATTGTGATGTTAGGTTTACGTACGGCTACTAGGTCGGATACCGGCGTAAGCGTAGCACAGATGACGTACGGCACTACGTTGCGCTTACCCGGCGATTTTTATGCCGAAAATAGTTTTAAAATTTTAGATTATAGTCAATATGTAGAGAGATTACGTAATATAATAAGTAATTTGAAGCCTAAGCCAGCGACACATAAGGACGCGCGCACACTTTTTGTGCACCCAGACTTAGATAAGGTAGATTATGTTTTTGTTCGAGATGATACGGTACGTAAGCCTTTAAAGACGCCTTATGATGGTCCGTATCGTGTTATTCAAAGGCGTCCAAAGGTTTACGTCGTACAGTTGCCGGGGAGAAAAGCAACGATATCTATAGATCGTCTTAAGCCTGCATATATTTTACGTGAAGCAACTTCCTACTCTTGTTCAGAGCAGCAGTCGGAGTCGCGCGATAGAGTATATGCAGAGCCTAAGAATGAGCCGGTCGTCGAACCCGCAAAAATGCTTACGGCGCGTACGTCGAGTTACGGACGTTCGATTAAACGCGCCGTAAGGTTTTATTAAGTAGTAACATAGAGTTAGCGAAGCGTTTGCGAGGCGATAGATTAATATATATTGTAACATATTTATTGTATGCTTGTGGTACTCTAACTTGTTAAGCTAGCAGCAAGTTATAGTATCGCTTGACATAGCTTTTAATAGGTATCCAGCTTTAGGAAGTTGTAAAGTAGGTTGCAAGTTTTCAAGTTTTAGTATTAAATATCGACGTTTTGAAATTAAATTTTACATTTTTGAATATACTTTCGCAAATTAAACTATCATTATATACTTTTTGAGTTTGTCAAGATGGGCAAAAGCTATAGTAAACAGGAGGAAATTGTAATAGCCCAAAATGGTGCTAACGGCGCCAGTACATCTTCCATGGAAAGGAAAATGGAAGTCTACGGCATCGTCATTACTAGTGTTGTGGTTATCCTGTTGTTGATTGGTGCATATTTCGTGATGCATAAGTGGAATAAAAGTGCTAAAAAGTGGGCTAGGAAAGAGATGTTGTCAGTTGTGTCTGTTGTTCCAGCTGATAAATCTTGTCAGCAACCCTCGCAAACGACTTACATGTAATTGCATACCGTGTTCATTGCATTGTAATGCATATAGGTGTAAACATTATATTGTTATCTATGATATGAGTTGTATTAGTTGTAAGTAGCTTATCCGGTGGTCGCATTGAGACGCACTACCGCACGATGTACTTGTTATGTTGTAATTTTGTGGGGTTAATATTAAATTGTCATTTTTTTAAAGGGGGGAATATTGTAGCGGCATTGTCTATCGACATTGCGCTACTGTGTGTTATTTTATATTGGCTATCAACGTTGTACTACTGTACGTTACCTTATATTGTCTATATATTATTATGCTATGTTATATATTTTACATGTTATATTTTGTGATGTTGGCTGTTCAGTCGTATAGTAATAATTGATTGGAATAAACGTCTCATGCACTCCACCGTACTTTAATTCCAGTCACCCCGCACAGTCTTTACACCGATATTTGTTATTACATTTCAAATAATATTAATTTCATAGTTTCCACGGATTAAATAATTGAGTTTTTTAAATATATAACCTACTACAAATATAGATTTTCAATAGTAGATCGATATCCCATCCCCTTTACACGCGTACAAATTCAACTAAATGTCGTAGCAGACAGACAGATAGGAAAGCGTTACTTTGTAATTTATTGTAATTTTATTTCTAATTTAAGTATCCACTACAATCACATTTATCGAAAACATCATCATAAGCACAACACTAGTGGAAAATTCTAGAAGGCAGCACTCGCTTATGACGTCAGAAGCGGTCGCCTTTTTCCGACCGTGGCGCAGGGTGTGCTGACAACATTCGTTTCTAAACATGCAGGCTAAGGATGGGAATCGTCAATTCAATCACTGAAATTTTTATACTATATTTATTATAAATTAAGTAAAACAAATACGTTTATTTGTTCAGTAACCATTGCTTTATTTGTTTTATAATAAATTAGTAAAACAGAAATGTTTTTATTTATGTGGATTTTTGTATCAGTAAATCATTGATTATGTCCCGTTCCTACTGTCGGATTTTTCCGACTCGGGCGTTGGACATCAATACACTTTTCTAAGAATATTTTCGGTAATTTATTTAACTTTAGACATTATTTTTAGGTCTTCTAATTAAGAAACTGAAGTGTAATCAATTGTAAATGATTACTTCGTTAACTATTTACCAAGTATAAACATTTATTTATTTTAATATAATACAGTGCTATCAAACAAAAAAGGCAGATTAACCGAGTAGTGGTACTGGTCGTAAATATCCGACTTTGGCGAAATGGGCACGAAAATATTTGTCGGATTATTCCGACCTTGGCGGCTAAAGGGTTAAGGGCCTGTTTCACCGCTTCCTGATAAGGCTATCCACCACTTAACTTGACACATAAAGTATGGAGAATATGTCAAACAAGCCTATCGGGCACCTTATTAGGAAGCGGTGAAACTGGCCCTTATTATCATATACAATAAATAATCTGACCAAAATCTGATATGTTATATTCAACACGTTTTTGTCAATATTCTGATATTATGTCATAATGTTGACAGAAACGTTGTTCGGAATCATACCACCTGCAACTTTTCGCCATCGTCCCACGCGAAAAACATACCATCCTCATCACCTTGATGAGTGGCAGTCTTCCACAGTGCGTTTTTCGCGTAACTTTCTGCCGCGCACCGTAAAACTCTGGAACGAACTGTCACCAGCAGTATTTCCGGACCTATACGACCTGCAAACCTTCAAGATAAGAGCGTATTCCCTCTTAAAAGGCCGGCACCGTACCTGCAGCTCTTCTGATATTGCGAGTGTCCATGGGCGACGGTAGTTGCTTACCATCAGCAGACCGATTCATTATCGTACATTTGTGAGTTAATCACTGAGTTAGTAACTAAAACGGAGGAGTGAGCAACGGAAAGTCTCACTTTTGTATTCACTTGCATACAAAAGTGACACTTTCCGTTACTCACTCCTCCGTTTTAGTTAGTAACTCAGTGATTAACTCACAAATGTACGATACAGAATCGGCCAGCTGGTGATCCGTTTGCTCGTTTGCCCCCTTATTTAATAAATAAATAAAAAATTCTTTTCACCTAATGTCAAGAAAATATAATATCAAGTCACAAATCGCCTTCTATTTTATTTTACCAGAAGTTTCTATTTGGATAATACAACATTTCATGCATAACTTGTAACATTTAACTATTGATCAACTGATTAGACAAGGTAAAAATAAAAACTACTTATATAGAAAATAGCGATACCAATGTATTTACAGTATTGGATATAAAACATCATTTTCACATCTAATGTTTGTGTTTTCTTAAAAATTAAAAATAAGGAATGACAGCTGTACAATAACTTCTTAATGTAACACGTAAATAGAATTAAACCTTTTATTCCCGAAATACATTGAGAACGTGGTTTTGAGTACTTACTGTAAAAAAATTACTAAAAGACACGGACTTAAAAAAATACGGACGTAACCTTGTCTAATCCCGAGTGAAGCATAGCAATGGCCGCCCGTGTAGGATGTGTGCGTGTCATTGGCGCCGTCACTCAATGTACAATGACAGCGGGTTGTAGTACCTAGTTGCGTGTGTGAGTGTCTGTCACGTGCACAGTAAACGAAATTGTCATACCTTGCATGCTTCACCTCTTTATAGCGTCTGTCCGTATAATTTTTCGTCCGTGTTAAAAGATATAAAATGTAATTTCTGTCCTGTTCTATTTAGTAGTACGCTCTTCTGTCTCTGTTACGGACGTGATTTGCCAGGCACAGGCCAAAAACGACTGCCACCAGCTGAAAAGAAAAAAAAAGTTGGAGATAGACATCAACTACGATAACATGGCGCGCCCCTCCAAAATTCAAAACCTTTGAAGTGCGTTGTCAAAACGTTTGAAGTGCGTTGTCTTGCGCGGTCGGCTAGTTAAGATTAGTTGACCAACAAATCTTGGTAACAAGTGACATTGAGTGAAATATTACGTATATTGTGATTGGTCGAATACTTACTACATACAAACTTTTTCATAAGGATGTGACTACACACATTGAAACAGTCATTTGGAGGGGCGCGCCATGCTATCGTAGTTAATCTCTATAGGACGTTCAGTGTTATGTTACGGTCTGTGGGGAAAGCCAAGACAATGGCTTATGAATCACTCTCATAGACACGGTTATTCGGTCGATGGGCGGGAAAAAAAAATTCAACCCCGCTTGATGTGTATGTAGGTGAGGTAAAAAATATTTTTTTAATAAAAAAAATATTTTTTGAATATTTTATGTACCATTTTGTCGGCATTATTAATATGTGTATTCATGCCAAATTACAGCTTTGTAGGTACTATAGTCTCTGAGCAAAACCGCGGACAGACAGACAGACAGACGGATGGACAGACCGAAACTGTAAGGGTTCCTTGTTGACTATGGAACCCTAAAAACTGTCCTTTTTGACGTAATACTATAGGACCCTCAGAAATGTTACAAATCTGGTAATGAGATATACATTATATCTTCATAGCCTTATCTAGGTTTGAGAAGAACTAGAAACACGATTAATGTATTTTGCCTCGATACATTTAATTTTCGAAATGACCTCTTAAAAATACGGAAGATTTATTTTTAAACGAAAATAGATGTATTGTAGGAAATTAGCAAAATCGTATAGAAGCATTATGATTATAATTACGTTTTTTCGCATGTTTTCCGAGCGAGCCGATAGCTTCTGGCCGCAGCGTATTCCAGACTTTATAGACATACAAATTAAGTATAAAATTGCCCTTGCGGTAAAATTACTTTCGATATAGCGCCTTAATGCTTCGTTCGGAGATTCTAGGAATTGTCATTGTATTGTTGTTTATCTATTGTTGTCGCGAACTCGCGATCACCGATGCTCGCGCGGGGCTTTAGGGGTTAATTAATATTTTGTACAAATAAAATTATATTATTTATCCCCAAATTGTATTAGCTTGATTTGAAATAGATTTCTGAAGAAATAAAGATATATTCCAGCAATACCACCACTACACTTAGGAGTCGAATTTTTTGCTGCATTATGCCTGTTGCAAAGTAAGCTGTAGATGCATATTATGTATAGGCATAAAAGGTTGAAGGAGTTTAATAACCAATTAATATCAGAAATCTACATAATATCCATATCCATACTAATATTATAATTGCGAAAGTGTGTCTGTCAGTCTGTTTGTTATCATTTCACGCCCAAACCGCTGAACCGATTTGGCTGAAATTTGGTATGGAGATTTTGGAGTCCCGGGACAGGACATAGGATACTTGTTATACATCAGCGATTGACGAATTTAGGCACAACGGAGTTGCGGGAGTCATCTAGTAATAATATAATAATTAATAATAACACAAATCTATTGTCTACGTCATAATACTATTATGAAGCCTTGGGGGAGGCCTACGTTCAGGAACGGTAGACTTATGAACGTACCTCGACCGCGACGATGCCGATGGCGACAGCTCCGGTCACCAGGCCGAAGGTGCTGAAGAAGGACTGGATGACGTCGTTGCAGGAGGAGTAGGCGTTGATGATGGTGCAGGGGGTGGAGGCGCAGCAGCTCTGCGGTAGCACCAGGTTCTGGTAAGAGCTGGCGCCGGCCGGACCGCAGCACTTCAGCTGGAAGTGAGGATATGCGGTTAGTGTGATGGCTGATTTGTGTAAGTGCGCTACGGTGGATTTTTTATATCCTTGTGAATTCAGCAGTCTTACCCCCGAAACTGATACTATTTTGATTTACGAGTCTGATTAGTTCCAAATTGAGCCGCAGCACGATCGTGCGCTAGTATGGCTGTCCGGAGCGGGAAAAGCCGTTGTGATCGAATTAGTTCTTAATTGAATCGCAGTACGAATTTGCGCTGCCATATATTATGTCGTAACTCGGAAGTAGCAAAAGCTATGAGATTGAGCTGATTCTATTCTGATTGTGTCGAGAGTAAGTAAGGCAGCTGATCCGGAATTTTTTACAACCTTGCACACCAGCGTGGCAAACGAGGACAATTTGCAAGTGTGACTCGTAATAATTTCAGTCATAAGTAAAGTTAAGAAAGACGCGAAGTTTATGATAATAAGTTCCAGCAATCCAACATCAGAAGTTAAGTACTACTACAGTAATTGATTCAGAGGCAAGAAGGCGTGGACTTTTGTATTCTTTTTTAAATAAATTTTGCTCTTTCAGCGCTGCTACTTTTACAGCGAACTCTATACACGGGTTTGATTCACGCCCTAAAATATTATCACTTAGTTTAGTTACACACCCAGCATTGTTTATGGTTACCTACATCTCTCTCAACAATGTTACTACCGATTGTTCCAACTCGTGGAATGCCTGTTGGTCCTTGGCGAAGGCTTCGTTCAGCCACCTGGGCACCTCTTCCAGGAAGCTGTCGAGGTTCACGAAAATCAGCACCGCCAGGGTTATCTTCAGCACCATCAGCACCAACATGAAGATTGAGTACTGGAATTGGAATACATGAAGTTTACAAACTATTAAATAACAAGACCATTAAATTTGTGGGAATAAACGTGGTCTATACTTAAGCTAAGGAAAATCTTCCAACCGAGCAAGGTTTTATGCTCGGTCAGGCCGGAAATACTGCTAGTCACAGACCACAGTTCGTTCCAGAGTTTTACAGTGTGCAGCAGAAGATTACGCGAAATACGGTGGCAGACTGCCACTCGTCAATGAGGTAATGAGGATAGTATATTTTTCGCGTGGAACGATGGCGAAAAGACAGGAGGTGTAATTCCGAACAATTCCTCGGAATATTAACTGAATAAGGTACTGACCGTGACCAGCATGCAGTTGCTCTCCCGCACCGCGCCGCAGCAGCCGAAGAACGCGATGACGAAGACGACGGAACCCAGCACGATGGCGCTGATCGACGTCATCTGCAGCAACTGGTTCTGCTCCATGAAGCTAACCACCGCGGCCACCTTCAGCTCCACAGCGATGCCGATGCCCAGCAGCGCAAGTCCCGCTAGCTGAAACACCAAGAGTTACGCTCAAAGTCTTCTCTTTTATAAAATTTGGTTTTAGGCACTAATAAAATACAGTCAACTTGCACTTATTTCACTATAATATTTATTGAATTAAGTTTTAATTAAATACGCGACCGGTTTTAGCCGACTTAAAAAAAGGCGGTTATCAATTTGACTTCACTGCCCGTATGTATGTAATGTTTCCAGAACTGCCTAGTTTTCGTATATGCTAGTCTATATAAGCGTCTGAACAAATGTGCAAATTTCAAAACTCTATGTATGTATGTATGATTATATGTTTGTGTTCGCATATCTCCGGAACTACAACTACGATTTAAATAATTATTTTTTTGCTGTATTAGTTATTGTTCAACTTAGGGAATACTGCAAGTTTCATCAAAATCGTATCGTAGTTTTTCAGATAGGAAATCTTTATCGTACAATATTTTTGAAGTCGGTTTTATTTATTAAAATCTATTAAAATATTATTATTTTATATATCCATTCTTTGTACATATTCCCTATTAAAGTACGTAAAGTGAGAAAGAGCTAAGAAAAAGAAGAAGCTTCTTCTCCTATTTTTTTTAAGTAAAGTTATTTAATTTCTGATCTCATTGTTCTTTGACCCAAGTCTTTACTAAAATGACTTCCCGAATTTAGGATATTATGTGGCCTATACTCTTTAAAGCGTCCGTGGCTTATTGGGTAAACCTTTGGTTCGCACTCGCAGAGGGTGCAGGTTCGATCCCGGGTGGAGGCGTGTACCAATGAGACATTTTCAGATCTCAAGTACATAATACGGACGCTCGTACGGTGAAGGAAAACATCGTGAGGAAACCCGCACATAGTTGGTCCCAGACGTATTGACTAGTTCTTGCCTCTGGACTAGGCCGACTATGTTGCGAGAATGCCGTATGTGCTTGGGCAAATTTACAGGCATTTAAAATCTTGTCCCAGACACTACTAGTATTTGAGGAGTGGCTACTTCGCTCTGAAAATACTGTATAAATCATCCACAATGGATGCAAATGCCTAGTTTTTTTTATACTCTTTAAATTAGGATTCATTTAGTATTTAGTGACAATGTGTCATATTTTATTTTAACATCCGGACTTGCCGCTAAAAGTATTAGTTCATACATATTCTGTGTAACCAACGCACCTACTTCGATAACTGATTAGATATGATAACGTCCGCAATGCTGTGTTAATGTGAATAAAGTAACAACTACCCTAAGTACATTTCCTGTAAAATAATCCTTGTGCTAACAACATAAGGGTTACATAGACAGACAAACGTGCAATTTAACCGTCGCGTCGTGTCTGTTAACGCCTACAATGAACACCCAGTACATTGATACTAATACGGATGTAAAAAAATGCGGATGGAGCATTACACTTTAAAGAGGTGAAGCATGCAAGGTACGACAATTTAGTATGTACACGTGACCGACACTCACACACGCAACTAGGTACTACAACCGCTGTCATTGTACATTGAGTGACGGCGCCAATGACACGCACACATCCTACACGGGCGGCCATTACTATGCTTCACTCGGGATTAGACAAGGTTACGTCCGTATTTTTTTAAGTCCGTGGAGACCAATATAAAAGTGTATCTGTCTGTCTATTACCTCTTCACGCCCAAACCTCTGAACCGATTTTGCTGCGGTATGGAGATACTTTGAGTCCTAGCCAGGAAACATCTAGATTCTAGACTCTAGAGCTTAACCGATGGTCCGCGGACCACTGGTGGTCCCTAAATGCATTCCAAATGGTCCGCGAAGCCATCCTAATAATACGTGAGAATTCAGAAGTTAGTAAAGTGAAAAATAAAATCTGTAACTTTTAGATTTTTGCCAAACGAAAAAATGAGTGCTAATAATTATAAAGTTGTGCTTATTGTCTTTATCAAACAACCCTTAATTTAGGTAAACCAACAAGGTGGTCCCCGGCAAGACAAACATTCGGTAAGATGGTCCCTTATGACTAAAAGGTTAAGAACCACTGCTCTAGATAATACTTTTGCGCGATAAACGAATTTTGGGGCAACAGAGTTGCGGTCATCTTGACTTATAGTTTGTTTCAATGCAAGCAAGCTTTACAACCAATTATAAGTAATTCAAAGGAGGTATATAAACAACATGAGATATTATTCAAATTCAAAAATTCAAATTATTTAAAAGCATACAATAATTTACAATAGTATAAAAGCTAGGTAGCGTACATCACGTCGTCTAATCCCATGCTAAGTAAAACTTGTGTTATGGCAATCAGACTAATCAATATTAGGTATGCAATATCTGCTGTTATACAAAAATGTTGTATTTATACGAAAGTGTCTAAAACATCAACAAATGTCTGTATTTTACATCTGCCAACTACTGAATGTTTTCGAATGGAGACAATACGATGGCAGGGTTTGGTATGAAACATTCTTCTTCAACATCTAGATCCATCACCACTGTTGTAAGTAGTAATTAAACTTAATGACGCCCGCAACTCCGTTGTTTCCTTTGTCCTTTCCCGGGACTCAAAATATTTCCATACCAAATTTCAGCAAAATCGGTTTAGTGATTTGGGCGTGATAGGTAACAAACACACACAGTTTTGCCCATGATAGCGGACATGCCACAAATTGCTTGACTTGGCTGGGACACAAACGTAGCTCCAGAGTCCAGATTCATTTCTATAATCTATAGGTTTATGATCCAACAAAAATCGTAAAAAAACACATTCGTCCTAAAACAATATTATGAATCGATAAGTAAAACTCTTATCTGAAACAAAAATATAATTTTACTCACCGCAAAGAACAAATTCGCGAAGAAAAGTATGTATTTCACCAAAAATTCACCGCACCCCATTTTGATTTTGTTTGTGCACTCCGGAAAAATAAAAAAATACGTGGGTTTAGCACGGCGTTCTTATAACTTGTGAATTATCCAGTATATTTTCTTATCTGCTTGTTGTGGAGGGTACATAGATAATACTGATAAGAGCTGTGCGGTTTCGCTGCACACATTAGCACCTTTTCCTTGACATAAAGATCACTTTGAATTTTTGTCGGCAATGATTTTCATTTAACTATGGCCAATATTTTTCATCAGGCGCTGAGATCAGCTACACTTAATACATTCTTTGTATATTAACTACTAGCTGTTGCCCGCGACTTCGTCCGCGTGGACTTCAGTTTATAGCGCGCGGTGTCAATAAAATTGATGTCAAATTTAAAAGCTTTTTAAAACCCTGGTACCCCTTAAATCAAAATACCCAAACACAGCTGTGCAGTGTGCACATAATATTTCATTTTTAACAAATTTACGTATTTTCACTCCCTTAAAACCCCCTTTTCGAGTTAAAAAGTAGCCTATGTCCTTTCTCAGGCTTTAGACTATCTGTGTACAAAATTTCATTACAATCGGTTCAGTAGTTTTGGCGTGAAAGCGAGACAGACAGACAGACAGAGATACTTTCGCATTTATAATATTAGTATAGACTACCGACCCGCCCCGGCGCGGCGTCGCACGGGTATAAAATAATATAGCCACTGAAAAAATTATTAAAATCGATAGCCTATGATTTTTCACGTGGTCTACTTCATATCTGTGCCAAATAACATAAAAATTGCTCCAATAGTTCGCGTGATAAGCCCTTTCAAATAATTTCTGTTTTTTCCACATTCTCCTATTAGTCTTAGCGTGATAAAATATAGCCTATAGCAAGGCTGCTCAACCTTTTTTACAGTGGGGCCAAACGGTGGATTCCCACATGTATAACGGGCCATTAAATATAATACCAATCAAACTTCAATGGGTTATACAGGGTGCAATTAAACTTTCCTGCCAAATTTTGATATATTGATCCTTGGTAAAAATAAAAATACACGTATTTTTACTTTTATAGTCACTCAGTACGAAAATGTTGAGAAATAGCTTCCGAAAGTTATCCTAAAAAACACTACAATCAATGGACACGATGCGTCGGCCGCGCGCGACATGTCCCCGCGCGCGCGCCTCGCCCCGCACACCCCCTCTCATTCCCCCGCGCCTCGAGTGACCATTCTGCAACGATTTTAAATGGGATAAAATAAGTCATTGAAAAAAAAACCACCCAATTTTGGTTAAATAGACTCTCCTAATGATACCTAAGCCCTGGAAAAAATTTGGCAGGAAGGTTTAAATGCACCCGTATAAGCAAATTTTAGCATACATTTATTTTTTTAAATTAATGAGATTTTTGCAGTTGTATGTATTTTAACAACTTATTTATGTTGGGTGATAAATCTGATGTTGACAGTAGCAACAAGTCAGAAATATGTTGCTCAGTTAATAATGTGCGGCTCATAATATAATAATAAGTTGACATACTTATGGTTGACATTTTATAAAATAAATTAATGTGTTTATGTCATGTTCATCGAGAGTTTTGAGAAAATGTAAAATAAAGTAAAAAATAGAAATATCATATTTCTATATCTATATATATACTTAATATAAAACAAAGTCGCTTTTTTCCCTCATGTCCCTTTGTTCCCTTTAATCTTTAAAACTACGCAACGGATTTTGATGATTCTTTCAGTGTTAGATAGCCCATTTATTGAGGAAGGCTATAGGCATTGAGATGTATGGAGTTGACACCGCAACGCAGTGCTTGGTCACATTCAAGAGACGCTATATAGCCGCAGTACACTTAGTCGGCCGCGAGCTCTTCTGCGCACTTGACGTAAGTATGACAATCATGAAAAAACAAAATAAAAGTCACAAAAATGCCTTGGTGTGTCTTAGGATATTGTAAAAATAATTCCAAAAACACTTCCAAATGCGACGGCATAACATTTCATCAGTTAGTATTCTTATTTCATTATTTTCAATTAAAATACGAACATTCAATTACTAGGCGAAGACGCGCGCCATTTCGCATTGCCATAGAGTAGTAGATTCAGAGGGGAATGTAGGCAGAATACAGATATCTATGATGAGACGACGATGAATGAAGTATTCACGTAGACGAGTTTGTATTTTGGTAATAATATAAATACGGTATTACGTATACATTATACATGCGTACATTATAATTGTATATAAGTAATTTGAATTTAGTAAGTATGTAATGGACTTTGGATCCATACTTATTATAATATAATTATTATAAATGCGAAAGTGTTTCTGTCTGTCTCTCTCTGTGTCTGTTACATCTTCACGCCTAAGCCGCTGTAACGGCTTTGCAAAATTTTGTTATGTAATACTTTGGTTTTTGACCGACTTCCAAAAAAGGAGGTAATACGTTTGGCTATATGCATCCTCTATCAGTTGTATCACGGGGAGTGCTCTGAGGACCATCCCATCACCTTGTGGCGGTCTTCCACCATGCATTTTTCGCGTAATTTTCTTCCGCGCACTGCAAAACTGTGGAACGAACTATCGCCAGAAGCATTTTAAGAAGAAGGCATATTCCCACGCATCTGCAGCTCTTCTGACGTTACGAGTGCCCATGGGCGACGGTTGTTGCTTTCCATCAGGTGACCCGTTTTCCCCGTTATTTTATACTAGATGTTCCGCGCGGCTTCGCCCGCGTAATTTAAGAATGTCACGGAAGCCGTACATTTTTCCGCAAAATAGAAACTTTTGTCCTTTCACGTGGTCTATTCTTCATGTATGCCAAATAACATAAAATTGCTCCAGTGGTTCGTGAGATAAGCCCTATAAAATAATTTCCCCCGTTTTTTCACATTTTCCTCTATTTATTCGCTCCTATTAGGTTTAGCGTGATAAAATATAGCCAATAGCCTTTCTCGATAAATGGGCTATCTAACGCTAAAAGAATTTTTCAAATCGGACCAATAGTTTCTGATATTAGCGCGTTCAAATAAGTCCTTTCAAATAATTTAGCCCGTTTTTTCAACATTTTCCTCAATTTCTTCGTTCCTATTAGTTTTAGCGTAATAAAATATAGCCTATAGCCTTTCTTGATAAATGGGCTATCTAACACTGCAATAATTTTTCAAATTGGACCAGCAGTTCCTGAGATTAGCGCGTTCAAATAAGCCCTTTCAAATATATTTCCGTTCGGTTTTTTCCACATTTTTCTCTATTTCTTCGCTTCTATTAGTCTTAGCGTGATAAAATATACCCTATAGCCTTCCTAGATCCCGTTTTTTCTACAATTTCAACTATTTCTTCGCTTCTATTAGTTGTAGAGTAGAAAAATATTTCCTTTTTCTTCGCTCCTATTAGTTGTATAGTAGAAAAATATAGCCTATAGCCTTTCTCGATAAATGAACTATCTAACACTGACAGAATTTTTCAAATCGGACCAGTAGTTCCTGAGATTAGCGCGTTCAAATAAGCCCTTTCAAATATATTTCCGTTCGGTTTTTTCCACATTTTTCTCTATTTCTTCGCTTCTATTAGTCTTAGCGTGATAAAATATACCCTATAGCCTTCCTAGATCAATGGGCTATATAAAACTGAAATAATTTTTAAAATCGGATCAGTAGTTCTTGAGATTAGCGCGTTCAAACAAACAAACAAACTCTTCCGCTTTATAATATTAGTATAGATAAAAAATCTAATTAACTTCTATGTCCTTGAGAAATCGTACTTGATGTCGATTAGTGAAAAAACCGTGTAGATTTAGCGACTTGTAGTTGACTTAAAAGTTGAATTTCACTTAACTATTTTTAACTGAAATCCAATTCTTTAGTCACGCAGAAATAAAAGAAACTTTGTTTGTATTCCCCTATTTTAGATGAGCCGCCATATTGGATGTAGAATGACATTACATTCGTTTTCGAGTGATTCTCAAAAAGTTCTTTCATTTAATATCCATACTGTTATTATAGGACGGCATAGAAAATACCTATTCCGCTATCTTTGATGGTCGGCCGTTTTATATTTTATTTATAGTGATGTCACATACTGTATCGTGCATTGTCATTTAAACCAAACGTGTATACAAAATTTCAGCTCAATCGGTTAAAATATTATATGTACATACAAACTTACTCCGAAATTGAGTTCAACAATTCCACCCGAACTTACATAATAATGTAAATAACTAAATAATAATATACAGAGCAAGTTAAATAAAAGCTTTTAATAATGTTTAGTAAAAATATTTCTTTTATTTTATCCACTTTCAAATAGAGTCTGCGTTTATTCGAGTGTAGGCACAAAACTTTGTCACTTCTGCGGTACTGATCTATATCACCGCCCCGCCTCTCACTCCGCTCATTCTTCAAGTGCGACATGTTTTTTGTTGGCAATAGCAACTCCATACATCTCAATGGCTATAGGCTATATTTTATTACGCTAAGACTAATAGGAGCGATTGCGAAGAAATAGAGGAAAATGTGGAAAAAACGGGGAAAATTATTTGAAAGGGCTAACATGAACGCGCTAACCTCAGGAGCTACTGGTCCGATTTGAAAAATTATCTCAGTTTCTCAGTCTCAATTGGTACCTATCAAAAGAAGAAGATAAGTTTTTATGTAGTTTTGGATCAACATATTATGTCTGTGAAAAAGTGTTTTCAGACCTTAATTATGTTAAAAATAAATATCGCACATCCTCAGGTTTACACTAACATCTTGTATACACGTCTGTCGTCTGCGTGACACACAAAATATTATACGTTATATGATAATAGATGACGCCCGCAACTTCGTTGCACCAAAATTCGTTTATCGCGCGGGAACCGTACATTTTTCCGGGATAAAAGTATCCTATGTCCTTTCCCGGGACTCAAAGTATCTCGATGCCAAATTTCAGCGAAATCGGTTCAGCGGTTTGAGCGTGAAGAGGTAACAGACAGACAGACAGACACACTTTCGCATTTATAATATTAGTATGGATATGCTTACGTAGTGAGAATCCCCAGTTATGTATCCAAACCAGTTTAACTAAAATGCCAACAGTCGGAAGACCCATTCTCACCTATTCTGGTTTTCCCACCAACACCCAACATGGAAAACTCTACGTCATATTACAAATGTTACGTAAAAAACCCCATTCAATTGAGAAAATTCATTTTCCCATAAAAGGTGTTGATGATCTGTAACTATTAAGCAAGTATTTAATGAGTTAGCAATTTGTTAAATTAATTATTATTAGTTGTCGATGAAAAATGATTATCTTATAACGTGAACATTTGTAAGTACTTAAGATTGAACGAAGCAGACTTGAAGGGTCTAACTAAACACACTAGGCTGAATTACGCCGGCGTAATTTACGTGGCCGAAATTACGTTCAGCCGCTTACGTCTGATGCGACACACTATAAATTACGCGAAGAGCCGAAATTTCGCGGCGTAATTTCCGTTGCGGAACGCGCGCGTGAGTATTTAAAATTCTAAGATGTAATGTGTGCGTTAACGCTTTGGAGATAAGGTTGGATTTGCTATGTTCGGTTTTGATAATTCCGTCGCGTATAGTGTGTTGCTATACAAAACATTACCGCCGAATCGCTGCCGAACTTTACGCTCGACTCGGCTCGACGGAAATTCGGCTCGCGACGGAATTTCGGCGTAGTCTGTCTGTCTGTCTGTCGCGCTCCGTCCGTATTTTGTATGCGTTTGATACGCGGCGTAAACACGGCGGAATTTACGTCGGCGTAATTCAGCCTAGTGTGTTTAGACACTAAGGTTATTGAAGTCTCAGTAATAGGGTCCCGTTTTCACCCTTTGGGTACGGAACCCTAAAAATGTTATCGCGGTCGCGTGCGACCGCTTGGGGCTTGAGAGGCTAAAGCACAAATCAATAGGCATGATTGTTTTTCCGTAAAGTGTACCACAAAATGTACGGGTTGTGGGATCTATGGTGGGATATACTACTGGGATAGTTAGATACTAATTGAGTTTTTTTCAACGAAAACTCATATAATGCAAAAGTCACAAAATTCTACTAAAAATATACTAAGAACACCGACAAGTGATTCCTAATAAATTATGTAAATCAGATGATTAAGAGTTGAACATACTGTCTGCGGTGTATATTATGCTACCAAAATTAAAACCACCACACCCGTAGACCGTAGTAAATCCTCTCAATGTAGCAACACCTTTCCAAATTAGTTGCTTAATATGTAGAGATCATTATGCTACCGAATTACAAAACATGCGTGCCTAGCCAAATCGTGTGGGAACTGTGCCATCATCATTTAGACGTACAGTGATTTCTTTATAGCTATCAACTCGTTACAAGTGAATGAAACCAAACAAAATACCAGTGAGTGGCGTCTACAGCGTAGACCCGCGCGCACGCGTTTCTCGCCGAAAATTATTCATAAATAAAAGTTTTTATTTAGTGCAATAAAGTGTGAATATGAGTTCACCGAATTCTCGTAACGGACCGAGGTTAGACTTGAATGCTGTCGAGATGGTGTTCGGAACCCCTACATCTCCTGTCAACAGACTTGATACTCATCTCATAGCCAACGAGAGGACAAGAATGGAACCTGTGAGTAACCTATGAGAAATTATAATTAATGAATCATATGAATAAACTTTATTCACAAAACAAATTAACAAAAATTCACATAAGTATAAATACTACAAATATTACGTCTTCTTATTTAATTAGCTACAAAAGTGTAAAGCTGTAGCGCAGCTAATTATGCCTTACAAATTATGTTGCTGAAAATCTCTATCATATCTATTATTATTGGCCTAGTAATTACCTTGTAATTATTGAAGTATTTTTATAATAAAATAATCCCCAGGATGAAAAAGCGATGGACTAAAACTAGATTAAAATGCCATAGTTGGAACAATTTTATAAAAGAGTTAAGAGAGGATATAGGTGAAGAGCATATCGAGAAAAACTATCATTGGTTCTATTTTAACCAACTTCCAAAAAGGAGGAGGTTATAATATATTCGGCTGTGGATATATTATTTTTTTAGCTATGTTTTTGTCAAATTAAAGAGTTTTAAGCTAGTATTTTCCCGAGTGAGAAAAATAATTGAATTGTAAAATTGTAAGAAATCCGTGAGAAGTTGTGAGAAACTCGTAAGAAATTCCGAGAAACCTTGAAGCATCAAGCAGACAACTCTTTGTTTAATTGAGTACATAGCCATTTATGTATAAAATATATTGCGCTGTTGAGCTGTTCATAAATTATTGTACTTCACAGGTCACATAGATTTACTGTTGAAGTAGATAACTTTTTATTTTCTTTTTATCATGTTGTTACTAAAACAAAATATTTTAAATACGATAACTTGAATTTTTTATTACAAAAACTAGATGACGCCCGGAAATCCTTTGAAACCGTACCTTTTTCCGGGATAAAAAGTGTCATAATATTATGTCTTTGCCCGGGACTCGAAAGGGGATACCAAATTTCAGCAAAATCGGTTCAGCGGTTTGAGCGTGAAGAGGTAGCAGACAGACTTACAGACACACTTTCCCATTTACAATATTATAAGAATGAATAAATAAAATTTTAATAATTCAATGCGTTTCCTATTCAAAAAGCTATTGGACCTTCAAGCACGCGATTTCGTTGATGTCTTTTTAACCCCCGACCGATACACACCCTCCGTAGTCAAAATTTTGATGTGCCCTTTTCAGTATCTATAGCTAATGCAAACGGATGAATCATTTTGATAATTATAGTATTTAAGAGATTATTAGATCAAAAATGTTTTTATGACATGCAGAAGTTGAATAGGCATCTCGTTTTTAGGAATCTCTATGGTAGCAACAAGCAAAATTTTGCATATTTTAGCACTATACAAGTTTTCCTTTAGCGCAGTGATCAATAAAATACACCAACAGAAAGGAACTTGTTTCCGTAGATATCAAGTTATGTGGTACTTCCGTAGTAAATCGTCAACAAGGCCACCTTATTGTTGGTCGTATGACTTGTTGAGTTTAATGGCCTATGGTTGCGCAAAGCCAGTGTTTGTTACGAAAACCGTCCAAATATGTATTTAACACAATTAGCACCTCAATACTCACGTCTCAGCTAGAAGCTCAGTGATGTCTTTTTCAGTGATACAATACTTAGCAATCGATGCTTACGTTATTTTTAACCGACGCGACGCAGAGGAGATTTCTCAATTCGATCGCATACATGATATAACTCTACATTTTTCTCAGAAATGTTTGATCACTAAATTATAATTTTTTCTCACCTTCGGGCGGAAAACGTCAATTTTATTCCCGCTGCGCTTACCGATGTTGCCGTTTTCCGCCTCCGTCGATGAGAAAAATAGTATACGCACCATGGGCAGTAAATAAGAAAGCCATCACATGTTACATGTGATCTGAGACATTTTTTGTTTTCCTACCGTAGGTGTGTAATGTACCTAATCTACCTTCACTTTTATTCTAATAAATTCTACTCAACTTCTGAAATTGAGTAGCCAAATCTTAAATTTGTCACTTGCGCATTGCGGGTTGTAGTCATATTTTTTTTCGTAATTATAGAGGTACAAGTATTTCACGATATCTTTATTACACAATCTTGTTATTTAGTTAACATAAAATTATTAGACCTTCAGGCCCCGCGCGAGCACCGGTGATCGCGACAACAATAGAATACAATAGCAATTCCTGGAAATTCCGACTGAAGTATTAATGCGAAAGTATTGTCTGTCTTCCTATTAAATAAATAAATAAATATTACCTCTCCACGCTTCTTTTCAGTTCTGAATAAAGACGCGGTAAAGTTCGGTACAGCAAAATATATACAGCAAGTTAAAATTTACCTGTCAGTTATCAGTAGGCTATGTCCAATAGCACATTACATATTATTATTTCTAAGTTAATTCGAAATATTTCGTTGCATTTTTAGCTGGTTAGCTCGGAGTTGTTTTAATTAAGTTTTTTCTTGGCGTGGCGTGCAGCCATTTTCATATTAACATTCATGAGTATTCGAATATGAAAGTGTACCGAGGAAAAATCCCCGCAATCATATTAATACATTATACAGCATGCATTCTTGACAAATTGACAATAATATATAGGTACATACCTAAAAAGATTGACAAATGATTTGGAGAAAAGTTTATTAACCGACTTCCAAAAAGGAGGAGGTTATAATATGTTCTTTGTAGAGTTGAATCACTGGAAGGAAAGTTAATTTTGAATGATGAAACTCTTTCTCTTTCTTGAAATGATTTGAAATGCTTGGCGAACGGGGACGACGTAGAAGTTTTTAGGGTTTTGTAGTTTAGTTTCGAACCCCTTATCTTTCCGTCCCTTCTTTGGCTTATCGTTAAAAGTGTCGTCGTTTTATTAAAAAAATCATCCTCTAGGGCAGTGGTTCCCAATCTTTTGCAGCCTGCGGCGCAGTTACACGTCGCAATATTTTGTCACGGCGCGGCGGCGCGGCGCCCTACTCTACCTAGCTAATAAAAAAGATGCCATAAATAAACGCACTTAATGATTACATTTAGGTTAAGCAGGCAAATAATAATAAACAGATATTGAATAATTTACCTGTTTTATGTACAAAGTATTATAATTATTAATTTTATAATATACTAGATGACGCCCGCAACTTCGTTTATTTATTGCCAAAATTCATTTATCGCGCGGGAACCGTACCTACATTTTTTCGGGATAAAAAGTATCCTATGTCCTTTCCCGAGACTCAAAGTATCTCCATACCAAATTTCAGCGAAATCGGTTCAGCGGTTTGAGCGTGAAGAAGTAACAGACAGACATACACACAGACAGACAGACGGACAGACGGACAGACAGACACACTTTCGTATTTATAATATTAGTATGGAAGTATGGATTTTGTGGGACGCATACTTTGGGAACCCCTGCTCTAGGGTTAAATACGTACTTCTAGCATTTATGTTTTCCGACTTCGGCAAAAGAGAGTTCAGTCCCATTTATAGAAGTTGTCTGAATTTGTTAGTGTCGTTGACCTCTATTATAATTTATGTTCAGCCAAGGTTACGATGCCGTCTGGCAACGTAAATAATAATTAAGGGCATTCCCTACGGAGATTCCGTAATTTACCGTATTTAAAAACCTTATAAGCTCATAATCTGAAAGCTACAAAGTTATAATAAAAATACAGCAATAATCTTCAGTATATCAACATTCCTTTTCCCGTTTTAAATTTTCTATTTTTGTTTAATATATTAATGATATCAGCTTCCAAAGTAAAACCGATTTATTAAAATTCAAGCATATATTCAGCATCTCCTTAGTATTTACAAATTACTTTTATTTGAAACCCCGTTTTAATTTTTTTTAGGTCAATTTTGAACTAAGATAAGTAAAAATAATAGGGTTTTGGTGCGATCTCGGCAACGCGGCAAATATATGGCCAAGGTCGTTTGCTCGGGGGACGGCCTTAAGTACTTACGTTTTTGTTGCTCGACAGGTTTTTGTCAATTCTAGCTAAATTCCAACACTAAGTACTTTTTATTTGTCATGCTCTTTATTGCACTATAGTATTCTTGTATTTTAAATTTTCTGCACAATATTCATTTGTCTTGTATCATTTTTAGTCTATCTGCTATAATCACATTACTGAATACTAAAAGAAACTTCTGTCTATCTTTCGCCAGCGAACATATTTAAAAGGACTCAACGGATTTTCCGAAAGGAATCCAATCCTTCTCAGTCAAAATCCAGGTTTGGGCAAGGTCACGCCAAACCCAATTTCATTATACTGGTTCCGAATCAAGTTCACAAAAACTTTCTGATCGCGTCTGCGATCTGCACCTTTCGGTGAGTAAAATAATCAACTTTTTCGTATCGTCCACAAAATCGAATGTTTAACAAAATACTTCTGATGTTACTACAATGAAAAAAACGTGGTACAGAATATTTTACAAAGACATCAATTATTTAAACGTTTGTGCCCCGATTTGCCGTTTGGACTAGGATATGGCCGAAGCATTGCGCAAGGGCGCAGTTATAGAAGTTCGTACAGGGCGCAAAAAAGGCTATTTACGGCACTGTCGAAGATCGGTTAAGACAGATACGGTGTTTCGAAAAAAAAGTACAAGTTTCGGCAAAAAAGTACAGTTACGGGTAAACCTGCTTGTTGCTATCAGCATCAAACTGCCACGATTACATTTTTTTCCCCAGTGTTCATAATTACAGAGTATAATAGTTATAATACAGGAACCACTTTCCTGACATTTAAGTGGGGTCCCCAAATTATTACCCATTAGTCACGTGCGAAATAATTGTGTTAACTACATAATTATATACAGGTTTTGTCCACCGTGACCGGTACAAACAATTAAAATAAGGAAACAACGTCCACTGCACTTACCTACCGGCTACCATTACCTGTAAAGCTATTTAAAATAATTTGGACGTTTTTAAACAACTATAAATAGGCACATTGAAATTTACAGTCTAGAGACTCACTCTAGCCCATTGCTTTTTAAAGAGAGCAGCAGCTAGTGACCCAAGTATCCAAGATTTTGTACATACATAGACAAATAGACACACAGACACGTAAAACTTATAACACTGTTATGGATTTTGTCGGGGGGTTAAAAAAGATAAGTAACCGAGTATGACTGTTCAATTTAAGTTTGTATTAAGTTATAAACAATGATATTATTAAGTGTGAACTCGTAAGTATATTATCACATGCTTAGGCACATAAAGATTTCATTACTTACGTCATAATATTCCAAGCAGTCAGACACGACTCATAAAGACTATAACTAGTTTATGTTACTATTAGCTTGTACCTACTATTATCAATTCGGTGCAAAAACTTAATAAATAATTATTATAAATTATAGAACTTACATAATGTACAAAATTATAAAGTTGTTCTAATAATTACTATAAAATATATTACTAAAATATAAAACAGAGGGAGAATAATAAAAAAAGAAAGAAAGACTATATATAAAAAACTAAATCTAAGTCGGAGGCTGCGGGCAATGTACCCAAGAGGCTGGCAGCATTACCTCGCTGTATCGCAAGACTGATACGTTGGCCGAGGTAAGCGCCAGCTCTGGGATCGTTAGTTTTCTCAACCAGTCTTTGGGATAACTCCTTGAATAGTAGTTTGGCACCAGGGCCCCACGGGCCCAGGGTCTCAACCCCGAAAGGTACAAAAAAGTAATCACTCCCCAGTACTTCATACTTTCTTCTTTTGTTTGTCTCCGCTTGTGCCGCCGCAGCTCCCGCCTCTCTCGCCTTCTGTGCTATTATAATGTGTGTTAACTGTATATTATGTATTACATACCTACATACAAAATTAATTTACCAGACTACTTAGTATTTAGCTGCCTAGTTATCTGTTAATAGTTTTTATTCGATCTGCTTCTCCACAAATTGTATAGTATGTGTAATGCACACGTTGCCTAGACCTGCTCTGTTTAGCTACTAAGTAAACCAATATAATTATTAGCCTAATTTTATTTTATTGAAGTAAATTAACATCCGACACAAACAAAATTAAATAAAACTATAGCTTTTGAAGAGTTATCATCTCGACTTGAAAGAATTTCAAGTCGTCAATAAAAATTTGCTCTGACTTATTTCTGAGTTTTCTCTATGAAATTAGTAAGCTTACTAATTAATATTTAAGTGGTTGGTTAATCTTGATTCTTGTATGACTTTTAATTTTTTTTTGTTCTCGACTTGAAAGAATTTCAAGTCGTCAATAAAATTTTGCTCTGACTTATTTCTGAGTTTTCTCTATGAAATTAGTAAGCTTACTAATTAATATTTAAGTGGTTGGTTAATCTTGATTCTTGTATGACTTTTAATTTTTTTTTGTCAAAAGCTAGTCATAACAAAATATAGTGCTATCTATATAAAATTAAAAAAACTCTATGCCGATACAGAAAACTATAAAATAGTTTTGCAAGATTGTGTATCTCACCGGAAGTCTTCTTTTACATCTATTTTAATCGCAATGAAAATGTTTCGGAACCTCTATGACTATGTACTATTATTGTAACAAATGATAATTATTATTAGTAACCTACGTTTTTTGTGAGTTGAATAATCATTAGTCATATTTACAATGAGCATCCCCTAATATGGATGGCCAAGGTTGAGTTTGTGAAACTCATCGATCAAAAGTCGCTCAGATGGTAAAACACTTACAGATCCTCTAGTTTTGCATCTTGCAACTATATATTACCTTTTTTCCGAGAGATCTAACTTATACAGGGTGTAATAAAACAAAATTATAATAGTTTTAGGTATGTATGAGTTCTTTATATATTATAGAGTTCACTGTGAAAGTCGCAGCGCTAAAAGTGATACTTTTTTATTACAGTATTATTTTGTTTATGTAACTGCTGACGGTGTTGATATTAAGGTGACGCCGCGTTAAAGTAAGAAACCGTGTTGGATATGTTTTAGATTGCTTGTTTTCTATGAGAGGCCGGGCCGGCCTCTCATAGAAAACAAGCAATGGAACAGCAAAAAATGGAAAGGGCATAAGCAACAAAATGGTTTTTGTCGCGTAATTTAAAAACCATAAATACATTTCATATAAGCTATGCACATATTAAAGTGTATGCTTCAACCAATTTATGTACAAATTTTGGAACCTTAAATCACTCTACTCTGTTGGAAAAATAGGAATCCCTTTTTTTACAGAGGTCTTTTCGATTGATAATTCTGTGTTATAAAAGTTGTCCAATCGTGTTATGCTATGGGCAATTCAAAGACAAAGACATGATGAATACTGACAATGAACTTTAGTTTCTTAGCTTTAGTCATTGCTGAGAAAAATCGGCATCGCTACAGCCAAATTATCAAGGCGTCGCCTTAATCCTTCAAGCCCCATACCGAGCACCGGTGATCACGACTACAATAGAATACAATAGCATTTCCAAGAATCCGCGATCGAAGGATTAAGGCTAATTACTACAGATAATAAATAGCTAAACAGTATTTTTATATAAATAAAGTTAGTATAAATAATACTAACGATGATAATAATGAACTGGATGATGATAATACAAAAGCGGAAGGTGTATAATATGAAGTCACACATAAACCAAGGAGCAAGCCGGGTCGGCGCCCGCTGCTCGCACCCACGCCCAAACAGTGACTTTGAACCGGCTATAACCTTAAAATCCATACTAATACAACAGATTAGTGTGTCTGTCTGTTTGTATATCTGTCTGTCTGTCTGTTACTTCTTCGCGTTGAATTGATAAAATTTGGTATGTAGATACTTTGAGTCCCGGGAATGACATATACAATCCCGAACGAATTTTGGCGCATAGGACTTGCGGAAGTAATCTGGTATCACATAATATTAAATGTTAAGTATGTCTGTCTGTATGACGATATTGATTTGGTATGGAGAAAAGACAGGATAGTTTTTATCTTGCAAAAATTGTCTGCGCGAAAGACGGATAGAGAGAAATTCAGGTGGGTTACAACTTACATTACAAAAAGTTTTTGTGTGAAAATAATAAAAAAAACTAAAAATTCCATCGAAATCGTTTTTGCCGTTTAGGAGGAACTATTTCTAAATCATAGTTCCTGAGATTAGCGCGTTTAAATAAGCCCTTTCAAATAATTTCCCCCGTTTTTTCCCCATTTCCTCGATTCCTTCGCTCCTATTAGTCATAGCGTGATAAAATATAGCCTATAGCCTTCCTCAATAAATGGACTATGTAGCACTGAAAGAATTTTTTAAATCGGACCAGTAGTTCCTGAGATTAGCGTGTTCAAATAAGCCCTTTCAAATAATTTCCCCCCTTTTTTTCCACATTTTTTTCTATTTCTTCGCTCCTATTAGTCTTAGCGTGATAAAATATAGCCTATAGCCTTCCTCGATAAGTGGACTATCTAACACTGAAAGAATTTTTCAAATCGGATCAGTAGTTCCCGATTAGCGCGTTCAAACAAACAAACAAACTAACAAACTCTTCCGCTTTATAATATTAGTATAGATGTATAGATATGAAATGCATAGTCATTTTAGAATGTCTAGAAGCAATTTAATTACCAATGCTCTATCGCAAAAATAATTCACAGACTTGTGAAATGTTAACCTGGCGCTTTGCCACCTTTAAATTGTTTTTTTTTCTGGAATTTAAAAACTGTTATTTTTAATGCACTTACATATATTTTATTAATGTCTGCAAGTACACTATTATTATATGAAAAAGCGCTATATCCATACTTCCATACTTCCATACTAATATTATGAATGCGAAAGTGTGTCTGTTTGTCTGTCTGTCTGTCTGTTACCTCTTCACGCTCTAACCGCTGAACCGATTTTGCTGAAATCTGGCATGGAGATACCTACTTTCAGTCCCGGGAAAGGACATAGGATACTTTTTGTCCCGGGAAAATGTACGGTTCCTGCGCGATAAACGAGTTTTGGCGCAACGGAGTTGCGGGCGTCATCTAGTATTATATGAAATAGTCGGTTGGATATTTTACTAACTTCAAAGTTCAAATACTTACTATAACAAATCAAAAGTTTTTCAAAATAATACTTAGTACTCTATTCGGACATAAGCATTCGGTCTGATTTTATTTTTGTTTTGTTTGAAAGTAGTCAAGAACAAAATAATATTAATATGTGTGTGCCTGTATTTTTAGTATTTAACCTATGAGGTACAAAATTGTATATTTTGTTATGTAACTAAGTATAGTATGATATTGCCTATTGTTAATGTATTAGGAATAGGCAACTTTATACTAATTACCAGCTCTACCTTAGTTATCTACTATTTTTGTACGGCCCTAGAACAACTTTTTATTTGTTTACTATCAAGCTAATTTTTTTGAGTAGTATAAGTAGCTTCATTTTGATAAGACGAACAACATTTTATATGCGAGAAATCTTGAAAGTAGTAACAGAAATAGAAAGGATTTCATACTTTGGTCCTAAAATATGGATTGTTCTATTTGTAGGACAATGTTACTCTTAAATTATATATTTATTAACCTATCAATATTCAAAAAATCTGCTTGTTAGGGTTCCGTTTTAGGGTTCAGTAGTCAACCAATTGATAGATTAATAGTCATAATATAATTTAAGAGTAACAGTGTCCTACAAATAACATACTTAGTCCATATTTTAGGATCATCAATCCAAAGTATGAAATCCTTTCTATCTGCAGCTCTACCACTTTCGAGATTTTTCGCACATAAAAATGTTGTTCGTCTAATCAAAATGAAGCTTCGTACTCACAAAAAATTAGCTTGATAGTAATAAAAAAAAAATGTTCTAGGGCTCCCGTGCTATTATGATACTAGATGACGCCCGCAACTCCGTTGCGCCAAAATTCGTTTATCGCGCGGGAACCGTACATTTTCCCGGGACAAAAAGTATCCTATGTCATTTCCCGGGACTCAAAGTATCTCCATGCCAAATTTGAGCAAAATCGGTTCAGCGGTTTGGGCGTGAAGAGGTAACAGACAGACAGACACCGCGCGTAAACGGGTTTTAACACAACGGAGTTGCGGGCATCATCTAGTAGGACAATAACAATTGTTCATTTATACCACTAATCGTTTTACCACTGTTATATTATAGCATTAGAGTAAAGCATTAGATATCTAAACATGAATAAAGAGCAAAAATTCAAGTCAATAAAATATAAACTTCATTGCAGTTTTGGCGCAAAATCCAATCGTTTTCTTGTAGCTACATATTTTGGCAACGTCTACGTTGGGGTTTTTCATCAAGCATTTTCCATTTTCCTCAACGGTAATTTATTCATGAAAATTATATTTTCCGCTTAGATTAATTTATTTTATTCAAATGAGCAAAGGAGTCATGAGATTATCTTAATATAGATTTGCATTCGGAACTCGTGGTTTTTCGTACACTATTCTGTTACATATTTCCATAGGATGGATTCTGAGAGGCCCATGGCCGAATTTTGCGTCTTCAGTGACAGGGCTATACTGCAGGGTGTAACAAAAACAAATGATAATACTTTAGGGTGTGTACGTGTTCCTTGTAGAGAGTTCACTGTGAAAGTAGTACCACTGAAAGAACAAAAAATTTTTCACTTTTGTATGGGCAATAGGGAATGCAAATCTCGCAAGATTGGGGCTCAGGCGAGATCCCGCGAGTTTATGAATACAATACCGCGAGATCTCGCCAATTTCGAGATCTCGCGAGATTAGCAGTTTGGTGGTATTTTTTTTGCAAATTATCACGATATTTGAATAAATTAGGAAAAAATTTCTAAATATTATAAGTATTATTTATTATACTAAGCATTTTTAGTATTACAAATATTATTTATAGTACTAAGTATTATTTATAATTTATTAAGTATTATTTAACATAAGTATGTTTATCTTATAAGATAAACATTTAATTTCACGAATTTTTTCAATAGACTTTTATGCATCAAACATTGTTTGACGTATCCATACTAATATTATACATGCGAAAGTGTGTCTATCTGTCTGTTTGTTACCTCTTCACGCCCAAACCGATGAACCGATTTTCTAGAAAATTCAGGACCTAGTTGAAAATCACAGTACACAGCTGTAATTGCTTAGGCCAGGCTCCTGTTTGTTTTTAGAAGTGATCGCAGTTCCGTCCATGTCAGTCCGCGCTTCGAATAAGACGTTTTTATGCTCAAGTGCAGTCTCGTCAAACTCGCGAGATCTTGCCTTTTTTTCGTCCGAGATCAGTCTCGCTAAAAAAGGCCGAGATCTCGCGAGATCTCCCTAATGGGCAAGGGCCCGAGCGTCACGAGTTTCCCCATACAAAAGTGAAAAAAAAAATTGGTCTTTCAGCACTGCTACTTTCACAGTGAACTCTCTACAGGGAACTCGTACACACCCTAAAGTATTATCACTTGTTTTTGTTACACCCTGTATACACTCTACACATGTATTTCGTCAATTAGCTATCAATTGTCATAATAACGAACATAAGAGATGCCATGCACTGTACCAAAAAAGCAACCAAGTATATTTTTTCCTGTAAAAATACTTTTATTACAGCGGCATAAGGTTCGAATTCGTCGAAACAGTTGTAAATATAAGATCGCATTATCTCTTAAAATCAGCTGGCAGAAGTTCAGGAATTTTTCATTGTCACCACTTGCATGTTGCTAAACTAAATTATCGCTTCTTTGTCATATATAGACGAGATACTTATGTATAAAAAGAAAACAAAATTATAGTCAGGGCTTCAAATAACGTTATTTTTTCATAACGTTATTGCTTCAAGGGCATAGATAACGTTATGAAAATTTAACCGATGCTAGAAATAACGTTATAAATGTATTTAATAACGGTAAATGTTATAACGTTATATAGGATTTATAACGGTAAATATATGTTCTTTGATAACAAGAAAGTCATGACAGGCGGGAAAATTTTCTAAACGTAATCACGCTTTTAAGGTGTATTTTTTCTTTGTATTTTCACAGAGAACGCTTATTACATTTTAAATATGAGTGAGATTTGGTGCACCGTGCACGATCGCATACCTGATACCAGAAAATAACGTTATATTTACCGTTATTATTATAACGTTATTTTTTTGTTATGCCATAATGAAAAAATAACGTTATAATAATAACGGTAAATATAACGTTATTTTACTAGATATCGTTAAAAAAATAACGTTATCTGGCTACCATTATGAAAATAACGGTACGTAACGATATTTTTTCTGTTATTCGATAACGTTATGAAGCCCTGATTATAGTACAGATGTTTGGCTTATTTTTTGTTAATATTCACATAATCTGCCAGGCCAAAGAGTGCAACTTAAAATGTTTGCTAGTGCGACTTTTAAACAATTTATTCAACTTTTAATTACACAGACATGTAAGTTTAATGGGAACAAAATTAAAAAAAGGACCTTTTTCAGGTCAATAAACTTAAAACTGATTAACTAATATTAAGGCGCTATATTGAAAAAACTGTCCTTTTTGACGTAATACTATAGGACCCTCAGAAATGTTACAAATCTGGTAATGAGATATACATATCTTCATAACCTTATCTAGGTTTGAGAAGAACTAGAAACACGGTTAATGTATTTTGCCTCGATATATTAAATTTTCGAAATGACCTCTTAAAAATACGAAATTTGAAGATTATTTTTAAACGAAAATAGATGTATTGTAGGAAATTAGTCTAAATTATAGACACCTTTGCAACTCAAACTCGTATAGAAGCATTTTGCTTAAATGCTCCTAGTTATTTTTTAAATAATTATGATTACGTTTTGTCGCATGTTTTCCGAGCGAGCCGATAGCTTCTGGCCGCAGCGTATTCACGACTTTATAGTCATACAAATTAAGTATAAAATTGCCCTTACGGTATAATTTATTTTTGATATATCGCCTTAAAATCAGTTTTGATGGCGGAAAACGAAAAGTCCCAAATTATACGGATGCCATTAAAGTTTTTCAAATTTTAAATATCAAGCAATTTAACTGGAACTCGTTTGCCTGGACAGAGTAATGAGTACGGCGTGGACATAAATAATATGATTGTTAAAACTAACAACAGAAGATTATGATAGCAAAGTGACTATAGGAAATGTCTATACAAGATTTTTTTTGTTCTAATTTACAATGATGCCCTCGGTTCATGAACTAGCTCGGAGAAAACTCCTCAAGGGTGAATTATTTTTCTGCTTTTCCTTTTTTAAACAACATTATCTGAGAAAACGTGGTGGCTAAGCCTTCTAGCAAAACGCAACGTCACAAACATTTGAGTGTGACGTCAAAAGAGTGAAGGAAAGGGCCGGGACACAAAAACACGGCACGGCGCCGTACGGCCGCCGTACGTACGGCCGCCGTGTCATGGGAATCCACAACGCGCGTCGTAAAAAACCACGACACGGCGTCGTACGACGTCGTGCCGTAGAAACTCACGTAGAAATTCAAGATGAGGCGACCGTGCCGTGGTTTTTTACGACGCGCCAATTTTTAAGAAAGCAGTTTGTACCACAAATTGCCACAAATAAACTGGTATAGACTGCAATATGAGAAACCAAATATAAGCGAAACCCCTATAAGAAACCAGTTCATGTCAGTTTAATTGGCACTGACAGAAAAGATACACTGCAGATGAATACCTGGCCTTACGTAGATCCTGTACTTTCACGTGAAGCACGTAAAACCCAGCTTCTGTCTGTCCCGTAATTAACGTGATTCACGTTGACCCTGAGCTGACATGAATTATGAATCACTGGTTTAACGGTATAGAACTTAATAATCGTGTTATTTATTGAGATATTCGCTAAGATGATAGAGTATTAAATCATTTATGAATTTGTCCTTGTTGTAGAATCTGTTGGTTTCTGATATTGTGCTTTTAGTAAGCTACCGATGATGAATTATAGCTAAGAATACTAGATAGACTAAATATCCTAACCGTTTGGTTAGAGCGCCACGATTCTCCATACAAACAGACACAGGGAACCTTATTACCTAAGTTCTTACATAACATAATTTATTGTTTTTTAACCGACTTCCAAAAAACGGGAGGTTATATGTTCGGCTTTTTTTTTGTATGTTCAACGATTACTCCGCCGTTTGCGAACCGATTTTCGAAATTTTTATTTTGTTGTATTAGGTTTCACTCCAATTTGGTACCATGTTCACAAAAGTGGTGACCTGATGATGGAATCCAGGAGTAATCGAGGGAACTCCTCGAAATTTATATGGAAACATAATATGGTGATTTTGGTTTTATGTGAAGTGTACTAAGAATATGCTACCAAAAAGTCAAATATTGGGTCAAGGTATACCATGGTTTCGAAGATGCTGAGAGAACTCCTGACTCTTTATAGATACACGTTTGGGAGTTTCGGCGTTGTTTTAAGAGCAGAAAGCATATGCTACCATGCAATTCAAATTCATCATCATCATCATCGTCATCATCATCATTACCACGTCGTGTTAAGGTCACCAATGTCTCATGGCACAAAATAGATAATAGTACAAGGCATAGGTATGGATACAATAATAATAATTATGTACATAACAACACCAATTATTATAGGCTGTTTAATATACACGGCGGTCGGCGCCGCAGAGGCAACGGTGTCGCCGCGCGCCGCGCGGCGCGTGCGTAAACATCGTATTCAAGTTCTAACCGGAATGTCAGGGCATGCGGCATGCCGCGCTGCGAGCATTTTGCAGCACGTGTTCACTTCGATTTTTTTAAATGTATTGTTTAAATGTATCTATCTACCTGATATTTAGGCCTTGGGGTGTGCCGTATGACTCTTAACAGTCTTAACAAATTGTAATAAGATACGTAGAATATACGCAGTACCACCAACGACCACTTATAAATTCGCGGGCTATGACGGAGGTCAACTTAATAACAATTATACGAGATCAATAATTACCACTCAGTATTATGATTTATGTTGTCAATTCAATGCTCACTGCTCACACCAAGCTCACTGTTGAGTTGTCAGTTGCTTACAAACTTTCAACAACACAACAGAAATCTGTTACAAGTTACAACTACCTATATAAAACTTCTACGTACAAGCGATAGCGCGACACAGGAGCGCCTCAGTGACATCTAGTGAAGACAATATGAAACTATTTTTTTATACAATTTGAATTGGCACTAACAGTTTACCTACTAGGTAACTAAAAAGAGTGAAATTATTATTTTTAACAAAAAATTAAAACCGACTTCCAAGGTAAAAACAATATTAATAGCATCCTTATAATATGAACTAAAAAGTATTAAATAATTTTCCCTTTTCCTTTGCCAGTTCCAAAAGTTTCAAATTTTCTGTCAAAGAAATAAAGATTCAGTTATAACTGGTACCGACTTCAAAATAATGAAGATTGAGTATAGAAATAGTTGAGGTTTAGCCGAATTCGGGAAAAGGCACTACATATTAGATAGGAAAAATTATTTATTACTTTTTAGTTATCAGTATATCAGCTTTGAGCTCTGTGATGATGGTTAAGTACAGTATACATTATACAGTATTAAGTATAGACATGAAAAATAAAATAAGGAAAAAGTTATCACTGACCACAACAAGAACTTTTATAAGACGTCTTATTAACGATATTAATTTTAATTGAACCAAGTAAGGAATCCCTAGGGAATCCCAGTCATGAGTCATTACGCAGAACAGCAGTTAACGAGAATTGTGAAATATAGGGCACAGATACGTTGCGTAGGAGCAGTGCGTGGTCAGAAGGGGTTTTCACAGTTTGTACCAATTAAATACTTATGTAGCTTTGAAACAAAAAACTTTACAGAAACTGTATTGTGGCTTGTAAGCTAAGTATAGGTACTCTTCTAAATGAATCACTTAACGTTGTTAGTGCTAAACATTCACTGGATTTTTTTCCTTTATTGCTGATAAGTAATTTTGTCCCAAAGATGAAGAAATAAAAATATAATACTTCCACTATTCCTGTCATATTAAAATTTTTTAATTGAAAACCCTTTGGTTTTAAAAATCGAATACCATTTATTTATTTAAAAAAAGATTCTCGGTCTTGTCACAAGGTCTTGTCAAACTTGTTTAGTCGTTGAGAAAATGGAATTGACTCGAGAAAATTCTAGAGCGATGATTTATTATGACTTTCGAAGTGATTTAACACAAAAACAGTATGTTGATCGGATGATTTCTGCATTTGGTGATGACGCCCCATCCAAAACCACAATTTATCGCTGGTTTGCTGAATTTCAACGTGGACGTGTCAGGCTCAGTGATGATCCCGTCAAGGTCGTCCAAAAACTGCAGTCACCCAAGAAAACGTTGATGCTGTGCGTAAGCTGGTTGAGGAAGATCGATATGTGACATACCGCGAAATTCAGGCAACTTTAGACATTGGCATGAGTCAAATACAAATAATATTGCATGAACAATTAGGTTTAAAAAAGTTGTTTTCCCGATGGATACCGCATTTGCTCTGTGAAGAGCAAAAAGCGGCTCGCGTTACTTGGTGCGTCAGAACTCTCGAAAGATTCCACGCAGGATCCTCAAATGCTGTATACAACATCGTATCAGGTGACGAATCCTGGATATACGCGTACGAAACCGAAACTAAAAACCATTCACGAGTTTGGGTGTTCGAAAATGAGTTAAAGCCAACAAAATTGTTCGTTCACGGAGTGTTGCAAAAAAAATGGTGGCCACGTTTGTCTCCAAAACCGGCCATATTGCGACTATTCCTCTTGAGGGATAAAGAACGGTTAATGCTAGCATAGAATGGTATGCTAGCATTTGTTTGCCACAGGTCGTTTCTGAACTCCGTAAAGAGAACTGCAACCGCCGCATCATCCTCCATCACGACAATGCAAGTTCTCACACCGCGCACAGAACAAAAGAGTTTTTAGAGCAAGAAAACATAGAATTATTAGACCATCCGCCGTACAGCCCCGACTTAAGCCCTAGTGATTTCTATACTTTCCCTAAAATAAAGAATAAATTGCGTGGTCAGAGATTTTCATCACCTGAAGAATCTGTGGACGCCTACAAAACGGCCATTTTGGAGACCCCAACTTCCGAATGGAATGGTTGCTTCAATGATTGGTTCCATCGTATGAAAAAATGTGTCAAATTTCGCGGAGAATACTTCGAAAAGCAATAAACACATTTTTAAATAGTACTGTTGTGTCACCTCCTTGATTCCCGAAATTTTCAGTGCCGCCCTCGTGTTCATAGTATAAGCCCCTTATTCATTTTACGAAGTTTCGGTTGGGAAGGACTTGGTCATGAAAATCTGTCACTGGCCCCAGGTCTATTTTTTTTAGCAGACGTAGAAGTTGTGGGTAGGTATATATAACTTAACTTGTTTGTTTTTAATTATGTGGCACCACCTGTGCTTGTGGGTTCTGGATAACCTACGTCTGTGCCATTTTATAAAAGTCTATGGTGATTGGTGTTTTAGATAAAATATTATGTAACTGAGTACCTACACTAAACAGAGTAAATGGCATTTAATAACAGGAAAATGTCAGATGCAAGTTATTATTATTATCAAGGATATCGTATCATCCTGTCTATCTGTGAGCAATACAACAATAATATTATTAGAGACGGTAATGATCAGCTTATGGAAATATATTTAAGAGTGTCTTATCAGTTGCCATTATCTATAAAATATTATATTTAGGCACTCCGGTAAATAATAATATCAATGTTTTACATTATAATATCATTACACTACCTAAATATTTGCGGTAACTATAAATTAGGAATAAAACGTGTTGACAACAAAACAAGGCTCATAAGTTCCACCTTTCTAAAGCCTTCAGCGCAGGGGCTACGCGATGATTAAAAATAAAGTTGTTACTATATTATTATTATATTCATAACAGGGAAAACCTTAAACCTTTTCGAATATGTATTGACCATAAAAACCATGGGTTTTATCCAAATTGGCCCCGAGGCACTTTTGTGGCTGTAACTGGTATTTTACTTTAATCTCTCGCTAACTCTTCATGTCTTTCTGACAGACAGACAATATTCTAGTTTAAACTATTGTATATTATTATGTGTGCTTAGTAATAAAGAATTAAATAAAGAAAGGCACTGAGTTTGAACTATAATCTTTTGAGTAAAATACTATTGAAATAAGATGAAAACAAGACTCTATCTCTAACAAGGTGTATTGTTTCAGAGCAAAGATAGCCGTCGAGATGACACACCGTCACAACCACTACTGGAGCCGGAAAAAGAGAAGCCCACACCACCACTTGCTGGTAAGATACTTAACTTTTAAACAACACTTTAACACAAACACAACCGAAACCAAGTTGCCGGATGCGTTCTCCGGTGCCGCGCCGTGCCGACCTACCACAAATCATACAATACAAGGAAGCAAGGCCGGCAACACCTTTGATGTAGCGGGAATTCAGAGTCTATAGTCAGACGAAGTTCCTTATCGCACTTTGTGAAAGGGGGCTAGACGGAAAAAGTTGTAACGACATGACACAAAAGTGTCGGTATATTACAACTTTTTAAGCTGTGCGGTAGCGCATGTTTCTCTCTCTCTCTGTTTTTTTTTTTTGTTCTTTTTCATCACTTCGTTCCATCCGGGTGTCCCTTGATACCTCTCAAGTTTTTCTTTCTATTTCCACCCTGATATGAGTAGATATCACTTCTGACGGTATAAAACTAATTTAAAAATTCATTAAAGTTGCAACTCTACTGATGCTTAATGGAATCGACAGTCTATATAAGTCTACGCGTGCTCTACACGAATCATATTGTTACATAGAACTGGCATTTGTTTTCACATAATAACATTAGATACACAACTTTTTCCTCGTTGTCCACAGCCCACAGGAAATCCTGTGCCATAAAATTTTTAAATATTTAAATTAGTGACGTTTTTGCGGATCCGCTAAAGGTTGGACTGGTTGGGTGATTTAAGGTTTCCCAATATAATTGAGTAATTACTTATTCATCATCACTACCTTGATTATTGTATTATGTAAAAGGTGAAAGCTATGTATAAATATGACGTAGAATCTGAGAAGTTGGTCAGATGGCGGGATGTAATTAATTTAGGTTATGTCAGATTTATGTTCACCGTGATCTACAAGCTGTACCCATGACGGGTTTCCCCTGCCCATAAAAAAAGTACTCAACATAACTCGATCATATTAACTAGATCTGCCCTTAAGTTTTCTCTAATTGACTTAATGGCAGATCTACAACATTCCAACATTATATTACAGCATTTCCAGTATTCTATTACTTATCCACTGCAAATTTCTAATTCGAATTCAAAATTGGAACAAATTATTTTTTTACTTTTTTTATATCATTTACTGACTTACCGTTGTATGTGCAGGTCCGGAGATAGACGACCTGGGCGACTCCACCCGAACCACCACACCAGACCCCTACCCCGGCATCGACGACGGCCTGCTTGAACCTAACAACAACAACAACGACAAACCTGGACATGATGGTGGTACTTAACTATATTTCATTAAATCTTAGGCCCAAATCTCAATTTTAAATACAGCCGCGGCTTGGAACGGAATGGAAGCGTCAATTTCGGCTCATGACGCGGTAATTGGCACCGGAGAATTCTCGAGAATCCCGCGGAGAAGAAAGACGCGCGTCCAATCTTTTTATCTCGAATAATGATAGTTGACATAGAGTTAAGGGCCGGGACACAAAAACTCGGCACGACGTCGTACGGCGCCGTGCGGACGCGCGTCGTAAAAAACCCACGGCACGGCGTCGTACGACGTCGTGCCGTAGAAAATCATCTTGAATTTCTACGTGAGTTTCTATGGCACGTCGTCGTGCCGTGTTTTTGTGTCCCGGCTCTAACAAACGTTATTATACGCTAGTTTTTTATGAGCTGAAAGCACCCCTTTTGTAGAGCCTATTCATTCAAAATACGTCTCCACCAAGGTTATCGATGCTTAAGAGGCCGGGCTACCCTCGAAATTCTCATACATGCCGTATTGACCACAAACTTCATTATAAACAATAATACTTGCAACAAAAGTATATGGTGGAGGAAAATTATTTTATTTATCATTAAAATATATTCGTAAATTCGTAATGCATACAGCGCATCAGAAAATTGAGGTTAGAAATTTCAGCAGTTTATCATGTTTTTCTCGCTGACATGAGAATCTGGGACAAACCTTAGGGCGTTGATCGCTATGTTATGTTAATTAACATACAATAATATAAGAAATGAATTCGCAGATACGTGGGAACATGATAAGGACGACTTTGACCGCGGTTTCCGACAGATATCAACCACCAACCAGGTCGGGGCTAGTGGTCGGTACATTAGTGGTAGATAATGGTCCAAACAATTAAGTTCAACGTAAAACAGTGGATAATATTAGCCTTTAAAAGTTGTAAAAGATTTTCGTAGCAAATAACATATAAAATAGAGATGATGAGCATGATCTTAGTTATTGCAAATGTCTATAGATGTTATTTCACATCATAATCTGCTAAAATCCAGTCACAAGATATACTTATTAATTCTGCCAATCGTCCTATAATAGCCTGCTTGTCACTTTAATAAAAATATTATGTGCCTTTTCCATACACACGTGACAATTTTAGGTTACCCGCTAGGTACGCATAAGGCATCGAATCTATCTATCGAAAATCCTACGGCAGCTAAACAGCTGCAATAATCTAACGAATGTCGTGGGAGAGCCATGCTTCGGCACGAATCAGCCGGCTCGACCGAAGAAATACCACGCGCTCACAGAAAACCGGCGTGAAACAGCGCTTGCGCTGTGTTTCGCCGAGTGAGTGAGTTTACCGGAGGCCCAATCCCCTACCCTTTTCCCTTCCCTATCCTCCCCTATTACCCTATTCCCTCTTAAAAGGCTGGCAACGCACCTGCAGCTCTTCTTATGCTGCGAGTGTCCATGGGCGACGGAAGTTGCTTTCCATCAGGTGACCCGTTTGCTCGTTTGCCCCTTTATTTCATAAAAAAAGAAAAAAATGATTATTGCAACTAGAACCACATAATTATAGGTGTTATCACAAATGTTTTCCTTAAAATCCAGCAATCTCACTTCTCAGAATTGGTGTACGCGCTATGGAATCTCTATTATTTCTAAGCGGGCCCCTAGACGAACAATTTTACTGTACAATATTGTGCAATATTATTGACCGTCTAGGGTTGATATTGAACGTGCCCGACTTTTAATCTTATTGTCAAATAAATTGTTCAATGTTATTGCAAAATAAAATTGATCGCTTAGGGGCCCACTTAGGAACAACACTTTTAATATTAGGGCTGGTCTAACATGACGTCTATATTTTGTTTTCAGACGAGAAGCCGGACGGCTCCTCGGACGGAACCCACCCGATGCTGGACGAGGGGGTTGGCACCGACGACGGTAAATTGCCTTGGCCACCATACGACGAGCCCGACTTTGCATACGGTGAATGGCCGCACATTAACTTGAGCAGCGCACCCAGAGGGATTTTGGCGCCAAAAAATTTGTCCTTGCTGCCTCATCCTCCATTAATCCTTTGATCGCGGATTCTTGGTAATCTATTGTTATTCTATTGTTGACGAGGTCACCGGCGTTTTATGAGTTAAAGTTTACTTTTCCCAACGATGTAGCAAATAATCTTGTAGGGTAAATTAGGTACCCTGTTCGGAAAAATCCGGATTCTCTATAAATAATAAATATACTTAGCTTCAGCATTTGCTCTACATAAAGAATATTTTCTATACGTGATAAAAAATAAGCATCAATTGTGAATCTATATTTTTCAGAGATTTAGAGCGACCGCAGACTTACAATTTTAAGTTGGTCAACTAAGTCGCACAGTATACCAATTATGGCTATAGCGACTTATGAGAGCTCGCACACTTTTGCAACTAAATTTGATTCCTTTCCGATTACCTACAATTTCATAGTTGTCCAATAAAATTGCGATATTACGTATGTAATTTAGTTTAAATATATGATAGTCGGCCAACTTGAAATTGTATTTCTGCGGTGACCCTTAGTTTTTATCCCGCTCAATCGTCTCTCTCTTTCTCTCTTTTACCCTCACGACTTGAGTAGATCTAGATATCAATAGATTTCACTTATAATTATCAAAATATTTATCAAAATATTTTCTGAAACGAATAAAAATAATTTTTCCCCTACGCAAAACTCCCTCTGGTTGCGCTTTGCGACACTGAAACATTTGGAATTTTGAAAACATTTTTTTATTTAATGTCAAACATTAAACATTAAATATAATAAGTATATATATATATATATATATATATATATATATATATATATATATATATATATATATATATATATATATATATACTTATTATATTTAATGTTTAATGTATATATATATATATATATATATATATATATATATATATATATATACTTATTCATTATATTTCAGTCTCTGCATGTATTTTTGCATGAATATTGAATATTGTGTATTACCAGAGAATAATATAATATTGTTGCTACTATTGTTGGTATTAAGGTCAACTTGGGTAAGACCGTCCAGGGGGCAAGACCAAATAGAAGGTTTTTCTCTTTCTATAGCAACTCCACGGGATTCTTAAATTTGTCGGTAAAGCAGTCGTCAAATTTTGATTTAGATAAGCTACGAGTACGACAGACGGCGCTATTCGATGTATGGCGGCTAAAAACTGACTCGTAAATTTAGTGCTGCTTCGAACTTTCATTACGACGAGCACGTGCATAGGAAAATAATATATTGTGGTGTGATTCACTCATTATTTTGGATTGGCATTATGGTGAGTATCTTTTAAAATGTCTACAGAAGTAATTGGCTGCACTGATTTCTCAAAAACTGCTTTAATTATTGAATTATACTATCTTAATCTTTTCTAACCTAAAAAGTTAAGAGTGGGGAAGTCCGTCTAGTTCACTGGGGCAACTCCGGCAGTATGCCGGTCTTGCCTCAAGGCAGGAGTTAATAACATTTTCTATATTAATACTTACTTGCTGGCTTCGCTTAATTTAGAAATGATTCATGTATATAAATTATATATTTAGTCTAAGGAAGAGTAAACTGTGTCAAAAATTGTGGGATATCCATTGTTTTATACTATGTAAAGATAATGATTACCTATGTGAAAAAAAATGTTTGATAGCCCTGAACCCAAACACATGCCGGACTTGCCCCAATTTTCTTTTTTACTCAATAAAAACTAAATTAGGCTTTGAAATTATAACTGTATAGTTTCTTTTTCACTACCTCCTACTTACAGATGTCACTATCTGGTTTTTAGTATGTTTAGTAACGACGATACGATGTCGAAAATCGCCTTTAGACGGACTTGCCCCAAAGACTAGGAAAGACCGTCTACAAGATGCTTCTTTGAAATATCGTCTGTATTTGCCACATAATTAATGCGTGGGAACATCTAACGTCTGTATTAGGTTCATAAAAGATCACTGTGTCATCTACTGTGAACACCGTCTTTCTAGAGTCATTACAAAAGAAATAGGGGCAGCTCAAAGCCAACTTCAAATAAAGTATGGCGGTCTTACCCAAGTTGACCTTACGTCAATTATTCTTTATTCTTATCAAATTAATTGCATGAATGTTTACTTTATCGCTTGCATGTTTTGTTTAATTTTTATCTTATTCCTAAGATTTTTATATTTAAGTATTTAAAATATCTATATTTCGCTAAGACGGTAGGTACCTTTTATTTATAATACGCTAGTTTTACAATCTATCGATTAAGATCAGTTGTGTAGCCTGCTGAACGTGACCATTTATTTTATTTGTCAGAGCGGGACATCTAAGGAATACACAATTTAAAATTAGTGTTAGGTAAATAAGATTACTTACAAAAATTAAAACCGACTTCCAAGGTATAAACAATAGTAATATGAACTAAAAAGTATTAATAACTCTTACTCTTTAATAGTGGATTTTTCAGAATTCGTCTAAATCTCAACTATTTCTGTACATACTACAATCTTCATTAACTTCGTGTACGTTACTTTTTTATGATACAATAATAATTAATGGTTTTGAGGAAATATTTCATAGACATGTACATGAGATCTAATAATACATACCTAATTTGTTATTAAAAACTATAATTTATTAAAAAAATATTATCAAGTAATTTCAGAAACACTTCATTTAATTTTGAAATGTGTAAGACTTATGATGTGTGATATAAACACATTATAAATAATCAATGTTTTTCTATAATGTAATTATAACAAAAATTACAAAAGTAATAAGCCGGATAGTCGGCGCTTTTTGCCGACTATTCGCCGACTACAAAAGTGGCCGGATAGTCGGCGACTAATCGGCACATTTCTAGTCATAATATTATGAGTAGGTACATGTTCATTTTTGCTCATACAAGGAAAGTGCTTTTACCATTATAGTGGTTTGCGACTTATGACTATCAATTTGCCATGAGCAACAACATCCTCGTTAGTAACATGTTATATACATTATAACCACACAGTATGACGCACGCGAATAATATGGGATGCACAGACCGACATTATAATATTATGCGCTCGACCACATAAATCTGAACAATAATTATTATTATTTATTTGAATACTTAATTCAATTTTGATCGACCAAAATGACTATAAATACGATTAAGTAAGTACTAATTATTATTATTTTAGAGTACCTATGCATATGTAATAGGTAATAGTAGTATTATTATTTATTTCGTTTTGTTAGGAATATAACTGTTTCTTGACTTATAGAAATACTTACGTACCTATATGTCTATTGCATCTGGAAATATACTTATTATTTATCAGTGCCGTAAATAGGGCGGTCCCAGGCGGTGCCCAGGCACAGGGCGTAGACTCTGGGGGGGCGCAACTCGCAAGAATGGCCACACCAGGCAGACTTTTTTCGGTTTGATGATGACCAAGAGATGTTTCCCAATGTAATAAAAAAATATCCACAGCCGATCATATAAACTCATCCTTTTTGGAAGTCGGTTAACAACAAGGGTGCAGTTATGCAAGCTCGCACAGTGCGCAAAAAAGGCTATTTACGGCACTGTTATTTATAATATTTATTTATTACTTATTATACTTCTTTTCCTACATAATTATTCCTTCAAACGGAAAATTGAAATGAAACTTGAAATTGAACTAAAGTTATGTACAAACAATAACAATATTTTTACATATTTCATTGCAGATGGAACCAACGGATTCGAGCCACGTTTCGGTGAGGGCGACAGACCCATCTCACCCATGATTCCAGGGGTAAGCATCTGCTCTAAGATAGGGTTGCCAACCTAAAATTAATATAATATACAGGTTTGAAGTTACAAAAACCAGGACAATTTCGTCTAGAAAACTAGGACATGTCCTGGAAACAAAACAGGAAACATGAATGATAAAACTAAGAACTTTTTTAAGATATTATAAGCGACGACTATCTCTGACGTGCTCTTACTGTAGTCTGTGATGTAGACATTTTTCACTCGTGCGCCAATTTAGCTATTTCAGCTATGGCGCGATATAATAATATGTAAGGTAGCAAACGTTCATATAATTAGTATACGAAGTTCTGCTTCTGAATTAAAGATCAGTCGCCTATGATGACTAAATTGTATAATAGCTTTCGACGACCTCCGTGGCGCAGTGGTGAGCGCGTCTGTAGCTTCCCGCCGACGGAACAAAAAAGTTTATAAAGTTCCTGGGTCATGGATGTGTATTAAATATGTGTATCCTATAATAAATATCTTAAATATATGTATAGTATAAAAGTATTAAATATATTTCCGTTGTCTGGTACCTGTAACACAAGTCCATCATCAGGTTCTTAACACAGGGCCAGACTGACGTGGTGTAAAGCGTCCATAGATATTATTATTATATCTATTTCATCCACACTCACGTAGTCACGTGTGTTCTAGTAAGCACTGTCATGAAATATATAAGATTAAAAACATAATTATAACGTTATTAATAGCATCTCTCGTAATTCCAGTCGATCCCAGACGTGAACACATACCAACAGAAGAAGAACCTCGCTCAGGGCATGATGGACCTGGCGCTGCTGTCCGCCAACGCCAACCAGCTGCGCTACGTGCTGGAATCGTCCACCTCGCATCCATATTACTACCCCAGTTTGACGTTCATCACGCTCAGTATTATATTCCAGGTTGGTTTCTTTCAAATTGTTCCTTTCACACAGTATACAAATATTACGAAGGAGAAAAATTATATTTTATAGCACATAGCAACAGCAACCTTACCTTCGAAACTGATACGATTGTGATTTACGCAGTACGCTTGATTTACGAGTCTGATTAGTTCCCAATTGAGCCGCAGCACGATCGTACGCTAGTATAGCTGTCAGGGGTGGGAAAAGCCGTTGAGATCGAATTAGTTCCAAATTGAGCCGCAGCACGATTTTGCGCTAGTATATAATATGTCGAAAGTAACAAAAGCTGTCAAGATCGAGCTTATTCCATTCTGATTCTGTCGGGAGTGTGGTCGGGAGTAAGCCAGCAGTAGGTAATGCAGCTCTTGTACATTTTCTCATCACCCTATATCTCTTTGCCAGATCGCGGTAGGCGTCGGGCTCATCATGAACAGCCGGTACAACGTGAAGGACGATAAGGACATCTGCAAGGCGGACAAGATCAACAACCTCACCGTGCTGGGAGTCTTCCTCATCACCATCGTCAACGTCTTCATCACCAGTTTCAGCGTCGCCACACCCAACTCCATCAACTCGGTAGTACAGCCTAATATACAGCAGGCTGGGTAAGAACTTTAGACATCGTACTATCAGAGAACTTGATTCATAGGCAGACTGTACCTACATTGTACAACTTAATTTTGTCGCGGTATATCAAACTTCCGACAATCGACTGATATTAAATTGATCTGAATCAATTTCTTCGATAGTACAAAGAGATGGATCAAAATTCCGGCTACACACTAAACGATAAAACTGCACAGTTCGACCAGAGTAAATAGAGAATAGAGCCCGCCCGGCGCCCACGTCTGACAATAATATCAATGGCCGATTTTTTTAATGAGAAAAGTGGAACATACTGATTACAATATTATGAAATATCAATAGTGCATACGTGCCAAAGTCACTGAAAAATAGGTAATGTTATAAAAATTTCAATCATGCTAGAATCTAGAATCTATAATCATTAGGCCTACAAAAAGTAAACGTAGGAGGCACGGGGTACTCTAAATGTGATTAATTACCATGGTTGAACGGTACAGTTACATCGTTGTCGTTTTATTGGCGTATCGACTTCATATCTACAGGATACAAATTTGGAGGTGCTGTTATTGTGATAACTTTATCTTAAGTCACCGCTGAATCAGAATCGGGCCATAAACTTGTGCGCCCGTTAATATTCACAAAACAAAACGCAAAGTACGTTTCTGACAGCCCGATTCCGATGCAGTTTTTGTTTTGAAATAATGGCTATGTGGACTTAATACTAGTTTTCTTGAGTGTTAAGCTGTATTATAAAATGTATGATTATAACATTAGCAAGACATAATAATATTTTTAATAAATATTCATGCTAGCATACCAAACTTTGGTTAAGACTTGACTAGCTAGAGTTGTTTAGCTTAGAAAATAAACTGTCATTTGAGAATCTCCCTATAAAGCCAGTCGCACGTGAACATAACAGATTGGTCTCTACTGAACTGTACAAATCTCAGATAAAGCTTGCCTAACTTGAAATGACGCGTACAACTAATTCACTAGTAACTAGTTGATATAAATTTAAATAGTGTACCTACTGTAAATATGAGAGAGGCTCGTGTCATTTTAAGTTGTACAAGCTCTCCCTTTAAAACGAACAAATGAAGATTAATTTGACTGATTCGAATATAATTATCTCGAGTTCTATCTCGTTAAGACCGCACTAGTGCGACACAACACGAACCGACATTTCACTTATAATACATAGTTCTACGGAAGTGAAGTGTCGAATCGTTAGTAAATCGTTAGTTCTATGAAAGTGAAGTAAAGACGCGTCGTTTGTAAATCGTCAGTTCTATGAAAGTGAAGTAAAGACGCGTCGTATGTAAATCGTCAGTTCTATGAAAGTGAAATAAAGACGCGTCGTTTGTAAATCGTCAGTTCTATGAAAGTGAAGTAAAGACGCGTCGTTTGTAAATCGTCAGTTCTATGAAAGTGAAGTAAAGACGCGTCGTTTGTAAATCGGCAATTCTATGAAAGTGAAGTAAAGACGCGTCGTTTGTAAATCGGCAATTCTATGAAAGTGAAGTAAAGACGCGTCGTTTGTAAATCGGCAATTCTATGAAAGTGAAGTAAAGACGCGTCGTTTGTAAATCGTCAGTTCTATGAAAGTGAAGTAAAGACGCGTCGTTTGTAAATCGGCAATTCTATGAAAGTGAAGTAAAGACGCGTCGTTTGTAAATCGGCAATTCTATGAAAGTGAAGTAAAGACGCGTCGTTTGTAAATCGGCAATTCTATGAAAGTGAAGTAAAGACGCGTCGTTTGTAAATCGGCAATTCTATGAAAGTGAAGTAAAGACGCGTCGTTTGTTAATCGTCAGTTCTATGAAAGTGAAGTAAAGACGCGTCGTTTGTAAATCGGCAATTCTATGAAAGTGAAGTAAAGACGCGTCGTTTGTAAATCGTCAGTTCTATGAAAGTGAAGTAAAGACGCGTCGTTTGTTAATCGTCAGTCCTATGAAAGTGAAGTATAGACGCGTCGTTTGTAAATCGTCAGTTCTTTGGAAGTAAAGTCGTGTCGTGTCTCACTAGTGCGGTTCCACCTTTAGAGTCTAAAGTTTAGAAAGTATACGAATCTTATAACTTATACCTAAATTATAACCAACAACGCTTGATATAATATTGAATCTCTAGTTGTAAGGCGTAGTTTTAAGTATTGTATGGGCTCAAATCGGCTCAATTTTATACGTAATTGTAAATATACTGATCTCATATTACACTGGGTAAATGCATATTACACATTAATAAGATTTTAGGGTTTATACCGGTGCGTCCATCCATCCATTGTAAAATGGATAAATGGACATTCCGTCACTGATACACTGATCTGCTTTTTCAGAAACATGTTCGTACTTATTATAGTAACTATATAAAATGCATTTATTTAGTTTATTTCATGTAAAATTTAAAATGTTGTAGATAGCGAGAAACTTTCGTTGCAATTTGCCCGATTGTATATAAAAATTTTATTAACATTTTAGAAAATAAGTAAATAAGTAATACTTATAATATTTTTGTAAATAATAAAATTAAATTATTACAATACTTTTGAAATTCATCTACAAGATAACTTTCTAAAGTATCACATTAATAGGTACGTAATTTGTTTATAGGTACACAAAATTGTATAAATCGCAAAATAAAAATTGATATTTATGAATACTTAACAATAATAATATACCTAATTATTGATTAGTACTTTATCGGTGCTTCATTGAATTAAGTCACACTATTGTGATGGTTTTTATAATTACTAATATTATAATATATTAAAGAACAAAATAACTAGTTTAATTTTTTCTTTCTTTTTATCGTGATTAAATGCTAATCGGTTTAGTGGATTAAACTTAAAGAGGGAACAGAAATACACATCATTCGTAATTAATAATGATAGTAGTGCGGATGTTACAATTAAAGGTTTTAAAATGTGACAATGGATATCATAATTTTTTGGCGAAACTGGCTGAATACGAACAACAAAATCAAGGTTACAATCTTATTTTGAACAAGAAATTTTAAAATTCATTTATTTTTAATCAAAGTAAGGTTAACTCTTAAGTTGCGAATTTATGATCACCCATAACACCAGTCAATCAAGATATAAAACGTAACAGTCAACAACTTGACGAGTTGTCCTTTAGTCATTCAATGAACGCGCTAGTGATTTAATCGCATAGCAGATTGAGCCAGATGACTGCGACATAATAACTTATATTGTCGAAGGGTCAGAGTAATTATCAATTAAGATCCCAACCTTCAGACATATTGTAGGCTTACATGGGTATCGTGCACAAAACAACAAAACTTCTTAAAATCAGGTTTAGTCCATTGAAAGATAAGAGGACACAATTTTATTTTTTGAATATGTTGAGGGGGTCAATAGAAGCTTAACCTCAAGTTTGTGGGGTCGCCACTCTAATGTCCTCCGGCCGCCATCTTGAAAAAAGTGGTGACAACACTATTTTCGTGATATCTCAGAAACTATAAAGCTGGGAACAAATTATCGGACGAACGTCCGCGGACGCTTTCATCGGTGCGGCATCTTTCTATCTGATCAATACAAAATACACTAAACGACCTTGAGCGTTCAGACGTCCGAACAGAATCTGGCTGGCCGGATGTTTTTGCATCCGCGGACGTCTGCCATTGAAATAATATAGGTAAGAAACCGTGCTCATTGTTATGCCGCATCCATCAACAGCGACTTATGGATGCGTCCGATAATTTGTTTCTAGCTTATGTGTCTTACAAAAAATTTGTAAGAACATAAAACTTTCTAAAATAAATGTTTTTGTTTACGGTGTAACTTATAAGTTATTACTAATTTTAACATAATATCTATTTTATGTGCTATAACATAAAACTTTTATTAAAAATTATGGAATAACAATAAAACACAGAAAATTAGAATCCAAATGTATTGAATACAAAAAGGAATAGAGTAAATTGTCTGTTTGCAATTTTAATATTAAAATTGAATGAGGAAACATCTTTCCGACTACAGCACACAAGGGAACAGACCGACACCACGATCGCTAACATTTGTAAAATTATAATAGAATGACGATATAAAATATCGAAAGACGGTGAAACGGAACGCAGCTCGCGCCCTGATTGGCTAACGGCCGTTCCCAATATTCAATCTATCTCAGGTTTGACATACGACCGCAGATAGCATTGAATTGACATAAAATATATGTCTCTAATTTCTAATGAGAGCTATTCCTATCTCTAGTAGGGCAAAACCAGAGATAGATCAAATATTGGGAACGGCCGTAAACGGAAATGCACGGCCAACCTACCGGAATATTTTGAGCAGCGTTTCATATAAAACATGTCATTAATCATATTATTATAATGAAACGGTATTAACAGTATTACTGTAACACATACATTAGGATGGTTTACATTTTCGAAATTACCTGTACATGTTAGCGGCCGGACAATCACAATTGCGAACCAATTCCCTCCTTGTGTGCGAAAATTTACATTTACATCTATTACAAGCATTTCATTATTAATGAGCTAATTGTATTAATACTCCCATCGACTCCTGCGCATCCCACATGTCCATCCCAAAGTAAATAAAGCAAATATTATATTCAATATAAAACAATCTATATTTAGGAACAAACTTTGAATGTGTATAGGATAATCTTTGCACAGCAAATTCAAGAATCCAAATCCAAAGAGGAGAATTTTGTGACCGAAAGTTGCGTAAAAATAAAACCTATTCTCGTTAGGAAAACATATACAAAACGATACACATACAATATACATCCGCTCATACATTTCGAATATAGCCGCTAAAATTCACAGTCTTATTTTCTATTACACATGGGGTCCGTGCCTTGGCAAAACTGTCTGCCCTTGATGGAGGTAAATAATGGAATAGAGCATGAACTAGCGCAAAATGACGCGACCAATAAAACGTATTAGATCATCTAACCGTAATTGTAAAGGTCGCGCTACACTAGTCTCTTAGTTACTTTTCTATACGCATAATACACACACACAAGGATAAGCTAGAAACATTTTGAGTAACGCAAAGTTATGTAGTTGCGGTCCAGTACCAAGATGGAGTTTTGTATGATATTGTGCTATAAGGACGATTTCGGGTTTGTGTCACCAGCAGCGTTTTGTTTTTCGAGCAAACTTACAGGAACTATAAACTTTTATACCTTCTCTTATAGTATGAAGATGGTGTACAGTAACTTTAAGACTAGGGTTACGCGACCAATACATAGTGAGGGTGTCTATATAGCGTCGATGTCGACATCGATGTCCTCGTCATCATCCGGCTTCGGCTTGGGCTTGGCGGCGGCGGGCGCGGCGACCGGCTTGATCGGCGCCACCTTAGCGCGGTCGTCGTACTCGATCTGAAAACACCAAAAACACGATAAAGAGCGTTCAAGTAATAAATAAAGCGATTTCTGGGTCAGTCGGTCTTTGCAAATTTTTTTTTTTTTTTTTTTAGAGAAGGCAGGTCGCTATAGCCCTGGCGTCACTGCGACCCATGAGGATCTATTGTGACTCCTTCGCACTAGAGAATCAGCCCCAACCCAATACTGCTCATAAATTGAACGATATGGTTGGGGTTGGTGTCACGAATTTCCTCTGTGGATGAGTATTCATGGCGACCAAGGTGCCTGTTCCTGCTCTGTAGTAGAGCAGGACAGTCGAGGAGAAGGTGAATAGATGTTTCATCCTTCTCCTCACAGAATCTGCAAGTCGTTATGCTACAAATACCCATTCTGTTAAGGTGTTTGTTGAGCTTGCAGTGCCCAGTTAGGCTTCTGGTAAGGATTCTTAATTGGTTCCTACCCAAGGTGAGCACTAATTCTGATAGTTTCTTGTTGAAGCCAGGAATTAGTGCCTTGGAGTGTTCAAGGCCAGGGGTCTCAGCCCATTGCTTCCTGCATAGTCTGTGACCCCATTCCTTGAGCACTTGCTTTGTGGCACTGGGAGTTATACCACAGACTGGTTCCGGGCCATATATGAGACTCTCGGCCCCAAGCCTAGCTAGGCTTGGGGCCGCTGACGAACTAGCTAGTTCGTCAGCGGTTTCATTGCCAGGGACATTAATGTGGCCCGGAACCCATACTAGGCGGATGTTGTTGTTCCTTCCCAGTATGTTTAACGTCTCAATGCATTCTAGAACTAATTTGGACGAGACTTCTGCGGCAGTCAGTGCTTTAAGTGCAGCTTGACTATCGGAGAAGATAAAGACGTTTTTATTAACTAGGGCCATCTCCAGGCTTTCTAGTGAACAACCGAGGACTTCAGGCTGAAACACGGTCGCAAACTCCCCCAAACAGGCGTATTTGCCCCTTGGTGGCCTGCCTCCGTAGAATCCGGCTCCCGCACGGTTGTCTTTCCTTGATCCATCCGTGAACCAAACTATGTCGCTAGGGCGGACATCGATTGGGATTTTCCTTTCCCAGTCCTCCCTGGAAGGTATAAAAACCTGATATTGCTTCGAAAAGCTATGCACCTTGATCATGGCATCTGATGGCATGGCCATGACAGGTGATTCACTGAGAGACTGTTCCAGCTGACGAAATGGGGTCGAGACCCAGTTCGTCCTGCCCGCCGTCCTGGCCCTGAGAGCCACCTTTTTGGCCTCTATCTGAACAAGCAGAGGAAGCGGAGTTAAGTTGATCAGGGCCTCGAGGGAAGCGGTGGGTGTTGACGAGAGTGCACCCGTGATTATTAGACATGCCAGTCTCTGTACGCTGTTTAGACTTTTATTACAGTTTACTTGTTCAGCCTTTTTATGCCACACTTTGCAGCCATATGTGGTAATTGGTCTCACTACGGCTGTATATAGCCATAGCATTGCCTTCGGCCGAATATCCCATTTAGAGCTGACAAGCTTCCAACAGGAACCCAGGGCACATCTAGCCTTTTTCGTAATATACTCGATGTGCTTATTCCAAGTGAGTCCTTTGTCTAGGATTACTCCTAGATATTTGACATCACCCGCAAACTTAATAGTTTTCCCGAAGAGTGTTGGGGGTCTTAGTTCCTCCAACTTCCTCTTTTTGGTGAAAGGTATCAAGACCGTCTTATCAGCGTTTACTGTTAGCTTGACCCTTTGGCACCAATCCTCGACGACTCTTAGTGCTGACTGCATCAACCCAGCGACCACAGATGCGCATTTTCCCACCACCATAATCGCCAGGTCGTCAGCATACCCTTGAGCGTAGTAACCTATGAGGTTCAGTTCCCTTAGTAGCTCATCCACTACCAGGGACCATTACAGGGGTGACAGCACACCTCCTTGTGGGCAACCTTGTGTCAGCCTGATTTTGAGTGTCAGGTCCATAATAGTCGATGAGGCTACCCTGTTGTCGAGCGTGGCTTTGATCCATTTCCTAGTAGTTGGATCTGTATTCTTTGAAGCCAGGCCATTAGTGATAGAGCTGGTTGAAGTGTTGTCGAATGTGCCTTCAATATCAAGGAAGACACATAACGCAATCTCTTTATCTTTAATTGCTCTATCAATCCGATCTACCAAGTCCATTAGGGCCGTCTCGGTAGATTTGCCTTTTGTCTTTGCAACATGGTAAAATCACGTAACGTTTTAAAGGATTACAAAAATCTTTTTGAACATTGTTAAAAATGTTTTCAGTATTCTGCAGTTCTGGGTTCTTTCAGTTGCATACAAAATATGTAAATGAATGCAAATGAAAAAGGCCGCGTCCCCATTAAACACGACGCGGTGTCGTCGCACGGTGACGACACCGCGTCGTATTAGATGGGGACGCGTTGGTAGTTGGTTAAGAAGAAAAAGAGTTACCTCAATGTCCTCCTCACTAGCATCGCTTTCCTCCTCGGAGGAGGCCTGCTGTAGCCAGTCTATAAACGGCTGTGCCTTCTTCAGCACCTCGGCGACGGTCTCGCGCGACGCGTACTTGCGGGACGGCTTCGCGGCCCAGTCCAGGATCGTCTTCTCGTCCACTATGTCCAGGTCGTACAGCAGCTGAAATAGGTAATAGTGAAGTTAGTATTACTGTAACATACTAGTAATAAACATGAAATAAACTTTTATATTTAGACAGTGTTACTATACTGTAAAAAAGCAGGAAAAGGAAATTTGCAGTGTATGATTTTTAGCCTTTGCGGGTGGACGCACTTATGGCTGGTTTACACGTATTAAGTAGATAAGTAGTTAACTAAATTTTAACTTAATTTTAAGTTACTTAATTGCATGTAAACACACAATTTAGTAGCAAGTTGCAACTAAATTTTAACTTACTACTTGCTACTAAATTGTGTGTTTACATGCAATTGTTTACTTAAAATTTAGTTAATTATCTATTTAATACGTGTAAACCAGCCCAAACGGAAGTGGAGCGAGTACGCGCGCAGGGAGATACGCCATTGGTAGATAGATCAGATAGTGACACGTTGTAGGTGGCAGGAATTACCATTTAAGGTCGGTCTGGAGGAGTTCAGTTTTACTTTGGGCAGCAGCGCGGCATCATGGTGCGCCATGGCGGTGAGCGCGTGGTTGCGGTGTTTGCGCACGACCGCCGCTAGCGCGCTCGCACGGACTATATATTGTACCTTGAGTATGGCGGGCACTTTGGGCAGCAGCGCGGCGTCATGGTGCGCCATGGCGGTGAGCGCGTGGAGCGCGGCGCGGGGCGCGCGCGGGTCGAGACGGGCGAGGCGCAACAGCAGCGTGCGGTGTTTGCGCACGTCCGCCGCTAGCGCGCTCGCACGGACGACTACCTCGAACGCGACCAGCAACGCCTTGGATTTCACCTCCAACCTGGAATCATGATGATAATCATCAGTACTAATTACAAATGCCTGTACGCTTTACAAAATTTCTAGTCAACACGCCATCCACACGCTATCACAATCATTGTTACGAAAATACTAATTACAAATGCCTGTACGCTTTATAAAATTTCTAGTCAACACGCCATCCACACACTATCACAATCATTGTTACGAAAAATCTGTCTCTTCTTTGTCATGCTTTACGAATCCAGGTAAAAAGAACTCCCACATTTGGTATGAACCTGTCTCATGCGAGTCTAAACCTTATCCCACTGTACTTAGATTTCAATTTACCTATCAGCCTCGTGTATGATCTCGGTGATGGCCTTGGGTGCGTCGACGTCGCCGGCGTCGGACTTCTGCTTCATGTAGGAGTAGAACAGGTCCATGCGCTGTTTCTCGTTTTTCTCGCTGTCTTCACTCAGCGTCATGCTCTTAGCGCCGTCCGTCAGATCTGGAGGGTAAATAATTCTGATAAGCACGCTTATTTATGGTTACTACAGAAAAAGTTTCTTTATACGGTTAGAGAAGATAAAGTGATATATTGAGAAAGGAAATGCGTTGCCGGCCTTTTAAGAGGGAATACGCTCTCTTCTTGAAGGTTTGCAGGTACGGAAATACTGCTGAGTGCTGGTGACAGTTCATTCCAGAGTTTTAGAGTGCGCGGCAGAAAGATACGCGAAAAACGCACGGTGGAAGACTGCTACTCATCAAGGTGATGAGGATGGTATGTTTTTCGGATAGACTGATGACGAAAAGTTGCAGGAGGTATGATATCGAACAATTCCTCAGAGCACTCCCCGTGATAATATACGAATTACTACGCATTCCGCGACCGAACTATACAGGGTGTAACAAAACTAAGTGATAATACTTTAAGGGCTGTATGTGTTCCTGGTATTGAGTCCACTGTGAAAGTAGCAGCTCTGAATTAGCAATTTTTTTTCTGATTTGTATGGGTAACCCACCCCAGCGTCAAGCATAATGCATATTCCCATACAAAAGTGAAAGAAAAAGTTACTCTTTCAGCGCCGCTACTTTGACGGCGAACTCTATTTCAGGAACACATACACCCCCTAAAGTATTATCACTTAGGGCCCCTCCACAGAAGGTATTTTTTGCGCACTGACGATGCGCGTTTTTGATGCGCTCGTCTTCTGCACGTTTTCATCGCGTTTTTTCAGATATAAAGTTTAAAACGTGTCGGCTTTCTTGCGTTTGCTGAGCGTTCAACTTGCGTTTGTATCGATACAAACGAGCGTAAAAAAACGTCATGTGGTAGGGTCCTTAGTTTGGCGACGCCTTGTATTATTATGTGTTGTACCTTGCATCCGCGCGCGCACGGCCTCCTCGCTAACGTCGACGGTCCAGTTGCCGTCATCATCATCATCATCGTGCTTCTTGTTCTTCTTGCTGCTTTTAGGGTTGGGCGTGGTCGGCGTGACGGGTACGTCGCTCTCCTGTAATATACGGAACCGTTGTTTAAAACAGCATTTCCCAAAGCGATAACGCCCCCTTGAGGGCGCTGAAGGTCGAAAGAGGGGCGGTGTGGGACCCAGAAAATGGGGGCGTTGTGTAGAGGCTTGGAGGTGAAAAGCCGTTGAGATCGAATTAGTTCCAAATTGAGCCGCAGCACGATTTTGCGCTAGTCTATATTATGCCGTGTTGGAAGTAGCAAAAGCTGTTCGAGCTGATTCGATTCTAATTCTGTTGATAGTTTGGCAGCTGTTTAGTAATTTACAGTCTGTCAAAAAAGAGTAGACACTGAAACAAATTTTCTAATCGTAATCAGTATCAAATGAGTGGTTCATTTTTGCCTCGTATTTCCACTGACGATTGTACACTTTAAATGTTATCATTTTCGCACATTTTATATCTGGTTTAATAAAGTTTTTTCAATTTTTCGTGTTTAAAATTTGTGTTCGGCGTGTACTCTTTATTGACAAGCTATGAGCTATTGGTAAGTGTGATACTCACGTTCTTAGATTCCTCCCCACCCTCATGGTTGCCGTTGGCGGTCTGGCCGCTGCGCTTGGAGCGCTTGCCGCGGTTACCCTCCGTCAATGAAGAACCCTGAAATCATTGATGATTGATCTTTAGTTAAAAATAAATACATAATATTAATCTAAGACGTAGGATACACGCTCAGTTAGCTGTGATCGGTCGGCTGGGTGTGACATAACGCGACCAAATTACTTAGGTCCGCCATCTGCATAGGAATCAACTTCTCTGATAGTACAAATCATATTTTCATAAAATCATATTTTCAAATCGACTTTATTTATCAATCATAAGCTTTTATTTGATGATAAGGGTGAAATACGGTTTCCTAGGCCAAGTTCTAATAGAAATATGCATTTGTTCAATGAAATTGAATATAGGTCAAGTAGCCTATTACAGCTCTTCCATGGTATTTTTACCTGCATGCCGGGGTCGGCGGCAGGCGGGTTCTTCAGTATGAAGGTGTTGAGCTTGTGGGTGAACTCGAGCTGGCCGTGGTAACCGCACGCCTTGCAGCCCTGCGAGATGGTGTTGCGGCGCTGGCTGACGATCAGCTCCGTCTCGGGGTTGTCGCACTCCGGACACAGGACGAACTTGCGGATGAATCTAGAAAAGACAGACAGATTTTAGACGTAGCGACGAATTTGTTTCACCCGTTTGTCGTTATAGGCGTTGTTTTTGACACAATTGAAAGTTTGACGTCCTCACTCCTCATGGTGATATAGAAGACTTAGAGGTGAAAACTCCGGAATGTTTCCGGAATTTTGGAAGTTTTCGGGAAAGTTTCAGGTAGTTTACTCGAAAGCTTCCTGAAAACTTTCAAATTTGGAAGTTTAAAAACTGTCATATTTTATCTAATGTAGACAGTTGTGACGTTTAGTTTTGAACGCAAATGACACTAAAATTAGCAACATTTATGGTTTTGATAAAATTTAACATACTTTAGACAAATTATAGGTATGGATATGAAAGCAGATTTGTCCAAGTTATTATTCAGTCGCATAATTCAGGTAGTTGTTATAAATATTTATCTTAGATAACATTATTTTCAAATATATATTGCTCAGGATTGACTTTGCTTTGCACTTTTAAATTTTTTTATAATATGGTCGCGGCCGCCAATTTTTGCTGATTTTGCAATTATTTTTCTCCGCCCTTTGTATTTTAAAAAGTATTGTGTTTATCTTATGCTCGAAAACTGATTCTAACGAAGAAAACAAAGTGCTCAAGCATATTTGAGTTCCAATAATAGTCTAAAAACATATTTACAATTAAACATAAAAAAAGGTAAGAAAATAGCTTAAATTATACAATCCGCCGTGGAAGAGGTGCACTTTAACTGTCGCTGTAGCAGTAAGTATGACAGATTTGAAGATAAATCTGATATGTTAAGAATACTTATATAAATGGCTATTACCTCATCTAATTCTTATAGTATTTTAAGATAACTTTCTTTATAAACTTTTTCAAATCAAATGAATCATTAGAAACATCAATTCTACCCCACATTTTAAACGTCATCAATAATACCGATTTATTGTTATTTTTGGGTGTTAAGGGCCCCCGAGACGATCAAACGGTTTGATTCAAACCTTACGTGTTTGATGCAACCATTTGATGTCGGTTTGAACGGTTTGTCAAACGGCACTGCGCAGTTTGGTTCAATACGCGCTGTGGAGCACACGTCTTGTGACGAATAAATATTATTTTTTAAAAGATAAAACCGACTTTTATAAAAATTGTACGAAATTGAGAATTAAATTCCCTATCTCAAAAACTATTAAACCTATTTTGATGATACTTGCAGAAGTCTCCCAAGTTAAAGAATAAGAATAAGAATAAGAAAAATTTATTTCGACAATCACACAACACAATATTATATTATTACAAAAAATACACAAAAAAAAAAAAGAACACAAAATTACAATAAATAATATTAAATTGTGTGATGTCAAAACTGGACCCAGCTCAGCATTAGCAGCGACTTCCGGTCTGCTGCACTGATTTTCTGCTGGGACCAAAGGTGTGACATCACAATATTTAGAGCAATAAATCATAATAACAAATATATATATAAAACTACAAGAAAATAAGAATAAACTATGCCTAAATATGAAATAAACAGAAAATAAAAAATTAAAATTAAAAATAAAAAAATAAAATAAAAAATCACCAAAACCTCAAAAACAAAAACAACAGATTTTAGTCTATGACACTTGACACTAATTCAAAGTTCTAGGTTAAATGACACGTGGTTTGACGTGGCGCCAGGTCTGCACAAAGAGAAATTATTGTGAGTGGAAATGAGAATACAATCACTACGGGCCCGTATTATGTCTGCTATGTGATCGAAGCCTAAACACTAAAATGTAATGAAGAAAACAATGATATTTTCCATTATACTAAGTGGTAGGGTATGGTAATGAAGTCGCAGAACAAGTGCAGTCGGACGGAGCATAAATGGACGGGAAGGAATTGCGCCTAATAGTCCCGGCACCGAACAACCCTACACCACTGCCAGAGGGGCATACACTGAGAGGTATTACGCTGAGAGATGTTGAATTTGGAGTAAATGAGTTCTGTAATGACCACTAAATGTTTTTTTTGTTTTCAGCACCCTAAGGGGCGGCGGAAGGTTGTTCCAGCATCGGGAAGCAGCGTACCTAAATGAACCACGAAACGCTGCTGTCCTGTGACGTGGTGTCAGGATCCGGTATTGGGAGGCTCGAGTACGGGTGTTGATATCACTTAGCCAAGTCAATTTCTCATATAAGTAGGAAGGACATTGTGTGAGGATTATGTCAAACAGAAGTGAAGCAAAGTGGAGCTTCCTGCGTTCCTTCATTTTAAGTAAATTGGCCTTGTTGATAAATGGTGTAACATGAGCTCGAGGGGGGATTGTAAAACAGAAACGCATACAGGCATTCTGGACCCTCTGTACAAGCCTCTCCGTTCTGGTGAGTAAAGCATGACCCATAACTGTATCGGCATAGTTCAATTTAGATAGAATAAGAGTCTCACATAGTCTTATTCTTATGTCCTCACTAAGGTAGGCACGATAATTGTATAGGGTTTTTAGTCTATAAAAACAACCCCTAACTACCTCTAGCATGTGCTGTTCAAACTTTAAGCTTGAATCAAATAAAACCCCTAAATTACGCGCTACATTGACATGTTCAATTGCTTGTCCCGAAATCAAGATTCTAGGTTTTTTATCCAAAATATCAGCGACCTGCTTTCTAGAGCCCAATACAATAAATTTAGTTTTGCTGGCATTTAAAACTAGACTGCATGAGGAAGACCACTCAGCTATGTGTTGCAGGTCTTCATTAATTTTCTTAACAGCCTCGGTGGTGTCATTAGGATAAAAACTCAGGTAGATCTGTGTATCATCAGCATACATGTGGTACTTGCTGTATACTATTTTTTGACAGATGTCCGCACTAAAAAGTATGTACAATAGAGGGCCAAGAATCGATCCCTGAGGTACCCCTTGATCCAATCTAGCACTTGACGAATATGATTTTTTGCCATTGCGAGTTGTGGTTTCAACCTTCTGATATCTATGCTTTAGATAGCTAGAAAACCACTGGATAACGGCAGGCTCAAAACCATAATATTTGAGTTTACTAATTAAAAGTGGAATATTAATTGTCTCGAATGCCCTCGAGTAGTCGAGTAAAACGAGAATAGTCCCCATACCCTCATCCTGAGCTGATAAAATGTTATCCAAGACATCAAGTAAAGCAGTTACTGTACTATGCTTTTTCCGAAAACCTGACTGGAATTTAGGTAAGATTTTGTTTGTTTCAAGGTAATTCATAACTTGCTTGTATACAGCTTTTTCAACTATTTTGGACAGGCAGGGCAGGATACTAATGGGACGTAGGTCTTTAAGGGAGGCAGGGTTAGGGATTTTAGGAATAGGCTTGATAAGTGCGGTTTTCCAAACTGAGGGGAAGGTAGAGGTTAGTAGGGATTTATTTACAATGTTAGTTATGATTTTAAGGGTATTGGGCAGTGTCAGATTCAACATTTGTAGAGATATATTATCAATACCAACAGCGTTAGACTTAAGGCCTTTTATTATTGTCATTACCTCATGCTCAGACACAGGGGAAAACCTAAATCTGGATGGGCCAATTGTGTGAGATTCATAAAAAGTGGATAATAATGTAGACTGTGATAAACTATGTGATTGACTAGGTAAATTAACAAAGTGATTACTTAGAGTGTCAGGATCATTACAAAAATCTGGAAGATCTTCTTTATTATTACAAAAATTTATATGCTTTTTAATATTGTTCCAGAGAGTTTTCGGTTTGTTAATATTTTGATTTATATTTTTATTATAATATGCACGTTTTTCCGAATGAATGGCCGAGATAACAATAGATTTTAAATCTTTATATGATTTTTTATAAGTTGGGTTTTTAGTCGTCTTCCATTTGGAAAAACATTTATCACGAAGTTCCATCATCTGTTTTACTGTGTCTGTGAGCCAAGGAGGAGACTTTTTTTTAATCTTAATATCTTTAATGGGAGCATGTAAATCAAAGAGTAGCAGAATGAGTCTGTTAAACTCTAAAACCATTTCATTTAGGTCGGTAATGCTATCAAGTTGCTCCCAGTTAATTTGGTCTAAATCATGATTGAATAATTCAAGAACTATGTCCTTAAGAGGTTTAAATGAACATACAAATGGAGAGAATTTAGGCTTCTTGAAATTAAACTGTGCCGTTACTACAGCATGGTTGCCCAGATCTGGAATGTGGCTCACCAGAACAGAGCGGGCGACAGCATTGGTGCACACAATATCTATCAGGGTTTCAGAATGTTCTGTAAAGTGAGTGGGAGAAGTCACTATTTGGTCAATGTGTAAAGACTCGAAAAACTGTGTAAGCAATTTAGTCTTATTATCAGATTGTTGAAGCATGTTAATATTAAAATCTCCCAGTAAAATAATATAATCATATGTTGCTAGTGAGCACCAAGACTGAGTGAGAGCATCAATAAAAAAATTCACATCCATCCAAGGAGGCCTGTATGCTGTTCCTACAGCAATTTTGCAACCATTAAGTTTAACACTAAGCCAAAATTGCTCAACAGATTGCGTCTCAGGAGTTGAGATAAGACGCGCGCTGATACTTTGCCTGACATAGAAACCAACTCCACCTCCACGACCCCCCCGAATGTTGCTGGGACGTGGACGGTGACGCAGTCTGTATCCAGGTACTTTTGGGGCTTTGCCGTCTTCACCCTGTCTAAGCCAGGTTTCATTTATTGCCATTAAATCCACAGAAAAGCGCTCCATCATGGCAATAAACTCATCATGCTTGGTTCCAAGTGAGCCAGCATTGAACAGACCTATTGTGAACAATTTATTATGTTTGCTAGTCATAGGAATACTCAATCTTATAATGCACTGAAGTACTACCTGTCCTGATTAGTGAAAGCATACTAATAGCATATAATACAACCTTCAAAAATATTAATATATTTAATTGTAAGATGAAAATTGTATAATATATTATTATGATGTATAACATGTAATATATAATATAAAGTAAAGTGTATAAATATTTATAATTAATTGTGTAAAATGAATCAAAATTGACAATTTGACAAGATGTTGTATAGTAGTAGTGATGGTATAAAATAAAGTATAAAATTATATTGTGTAAATAGATATAATAAGTAATATTTATGAAAGTGTAACACCTTATTAAGCCGGGAATATAAATTAGTATCATTATGAGGATGAAAGTGACATCAACTTGAAAAAAAGTACTTAGCCCCAAACCTGACCTGATATAATTAGCAGTAAGTTTCAGTGATAGTTTACTTATAAAATAGTAGAGCACAACAAGAAAATTTTGATATTGACAATTATTATGTTTTACAGGATTGGGAGGGGCTGAAGGCCCGCATGATGTCATCTTCCGTGCGAAAGTGGTGAACGGGGCTCCCATCAGCTTGTCGGGCATATATTTGCCCCCGCTTTGTCCACGAGTAGCGCCATTTCTTCGACTTGCACTCCTCCCGCACCTTGCGGTACAGAAGACGATTGTGACGAGTGAGCCGCTCGTTGACAAATACGCGCCCCGCACGGTCCGCAGTGAGCCCGCGGCGGACACGGGCCGCCTTCAGCAGCTCGTCCCGAAGGTCACGACGCGCCAGGCGCACCACGACACGGCGAGGGCGCCCACCCTCTAAAGGCGGTACCCCTACACGCTCGGCAAACACAACGTCGCGCGACTCCAGAGGCACTCCCAGCTGCGTAGCCAAGACGGTCACAGTGTGCATAATATTTTCTCCCTTCACCTCGGGCACCAGACCGATATCGAGATCGGCGAGAAGAGCGTCTTGGTCGCGATCGTTGAGCTCAAGTTTGAGCGCAGCCACAGAGCGTTCCAGCTCATCGACCCGTTCTGCCTTCGCACCGACGGCGCCGCCCTCCTCCAGCGCATCCAGCCTCTTCTCGGCGCTGGTCAGCCGTGTTGATAAGCCTGATATGGTTTCCCGAAGCAGCGCCATCTCTTGGCGGCACCCGCGAAGCTCAGCAATGAGGTCAGAAAACTCCCGCCTGAACCCCGCTAGATCGATGTCGACATCCGAAGCTTTAGTATCCGATATATCCTTGTCTTCGGGTGAACTGCTTGCTTCCTGATCATCAACCATCGCAGGAGAAGAAAAACCAAGGTCGACTAGACCCCTAACGGGTGTTAGGTTGTTATCTCCGCGTCTTTCATTTCTTTTGCAACTGGGACAGACCCAGTCCGCGCCAACCTTCGCCTTAGCAGGCAGGGCAAGACACGCCTTGTGAAATTTAGTGGAGCAGATGCTGCAGGGCACCGTTATCTCGGTTTTCCTCACAGACCTTTCGCAGCCTCCGCATTTTGAGGTCTTATCCATGCTTTAGCTACTCCGCGATAGATGGCGCACAACAACAGCCTCAAAGACCAACACTCAACGGGTTCGATCGGGTTACAACAGATGGCGCTGAAACTACTGGTACCGCTATTGGACGATAGGTGGCGCTGTCACAACGAATCGACCAGTATTGCAACTCGAACTACAGATGTCACTATGGGTATCGATTTATGAATTACTTGTGCACTATTTTGGGTCAACTCTACCCTCACTACGCGGGAAAAAAGTACGTACGTTAAAAGCTGATGATGGCTTTTATGGGAAGATGCGTCCACTTGCTGCGTCACAAACACTCACACAGCGAGATTAGTACACTAGGCACAAAATAAACAACTCTCACAAAGCTAATACGGAGTTTTACTTCACGAACTGAATTAAATACACAGACTCGTATGTTACTAATTTGACGTTCGTGACGTCACCGTTAAACAATACTATGTATATAGTACAACAAAAAAATATTTAAATCGGACTTCTAGTTCCGGAGATATGTGAACTAAAACATACATACACTTTTAAAATTTTGCACATTTGCTCAGATATGGTTCAGATGCTGATACAGACTAACATAATATACGAAAACTGGGCAGTTCTGGAAATATTACATACAGCTGTATACGCGTCGAATTGATAACCTCCTCTTTTTTAGTCGGTTAAAAATAATGTATTCCAAAGAGTGGTACAAAGTTTGTTCAAACGCATCGGAACACGATCAAACGGCGCGTCAAACACAACAAAAATATGAAATTTCATCAAACGAGCTTCAAACACGTAAATGTTTGACAAACCGTTCAAACTAGCTTTGTAAACAATCAAAATGGTTTGAGTCAAACCAAAATTTACGTGTTTGAGTCAAACCGTTTGATCGTCTCGGGGGCCTTTTAGGGAAGGTAAAATCGGGAAGTGACAACGCTGAGTTTTTACGTATTCTATGGAAAATCTCGTAATATTCGCCATTTGTCGACAGGTCACATTTGAACCTCAGTCGGGCTGTGTACACAGTTTTTTCAAAGGAAGTTTTTTTGTGACACAAATGTAAGTGTTTCACATAAAACGATCAATGCATCATGTGAGTAGTCAAAAGAGCCATGTTTGGGGCTATAATACAAACCGCATTGTGTATTATTTACAGAGATAAGTTTGATTTTCTCTACGCTATGATAGCCTCTACGCTATTATTTTGGTGCTCCAACGGCATATTTCTCAACGCTGTGATAGCGTAGAGAAATAAAATCCCTACAATTTAGGTGCTCCAACGTCACAAGCAGCTTAGATTTTCTTTCTCTCGCAAATTTTTTCTGCGTCATATCAGCAAAAATTGGCGGCCTCACCCATATTATTTTTCTTTGAACGTTTTCAAAGAAAAATAATATAAAAAATTAAAATAATATTAATTACAAAAGTATAAAATAGTATTTTTTTTTTTATAAAAACTAGAATAGTTTTCTAATAGACTAATAGTAATACAGAAACCTCATTAAAATATGGAATAATTTACGAGCAAAAATTTTAAAAAGTAAGTTTACGTACCTATAGCCCGCTATTTAGAGGCGAATTAACGGTTAAACTTCTTTCTAAAGTCAATCAGCTGATTTGAGCTAATCTGACTAGTAATTTTTTATTATTGTTACTCGTGACGAGTCGTTGTATAGACTAAACTTTTGGTAACACTTCTAAGGAGTGACGAGTAGGGGGTAAATCTTGTATGGACAGAAACATTTTTAAAGTTTTTTCCTGAGGTAAATTGTTTAGATTTTTACGAACAAATATTCGGCATGTCATATGTTTTGAAAATTTATTTTAATCGTTATCGTAATAATTATATGTTATACGTTTCAAAGAAAAATAATATAAAAAATCGAAAAGTGTAAAGCAAAGTCAATCCTGAGCAATATATTATGTTTGAAAATAATGTTATCCATATACTAATATTATAAATCTGCTTTCACATCATACTTATAATTATACCTAAAGTATGTTCAATTTAATAAAAACTACCTAATTGCATTTAAAAATAAACGTCACAACTGTCTTTATAAGATAAATGACAGTTTTCAAAACTTCCAAATTTGGAAGTTTTCAGGAACTTTTCAGGAAGTATTCCTTAGAAAAGGAAATTTTCCAGAGAATTTTCATCTCTAATAGAAGTCTAAGTAGTGTCTAAGACAGAAGCTGACACTCATCCTTGCATCGCGATTCGCGATCGATCGCCGCCGCGCACGACCACGACTGTCGTCGATCGCTCACGACAATAGAGTATGAAAATGTATAGCACCGCTTCCGAGGCCCGCGACAGACGCGCGCGAGTGGAGCCGCCCGCCTTTAAACCGCATACCTTTAAAGGTAGCCTTTCGAAGCGAGCGTCTATAACGTCAGTGATGCCGCGACTGTGAAAAATGTATGGTTCGGCGTCGAGCACAGCGACACTAACGAGGAGTGGTGTTGCGTCAGTGACGTGTGCGTCAGTGACGTCACACGTCACTGACGCACGGTGGCGTTGCTGCATTAACTCATCCTTGTATTTCCATGGTCCCTTACACGCCGTCGCCACCGTGTGTAAGGGCAAATAGAAATACAAGGATGAGTATTGCAGTGACACCGCCGCTGAGGCGTGTGTGTAAACAGCCTAACAGTCGCGGCGTCACTGACGCTCGCTTCGAAAGCCCACCGCGTAGGTATGTTAGGGTGCGTTTCCACTGAAGCGGAGCGGAGCTTAGCGGTTCTCAAATTGACCAATCGTGCTATTCCAGCGAAATGACAGCGAAGCGGAGCGAAGATTTCGAGCATGGTGATTGGTCAATTCAGCACCGCTAAGCTCCGCTCCGCGTCAGTGGAAACGCGGCCTTATATGATCGGCCTAATCGTGGCGAGCACTCACCCGTCTAGCAAGTCCTGCAGCTTGGCGGAGTCGTGGCTGCCGTTGACAATGAACCGCTCGTTCTTGTAGTCGAACTGCGTCTGAGCGCCCAACTCGCACCCGAAGTACTTCGTCGGATCTGAAACATAGTGCGTAAATCTTATATATAAAATTCTCGTGTCACAATGTTCGTTCCCGTACTCCTCCGAAACGGCTTGACCGATTCTCATGAAATTTTGTGAGCATATTGAGTAGGTCTGAGAATCGGCCAACATCTATTTTTCACACCAAAAATTATTTATATGGCAAAACAAAATTTGCCGGGTCAGCTAGTATACTATAATGATGCATTATGCACCTGTGGTCTAATGGTTTAGAGCTGGCTAATGCGGCAAACCTTGATTTTCCATATGGATACAGGATATGTGGATATGCCCGAGCATAATGGCTTATAAGTTCAGACATTGTCTCGTGTGTTGTTGTGTAGAAAATTTGGTAGGCTCAGTTTCAACAATTTGCTTATTGATATTTGATATACATTACAAAGTCATTTGGAGGATGAAATAAGATCTTATAGCTATAGGATAAGCACAAAAAATCGGTCAAGTGCGAGTTGGACTCGCGCACGAAGGGTTCCATACTACTGTTACGTGCTAGGGTTCGAAGGATTTGGAGAGAAAGACCTGTTGACTCTCTTGAAGACTATTCACAAACACTAGGTCACACAAAGTACTAGGTCCAAAACACTAAGCACTATCACAGTCCTAGGTCGTAGGCAAGTCGTAGGTTTCACTGGTTCACTCACTATTGATTACTTGTTTTCACTCTGAAGTCGTCTCGAAGATCGCTCAGACTAAACTGAATTGCCGGCCTGTCTGCCTGCGACTATTGCGAATCTCAGAATGTTCCCCTATTCGCGTCAACAAGTGTGGAATATTTCTAGAAGCCTAACGCCATCTAGTATCGAATAGCGGATTTATGCTGTCTGTGTTCCCTCGATACGTTTCGCTGGTTTGACGCTAGATGGCACTACGTGTCCGTATACGTAACACTACTCCCCTCTTAGAGATGCTCGTCTCGAGCATCATTGTTACTGCCATGGTAACGTGCTACGCTGTTCCTAAGACTCCTGGTCTGCGGTCCCTTCACATCAGCGCAAGTAGTACATTCGTGGCACCAATCCTGCACATCATCTCACCAATGCAACCAGAAGAATCGTTCTCGCACTTTTCTTAACGTCCTCTTTACACCTAGATGACCCCCTGATATGTATCTGTATCTCGTATCTCGCGGAGAACATCTGGTACTCTCGTGCTTGGGACAATTATCTGAAAATAGAACTCTCTGCCGTTAGCCTTCTCCCATTTCCGGTTGAGTATTCCGTCCTGAAGTACCAGACTGTCCTATTGCTCCCAGTACGCCTTAGGCTTCTTACAGACGAACGGCACGTATCGGCGGTACGTGACGGCGGTAGTCGACGGCAGTACGTGTCGGCGGCAGTCGACGGCAAACGACGGCACGTGTCGGCGGCAGTCGGCGGCAGTCGGCGGCAGCTGACGGTAGCCTTTGACAGTTTATGACACTTGCAGGGGGCCTACCACGACCTTTCCTAAAACTATCATGTTTCCAGAACACTTTGTTGTAAGATTACTATAACATTACCGTACTTACTTTTTAAATATAATTTTACTAAAAAACAGTAAAAAATGCAAAACAATGGTAAATCCACTTTGAAATATAAACTTTTTTAAGATCACTAGCTTGATGTTAAAGTAAGAAATTCTTATCTGTCAAACGGTGTCGCTTAGTAGAGGTGGTGGTAGGCCCCCAGTTGTGACGTACCGCCAAAAGTAAGCGTCCACAGGTCGGTATCGTACGCAACGGACGTCTCGTATCAAACGGATATTTTTTTTACAGTACGTCAGCTGAATCAGCAGCATACAGATTACAGATTAGCCTAATAAATGAATGCTCAAAAGGGGGATGTGGATGGAAAAGTCGAAAGCAGAAATTTTGACTTTGGAACTTTGTTTGGACTACGAGGGCGGCACTGAAAATTTCGGGAACCAAGGAGGTGACACAACAGTACTATTTAGAAATGTGTTTATTGCTTTTCGAAGTATTCTCCGCGAAATTTGATACATTTTTCCATACGATGGAACCAATAATTAAAGCAACCATTCCATTCGGAAGTTGGGGTCTCCAAAATGGCCGTTTTGTAGGCGTCCACCGCTTCTTCAGGTGATGAATATCTCTGACCACGCAATTTATTCTTTATTTTAGGGAAAATAGAGAAATCATTAGGGCCTAAGTCGGGGCTGTAGGGCGGATGGTCTAATAATTCTATGTTTTCTTGCTCTAAAAACTCTTTTATTCTGTGCGCGGTGTGAGAACTCGCATTGTCGTGATGGAGAATGATGCGGCGGTTGCAGTTCTCTTCGTGGCAAACAAATGCAGGCATACCATTCTGCATTAACCATTATTTGTCCCTCAAGAGGAATAGTCGCAATATGGTCGGTTTTGGAGACAAACGTGGCCACCATTTTTTTTTGCAACACTCCGTGAACGAACAGTTTTTGTTGGCTTTAACTCATTTTCGAACACCCGAACTCGTGACTAGTTTTTAGTTTCGGGTTCGTACGCATATATCCAGGATTCGTCACCTGATACGATGTTGTATACAGCATTTGAGGATCCTGCGTGGAATCTTTCGAGAGTTCTGACGCACCAAGTAACGCGAGCCGCTTTTTGCTCTTCACAGAGCAAATGCGGTATCCATCGGGAAAACAACTTTTTTAAACCTAATTGTTCATGCAATATTATTTGTATTTGACTCATGCCAATGTCTAAAGTTGTCTGAATTTCGCGGTATGTCACATGGCAATCTTCCTCAACCAGCTTACGCACAGCATCAACGTTTTCTTGGGTGACTGCAGTTTTTGGATGACCTTGACGGGGATCATCACTGAGCCTGACACGTCCACGTTGAAATTCAACAAACCAGCGATAAATTGTGGTTTTGGATGGGGCTTCATCACCAAATGCAGAAATCATCCGATCAACACACTGTTTTTGTGTTAAACCACTTCGAAAGTCATAATAAATCATCGCTCTAGAATTTTCTCGAGTCAATTCCATTTTCTCAACGACTAAACAAGTTTGACAAGACCTTGTAACAAGACCGAGAATGTTTTTTTAAATAAATAAATGGTATTCGATTTTTAAAACCAAAGAGTTTTCAATTAAAAAGATTTTAATATGACAGGAATAGTGAAAGTATTCCATTCCCGATATTTTTAGTGCAGCCTATGTAATTTGAAGATGAACATACTGGCTAGTCCGTACGCTGCCGATACAGTGGCCGTACGTACGTATAAAAAATTATCCATTTGATGCGAGACGTCCGCTGCGTACTACCGCTTACCTTTGCGCGCTACGTCACAACTGTAAGCGTGATAAACTGTCGTCAACTACCGCCGACACGTGCCGTCGTCTGCCGTCGACTGCCGCCGACACGTGCCGTTCGTCTGTAAGCGCTGTAACCTCACTCCAGATTGGTTTTACGTCACCCCGTTTCTTCCATGTGATGATGTGCCGAAGGTCGTTCGATCTCTTTCTTGAGCCTTCCTCATGGCATCATTGTCCAATACTCGCCATCTGGTCCTGGATTCTATTCGTTTCCCTTTATCCCGGGCACGGGACGAAACTGCTTGCTTCCTCAGCTCCTCTATTTGTTCCTCGATCCTTTCCATCCCTGCCATCTGGGTCTTCTTCTGCGGGCAGTTGAGCTGAAGATGGCCCCTCTCACCGCATATATAGTACATGACTTCAAATTTGTTCCTTGTAGGAGCCTTAGCTTCCTCGACTTCCTTAGAGACCTTACGGATTCTTACGTATCCGTAAGGTCTCTAAGGTATCTGAGGAAGTCATGGAAGTTACGGGTCTGCCGTATGTCATGGCGAACAGCCTCGACATCCAAAGCGTGCGCCAACGCTTCCTTTAGCGAGGTATGATGACCAAGCCTTACTGCAGCTCTGACCTCCAGGTCTTTGATTCAACGCCATCTAGTATCGAATAGCGGCTTTACGCTGTGTTCCCTCGATAAGTTTCGCTGGTTTGACGCTAGATGGCACTACGTGTCCGTATACGTAACACTACAAATTACAATAGATCAAAAATAGGCTGAAAATTGTGTTTTTTGTATGGGAGCCTCCCTCAATTATTTAATTTATTTAAAGTTTATTATCAAACGACGGAGCATTTCGTAAATATTTCAAGTGCCTAAGTGTTGCCGTTATTGGTATCGGGCAAAAAATAGCAAAAATATCACGTTTATTGTATGGGATATGCAATAAAAGTGAAATATTTTATTTATTTTGTTTTTAGTATTTGTTGTTATAGTGTCTAAACACACTAGGCCGAATTACGCCGGCGTAAATGCCGCCGCGTTTCAAACTCATAAATTTAATATTTAAGCTACGAATAATAAAAGACGTAACTCCCATACTTCAATCGTTTTTAATTTGGTTCTCAAGGTTCTTTTTTTCACTAAAATAATATGGCAATAGCTACGAATAATAAAAACTAAGGAAGAGTAACTCCGTCAAAAAACATACTCCAAAATACTTAAAAGTGTACCTTAGGTTCACTTTTCATACATTCGCAATATTTAGGTGACCTTGAGCGGTATAAAGGCTGACGTTACATGACAGTTCGAATGGAACCAAATTTAAAACTGTATTAGTATGGGAGTTACGTTTACTTAGGTTATATTATTCGTAGGGCAATAGCTACGAAACACTACATTCAAATTGACAAAATAAAGCCGTTGACAATAATATTATTATTGTCACTTCTATAATTACACAAAATTCTTGCATGTATTCGGGCCTCTGTTTGCATAAAGTATGCATGTATTCGGGTCTCATTTGGTAGACTCGTGGACAATTTTTTTGACATAACTATGTCAAAAAAATTGTAACTAATGTTAAAAATGAGTAACTACTCATCCTTAACATAGTATAAGAAGGGGAAGTAAGTTATCTTCACACAAAGGCACCGCGCGCGGTTTGTATGTGTGCGCCATAGTATCAATGCGTCGCCGCACGCACACTTATTAAAATCTCGGACCGTTTTCGGACCAAACCAGGCGGGGCTAACACTTTACACTGCACGGCCGCGTCGCGCTGCGCCGCGCCAAACGAATCAAAAATGGCCGATCATAATCGCAGGAGTAATAAATATTGCTGTGTGTTTGGGTGTATTAATAGTAATGCAACAATTCCAGAATTGTCTTTGTTTAAATTACCAGTTGAACAGGAAAGGTAAGTACTACTCACTTATTCTAGCATAATATAATTTTTACTTGATGATCAGATACCTACTTACTTCTTTTTTTATTGTATTAGTTTTCTATCACACAAACTTTCCCACTAAAACATAGTATCCATATCCATACTAATATTATAAATGCGAAAGTGTGTCTGTTTGTTTGTTACCTCTTCAAGCTCAAACCGCTGAACCGATTTTGCTGAAATTTCGCATGGAGGTACTTTGAGTCCCGAGAAAGGACATAGGATAGTTTTTATCCCGGAAAAATGTACGGTTCCCGCGCGATAAACGAATTTTGGCGCAACGGAGTTGCGGGCGTCAAATATAAGAGAATGTTTTAGGTAAGTACTTTTGATCAGTCAACTAATTTGCCGCTATTGCTTTGTTTACGTTTAGTAATGCCGATTTCTCTGTATTGTAGGTATATTATATTAACTAAAGTCTACTTACAGTCAGTTACTTATTTTAAATCGTAATTGAAAATAAGTAATTGACTAATTGTAAATCAGATATTAATTATACACATAAAACAAAGTTCGAATCATAACAACAGATTTGTTTATAGTAGGTACCTAATTACCTATAAGAGACAGGCGTTAGTTTTTAATGTTGTTTTAAAGGGTATATTTATAATTTTATTTAGACATCGGATTATATGCACGATCCAAGTGCCGAAATATGCATGCAAATATGCACGAAAATTGGCCGAAATATTCGCTATATCGCCGCCTAAAATTGACAACCCTAAGACAGTAGGTAATTAAATCGCGGATTGGGCCGGAGTTACCCTACTTCCCCTCCTTTTACTATGTCCTTAGTTTTTATTATTCGTAGGTTTATTTATATACTCACACGTAGCCGGCCGGCCAAGCGCCTTAGCGACTTCCACCATGTTGACGATGACCGTCTTGATGCCGTTGCCCTTGCCCTCCACCTTGGCGCAGATCCGCGGCATCTTGTAGCGGTAGAACGCGTCCGCGACGTTGCGGTTCACGTTCACGGACCCCATGGCTGCTGACCTTAATTTTATATCCTAACTAGTGACAGAGGTGGTTTCTTTTTGACACTGGATCTGTAACAAATTGTGTTGTGTTATTTTAGAAAATTATTTGTCCATGTTTTTGGTAAAATATCCCTGAGCTCGAAATGGTGATAGGCATTATTGTAAACTTGAAGTTTAAAAAGGCTTAAATAATATGTATTTAAGGACCTAGCGTAACACACAACATTACAACATCTTTTGAGTGGTTTCCATATCAATAGACCATACTAATATTGTTAATAAAGTGTCTGAACGGATACCTAAGGAGACTCTTATAGTACCTGGAAATGACACAAATTGTCGTGCAAAGTTCAGATTTCCACGCAATTGTCGAATTTCAGTACAACAAAGTTACGAGTATAATCTAGTTTCTGATATTTTCGTCTCATCGGTCACTCAATTCCTCTATACAAACATAAGCCTTACCCCCGAAACTGATACGATTTTAATTTACGAGTCTGATTAGTTACAAATTGAGCCGCAGCACGATTTTGCGCTAGTATAATATTATAATGTCGAAAACAGCAAAAGCTGTTGAGATCGAGCTAAGTAACTCGGGAGTAAGGCAGCTGTTTTGAACGGCGTGGTCTTGGGGCATGGTCTTAGCGGCAATGGTCTGGGGGCGTGGTCTCACCGGGCGCGCGTCGTGCTCGGGGGCGGGGCGCTACAGCGTGCGGGCCGGCGGCCGCGCGCGTCAGTCACGTCTGCCGGAGGGGCAGCAGCTTCCGATGTCTGTTGCCGCTAAACTTTGATCTTCTGCAACAGAAGAACAATTTATACCGCACGGCCTGCACGCTGAGTAACTTTATTTTCTTATCTAAGTAGCCTTGCCTCTACTAGACTCCAGTCTAGCTTAGCTATCAAGATTAAGCCTAATAACTCATATATGGGCGATAACTAACTAATTCTCTTCTGCTCTTTGACATATCACTTTCCTGGCGAACTTTCTTCTCTTCGTATTCCTGTTTGTGTGACTCCATAAGTTTTAATCATTTGCCATCAATGACCACATACACATTTACACACTTAACGCGTGTACGTGTGACGTTAATGCGGGTAGTTGTGAGCTCACCTGCGCGCAGTATTGCTGAGTGTGTGTGACGTCATGCACGCTCGTCGGCAGCCGGCAACCCTGGACGTGACACACCGACCACTCTCCTCGCACTGTACTGATGTCTCTGCAACAACATACAACATAGGTTAGATTACATTGATTAGATTTTTTTAAAAATGGACCAGGAAACGACAGAACGGCAGATGACCGGCACACAGATTGCTGACGATAAGCAATAGCTGTCAATAGCTTATCATCAGGCTTCGGTCACCAATGTCTACTTCGGTGGCTGAGGCACACTAGAGTCAGGCTGTTCCCTGTCGTCTCCAAATTTACGATATAAATATATTATTCTAGGCGTTAACGTTTCTCAAAAGCCTCTTATCGAAGCATCGAAGGACCAAGTTATATTACTCTGGTAAACAAGTGCCATTTTCATTATAAAATTAATAATTTAATTATAAAATACCATTATAAATTATAAATTACCATTATAAATACCATTATAAAAATTTCTAGATTTCTTGTTTAGAAATAATCAGCGTTTTTATGTTAACATTAAAATGGTGACTATTAACAAATTAAGAAAAGCATAATAATTAAACAAATTGTGATAATTTATTTTTGATAACGGATTATTGTTTATTGATATGTCTACTCAGTACCCAAATTTTTTTATTCCTTAATATTAATATTTAATCACTTAAAATATTTTTTTAGTTCACGTAGCAGATTGCGGCAAATCACGCGAAACCCGAACCACGCTGTTTTACCGTTACTTTCGCCGCTCAATTAAAGCTATAAGGATTATTGGTAAGGTTCCAGGATCTAGGATTTTTTTAGGAAATTTCCTGCTCTTTAAGGATCTATTTTCAAATTTTTGATTATCTCAAATAGTTTTTGAAATATTAAAAAAAGTCAAACCCTTATTTTTATGTTTACTTAATTATTTATAACTTTTGCATTTTTTTTCAGCCCGTCTTGGAATTTTGATAGAATGTTCTAGATGGTATTCCGAATCGAATGAGATCAAAATCATAACTTTCGATGCATGAGATCAGGTTTTGACGAAAATGGCACTTGCTAATCAGACTATATACCATCCTGTAAAATGAAATTAAGTTCCATGGTCAAAATTAATTAAATGTTTGCTATTAATGGAATTAAGCCCTCAATCTGCATAACAGACGTCGTTAATGCGGGATTATAGGCAACTGACATTTTAGAATTTGTGAAAAACTAGCTCAATAGATGGCGCTCGATAGGTACATATTATATTACTTTTCAAGCCGTCGTCGATTTCATTAATTTTCAGAAATAATGTGACCACGTGGTAAACTCGACATACAGACTAATGATTAACAGAGAGGCCATGTTCACAACCTAATAAACGGAATATGTAATTAATTTTGTATTATAATAAAATTCTGTATTATTCTAATATGCTTGTCCTGTACTCACCAATATGAAAAAAAAAGTATTTCCTCATAATAATACATGATATAATTGATTATACAATGTTTAACAAAATAAAGTATTACTCATATTAAGGGAGATGCCCCAAAGTATTAAACCGAAGTACATAGATTTAAAATTCTGTAAAATAGATTCAAAAGTGCAATAATAATTCATCATCGTCAGATCGCTCACTGCTGGTAGATATGGAGGTTATTTTATGACCTCAATGAGAAGGGTTCAAATATTTTTTATTGTTGGTGGCTATTTGCAATACCTTTAATAAATAGGATGTAGACCCATGACGATCAGTTGAACCTGACGCTGCAGCATCACCTGGAATCTATATTTATATATAACAACATCCACAAGTTCAAAAACGATAATTCTCCTTGCAATAGAGGTAACGTTTTTGACCTGCTGGACAAGTTTTTAATGAATAGTAGATTATATTCATTATAGTTATGCAGATCATATTTATATTTTCTTTGTCGTTTTTAGGAATCTGTTCCCAAAAGAGACCCTTGGTCCGGGAAGTTTTAGCTTCGCTGTCTATCCGTCTGTCTGTCTCCAGGCTGTATATCAAGTAACACGGTAGCTAGAGAGCTAAAATTTTCAGATATTATGTATATTTGTTGTCACCATAACAACAAATAGAAACAAAATAAAGTAAATATTTAAGAGGGCTGAAATATTCAAAACAAAAACGCAATTTTAGGCCTTTTCTGCTCGACATCAATAATGGCAACCGGTAAGTGTTTGAAAGGTTTAAGAATTCAGAATCATTACATTTAAACTTTAATAATAATCTATACTAATATTAGAATAGTCTTTTTTTGCTCTATAGGTACCCTTCTACGGAACCCTTCGCGCGCGAGTCAGACTCGCACTTGGCCAATTTTATTCCTTTATTTAATTAAATTGTAAGCTATTATAAAGGTAACATATAACGCTACCAACTATTTTACACTAACTGCCGCAATCACATTGATATTAATAAATGATGAAAACTTCAATGTGGGATGTTTGGCGCTATGTAGCTGTAGGGTCTATCTTGTCAATTGTCGTGTCAAACAGCTTTCATATGTCACGAAATAGCTTCCACATGTTACGATATAGCTGTCATTATAGACAATAATAATATGACAGATAAATAGTAGACAGGCATGACTGACACGAGATTTGACACGAAAGACCCTACGGCTATATTATAGCATCAAACATCCCTCATTTAATGAAGGATTTGAAAGAATTGCACCAGATTGTCTTGAGTAAAAAAATAACTAGCTATATGACCGAGCTTCGCTCGGTATTCATATAATTAAAAAAACACACATAAAATGACATTTTATGAAAATTATTCTTAGCTAGATCGATTTATCGCCCCCGAAACCCTCTATATACTAAATTTCATGAAAATCGTTGGAGCCGATATATATATATATATATATATATATATATATATATATATATATATATATATATATATATACAAGAATTGCTCGTTTAAATATATAAGATAATTGTATAAAATGTAATTTCTTTGCTCTCTACTTTTAGTGTCATCGTGGTTTTTAGGGTTCCGTACCCAAAGGGTAAAAACGGGACCCTATGACTAAGACTTCGTTGTCTGTTCGTCTGTCCGTCTGTCTGTCACCAGGCTGTAACTCGAGAACGGTAATAGCTAGAGTTGAAAATTTCACAAAATGTGTATATCTTTTGCCGCTATAACAACAAATACTAAAAACAAAATAATATTAATATTTAAGGGGGGCTCCCATACAACAAACGTGATTTTTTTGGCCTTTTTTACTCTATATCAATAATGGCAACAGGTACTTGACTTTTTCAAAAAATCCTTAGTTATAGTTTAATATTTAATAATAATATTAAAATAAAATAAAAAATTAAGGGGGCTCTCATATAACGAACACAATTTTTGGCCTAATTTTGCTCTATAACGGTACGGAACCCTTCGTGTGCGAGTCCAACTCGCACTTAGCCAATTATTACTCAAAAAATATTATATTTTTGATAAAATCAAATAAGGTTTTAGGATATTTACTTTCAATCAACATTATTTTTTGTGTAAAGAATGGATATAATGTTCGATAAAATTGTAGTTTAACATAATATCATATCATACTAAAATCAAAATCATGGTGTCACTATGAATATGGCTCTATCCGCTTGACAATATTATTTTTAACGATTTCTTGTGCAGATTTACGATTTTACTAGAGTGCTAAGATGTTATATCTTTCCATTGCTATGGATTGGATAATGGATATGTTCAATAAAATTCTTGTTTAATATACCTACTTAAGTATTATAATTTTACAATGTTTTGACACATCCGTTAAAATCTTTCTCTTTGTTGAGGTACTCTGTACATTGTAATCCGACTTAGCTGTAACATTTACATTTATGACTTTCAAACCTACCAAAAACGTATAAATGATCGTATGGCGAATGTAAATTATTAAATATATATCAATAAGATACCTAATAAGGTAGTCTCTCACCAAAAAATTAGGTTACAAAACAATATTGTAATATTTGTAAATGAAACATATTGCCTATGTTCCGAAATAAAACCCAGTTTACTGACCAGTGATCAAGACGTCATCTTACGACTCTGTATTGTACTGGTATTCCACTAGTAAGACAAGTGTGACGTATTATAGTCACATCACAACTAATACATATTCGAAAATGCACTGGCAAATATTATTTCGAAACGAATCAACGGTATGAGACTACGGTGATTCTAGGCCTATGGAGCTCTGGCCAGTATGCTGAGATTTATTTGTGAACGTACTCTAGGTTCTCTATAATAGATAATCGTCAGTCTCTGAAAGACAGATTTGACTAATGTCATTCAATTATTATCCATCAAAACGCCTGTAGAATTATTGTGGCAAATATTTAAAAGCAAATTGCTATTGCAAATCAACAAGTCGTTCGAATTTGTGATCAGAACAATTTATCTTTATTACTGTTACTATTTATCAAAAACGAAGCTGACCCTAACCTTCGAAATCATAATTGAAACATTTTGGTGTAAAAATATTTTTTCCTGCATTTACTTTCACTGAATTCTAGACGAAATAAAATTTTGAAAGTATCATTCTTTATTACTCTTTTTTTTTAATGGTAAATTGATTAAATACAAAATTCTAAGCTGACTGGAACCTTGGTAAGGAACGTAACAAACCTACAATAAATGTTTAAATGCTTATAATTACTTCTGGTCAAAGTTCTAGTGAAAATAAAAACATGAAATTTCTCTAGTCCTCGTTGTATACGGCCTTAAACGATTTTAACATTTAAATCACTGAAAAATAATGTAAACGTGGTTAAAGTGTAACACGGTTTCTGCATAACAAAGTGTAATTGTTTGCGAACCATCCGTCACGACTCACGAGACAGGCCTTGTGCCATGAAACTGTTTTGAGACTCAAATAATGGGACGAGAATGCTGCGTCCTATTCTAACAAACGTGAATTGTCGTTGTTATAGCAGGACGCGGCATTCTCGACCGATTATTTGAACTTTGAGTCTCAAAATAGTTTCGTAGTAGGCCTACAGTTTATCTGTTATCGTGCACGCCATACAACGACAAGAACCTTATTGGGAGTAACAGTGACATGAAATTATATTATAATTAGTAATTATTATGTAGAGCAGACATTCTCAAAGTGGAGCCCTGGGGTTCCGCGATCGACACAAATTATTTTTTAGGAGTGTCATCACTCATCAGCCACCAGAATGAAGACAATTCAACCAAGACAAAACATTATTTTTTGGGGGTCTGTCAAAAATTACAAGATTCAGAAAAAATGAGAACCGCTGATGTAGAGGTAATGAAGCCGGGTATCACCTGCGGGGCTATTCACTAAAATATAAGTTTAGTTAATCACTGTGGAAATGGTTAATAACCAGCTTTTGTTTGTATCCCAACAGTTCCTTAATTTCTTATTCAGTATCTTTTGACGGCAGAGTGGCTAACTCAATTGACGCAAATTTATCGACTGTAATTCGGCTAAATTGAAAAGTACCGTCTGTGGAGGAGTACATTATAAAATGTTAGGACCTTTTAATTTATTCGGATAACTATTTATTTTGTTGTCTGTGGACTTATGTTATCAACAGCTATTGCTTGTCAAAGTCACAGCTGTATTAATTGTCACTTGTGTCATAGAAGAGTAAATAAGAGAAATAATTGGTTTTTGAAAAGTTGAATTTAATAAGATTTTCCTCTGTTCTTAATAAATTAATTATTCCTAACTAGAGCTGCTGGCACGTCAAGGTACAGCAAATCACAAGTGTAACGACTTATTATGTCCGCTATATACCTAATTATAAGTTTAAACTCTCACTCTCAACCGGCATAAAGTGTTACCTACAAACTTAGTTGAGACTTGAGACCCACCGTGATTTAGTGATGGATCGAATGGGAGGGCCAATGGGCAACCAGGCTTCTAGACAGGCCTAGCAAAACTGGCCCTCAAATCTTAATTCTCTGGGAGAAGACTTGGGAGCAATGGCGAAGGGTAAGTAAACACAAGCTTTATTTACTTATTTTTGTAACACATTGTAGGTATAGTACTGTATTTTACTTACTAACTGTATTCAAAGTTTTGAAAAAAAAATGTCTTAGTATGTGAAATATGGTATAATATGAAATAATTTTATTTTTTATTTTATTTTTTATTTGAAAGAAAAACATACAGTAATAAACTTAATTTATAAATTAGCTGCTTAATATCTAAGCACTATTAACATGTTTCCACAATTAAAATTCTAAACTTTAACAAAATTGCTTTACATTTAGTTAGACATAATTAGTATTTAGCAATGATACAATATTACACGTTACAAAAGCAATCCCCGTAATAATAACCCTAGTAATAAGGTAATGAATCCAACAATCAGTGACCAGCCTCAAACCAATTTTTATTGATTGACTTTCTGACAGCATAGATAGATGAATTAAAAATGTCAATGTCATGTTGTTTGCTCAAATAATTCAGGCAAGCAGGTGTACGAACGATAATAGCCCCTTCGAAGAGGGGTCTGCCGACCACTAGGCAGACGACCGCTGGTGGAGCTGCGGTCGCGGTGTCGTACCCGTGGCTCCGCCGTCGGAGAGAGGGCGCACCGCCAAGTTTTAGTGGGTAGGGCTTTTCGAGCGAGTCCCACATATCCGCGTCAGGATCCCCATCCCCCGCGGAATGCGTAAATGCATTTCTTGGCGTGAAAAAAAAAAAAAAAAAAAAAAAAAGGTGTACGAACGAAGAAGGGATTCTTCCTATAATTAGAATGGGAGAATGGAATATAAAAGGGGTTGAAGGAGCATATTCAGGATGAGCGTGAAGGGACTTTCAGGTTAATTTTGGAGACCAGAAGGGAGGAATCTATTTTGTTTTGGGCAATATTTAGGAATGTGCAAGTATGCGCTACTTGACGTCTGAGATGCAGGGGTAGCATAATACTCAAAGTATCGTGTACTGTGTACATCATTGATAAATCTAACTCAAACTTAGCTAGCTATCTTTAGCTCATTGTACCTAACTGCAAACTTTAAAATGTATACACATCTTTTTATTCTAGTACTGGGCAGAGTGAAAAGTTTAGAAAATAAGTACATAGTAATAAATAAATATGAGAGTTTTAAGAGAGTTGCGAGGAGACGGTCTTGTTTGGAGGTCATTTTAGGAAGCTATGTCCAGCAGTGGACGTCCATCGGATAAAAAGACAATGACGACTAGTGCAAAAAAAATATATTTTTCAAAAGTTTTAATGGAATTTTAGGACAAAAATTCAGAATACTAAAAAGTTATTAATGTAGTTTTTGAACTCTCTATTCTAATAATTGATGACTAGTTTGAACAGGATTTTTTAATGTTTCAGGTTTTCATCAAGACACCAGCTGTGCTCCATGCTGGGCATATGAATTGGAAGAGAGGCGTCTTGCCAATAAGGAGCCCTGAGCGGCAGCCCTTGAAAATGTATCAGCACATCTCACTGAAATTGTAGACCAGGGGTCACCAAATGGCGGACCGCGGTCCGCATCCGGACCGCCGACCCATTATATGCGGACCAAGCATGTTCGAATATGAAGTTCGTTAAAAAATAATTTTGGTCTCGACATGCTGATGAACATAATAATATTGTAGAAACAAGAAATGACAATTCTTAAAACGGACCCCGAGCGAAACTAATTGGTGACCCCTGTTGTAGACCATGCTTTAAATAAAATTATTTTTGCAATTGAAAACAAATGAAGTTAATTTGGCAAAGCATCTTCATTTTCTTTCAGTATCTTTTTTTCCTAAAGAATCTTGTAATATTCTTATTTTGTTTTATATTTAGTGAGTTTATATTATTTAAATGTCAAAATAAAGGGCCTTCCACGATACCCCCACTCACTTTAAACTCAGAAACTTTAAACCGTGTCATGCAGTTTAAATACTTGGGACATGTAGTCACTGAAGACTTGTGTGATGAATTGGAAGTGGAGAGGGAACGTAGGGTATTGGTAGTTTGTGGCAATATGTTGGCACACAGGTTTGCTCGATGCACAGCTGAAGTTAAGATAACTCTTTTTAAAGCATATTGCCAGACATTTTACATGAGCAGTCTGTGGGACAAATATACACAGAGTCTTACAATCCGCAGATTCAGTACATACTTCAGGGCTTTGTTCCGGCTGCCTGTAGTGCATCGGGTATGTTCGCAGATGCCAGTGTAGACGACTTTTATGCACTAATGATGAAAAAAGTCGCCTTACTAGTAAACAGTGCGAGGGAGCTCGAATGAAATAGTAGATTCAGTCTTGGTAGGCAGGTTCATTGAACTTCATTTTATGAAGTCTCAATGAACCTGTCAATCATAAGCTAAGTACTGACATGCGGTTTTGCTCGATCGAGCAATAACGTCGAGCAAAACTCACGGCTCGGGCTTTCGTCCACACATCCAGCATTGCTCGATAGTTTTCCTCTAAATCGATATATTTCATTCCACCAAGCCGGCTCGATGTGAGCCTTCGAGTGGCTCGATGCGAGCCTTCGAGCTGTCAGTTTTGCGGTCCACACAGTAATTATTACTCGATTTGGAGTATAACTATCGGGCAAAACCGTATGTGAGTACTTAGCAATAGACATTTTTTTTATTAATTTATTAAATTGTAAATTACAGAAACGTACTAACATACTTTTTTAAGTCTAATAATTGTTACTAACACTATGGATCACTGGTCTGAAAATAAATTATTTTTATTCTATTTTATTTTTATTATTCCTTTTAGAACAGAGATACTCACTAAGAAGGGTAGACTAATGAGTAATTATAATAATATGTTGATCTTCTATTTTTTCTTTATCTATTACTTTATTGAACTATTTTTAAACTATCTAGTCTATTACAATAATATTGTTGGTCTCAAATTATTTCTTTTTGTATAGGAAAGGTGCTACTTAAAGGCTATTTATTGTACAAGTATTCATTTATAATGCTTGTAAAGCTAGTTAAAATGTCTTAAGTCAGATTAGTTTGACCTTTTATTTTAATGAAATGAAGTGCATAAAGATTTATTGAACAAACATTTTAATGATTAACAAGCTAAGGAAGAATGTCTAAAAGACTGATTGATACTGTTAATTTATTATTTTTTTAAACTTGAAGTTCTTCATTTTACACAGACTAACTTACAAGCACATATTTTATGTAATCACTGTTTTACAATGGCTCTTAAAAATTAATTCTTCCAAGGATTCACTTCATATAAATAATCCTCGGTGAGTAATTAAATATATTAAGATTTATTGATGAGCTCCTTTTGGTTAATTCTTCTCCAAGGGAAATCTGAAAAAGAAAGATAATTATGTTACTTATATGCGTTTGTTTATTATTGCTTTTATTGATATTATTCCTTAATTGAAGAAATACCTGCGACCAAGCTCTTTTTCTGAATCAAGTACAGAGTAAATCAAGGTATTGTATGAGCGAGATTGTGTGGAATACTGATAGCCCACTGGGCCGCTGGCAGGACCCAGTTGCTTAAAAATGTAACGCTGCTAGTACCTTCAATAGTAAAAAGTACCGTACATGAAGACTGAAGTAGTCAATAGACAAGAAAATGTAAGTACTTATTAGTTATTAAGTTATGCAAACATAAAAGTTTCTCATAAGAGTAGGGAAATGAAAATTGATAATTTTACTAATATAATATGTACATACTTTTAGCTCCTTTCTTACTCCTGTGTTTCTTCGCCTGGCTGGGAGATGTTCTATGACATCATTTCAGCAGATCCATCGGGTTATATCCCGCAATCTGCGCCTTTGGATGCGCCAACACTTTTTTCTACGCATTTCTTCTGCATATACAATTTTGTAACCTAATACAATTATACAACGCACGAAAACAACTACTCTTTAGCAGTTGCTTAAAATGGGTTAGTCACTTCATTGACTTTTTAACTATGAACTGTCATTTTGCTTTAGTGAATACATATTTAATGGTAGTTAAGAACTATCGATAAAAAAATATAAGGCAAAATGCATGCCTCTGCCCTAAAAGTTAACAACTAAGATTTGGTTAGCAACCGTGCCAAATCAGTTGGTAACTTGTGCATAGTGAATACAAAAGTGACACTTTCCGTTACTCACTCCTCAGTTTCGTTAATAACTCAGTGATTAACTCACAAAATGTGCGGGGGGCTGATCGGCAATTACCACTTGCAGTGGAACTACTGTTAAGTGTCTCTTCCACTAATATATTATTCGTGAAAGAGTACTAATTTTATTTTTATTTTTTATAAAATAAGAAGGCAAACGAGCAAACGGGTCACCTGATGGAAAGCAATTACCGTCGCCCATGGACACTCGCAACATCCGAAGAGCTGCCGTCGCCGGCCTTTTAAGAGGGAATACGCTCTCTTCTTGAAGGTTTGCAGGTCGTATAGGTCCGGAAGTAGGTACTGCTGGTGACAGTTCGTTCCAGAGTTTTAGAGTGCGCGGCAGAAAATTACGCGAGAAACGCACGGTGGAAGACTGCCACTCATCAAGGTGATGAGGATATTTTTCGCGTGGGACGATGGCGAAAAGTTGCAGGTGGTATGATTCCGAACAATTTCTCAGAGCATTTGCCGTGACACAACCGATAGAGGATGCATGCATGCATGCAGAGGTACATGCATGATGGAAACATTATGGCAGTCAACAATTCGAGCGGCCCTTCGTTGGATACGATCCAGAGGGAGCAGTTGGTATTTTGGCGCTCCTGCCCAGAGATGAGAACAATATTCCATATGTGGCCGAACCTGCGCCTCGTAGAGTTGTAGGCGTTGGTCAGGACTGAAGTATTGTCTGGCTTTATTAAGCACACCAAGCTTCTTCGAGGCTAACTTGGCCTCGGATATTGGATATTTTTTTGTCTGGTTTTAGAGATATGTAGTGACAGATTATGATGGTCAACCATGTCTGCGAATCGCTCATACACATTAGTCCAACGTGAAAAATCCGCATAAAATTGGTACCAAAAACAACCAATAGAAATGATGTTTTATAAAAGTCGCTGAAGGTTATTTCACTACTTCAAGGACGAATTCCTAGCACGCGATAATCTGCCCTATTACCTGTATAGAGCATGTAAAATCGCGCACGCTATCACGCACACGCACGCACGCGCCCGCACTCTGCGTCCTTGGAGCGCGGCGCGGCGTCGCGATTGATCCACACACACAGCTGCAAGATTTACAGCTTCCTCCGCCAAACGCATACAAAACTGCACATTTGTTATCGACGCGGTTTAAAACTCCTAATCGAATTCGATTTTACCGTCGCGACTTGAAATTGATTTTTTACTACGACGCACATAAATCGTATCGCTAAATGGGCTTTATTTAATAAACTGTAATAAATAAAGCAATTACAAACATCGTTTGTTTAAATATTAAAATAAAGATACTTTCTCGAACGTGCTTCCCAAGATCCTAAAGACTACAATTTTCAAACCTTGCCATCCTCTCCATATAAAATGATTAGCCAAAATTTCGTTTATCACTATCAAACTGGCCAATAAACAGCTAACATCCGTCGATGACGTCAAGACCCATGAGTCAAGACGCTATAAAATCGGAAAATCGCAGGCAACGACTTCTAAAGACTACAATTTTCAAACTTCGCCATCCTTTCTAGACAAAATGATTAGCCAAAATTTTGTCTATCGCCATCAAACTGGCCAATAAACAGCTAACTTCCGTTGATGATGTCACAAAACCCGTGAGTCAAGACGCTATAAAATCGGAAAATCTCGAAGCAAAAACTTCCAAACTCCCATTTTAGTCGCAAGTCGCAATGAAACGTCTCGAATAACGCCGCATTGCGACACCATAATTTACGACCGCATTATTTTCAGCACTACACGACTGAGGTGTTTCCACCATCATCATGTCGCCTCCACTACTGGCGTGAAGTCACTCTTTGATGTGAACAATTAATTCCAAAACTTTGCGTGACATACATTGGCATGCTCTGGGAACTATGGGTAGTTCCCAGAGCAGATATCTTCAGTGATTATACGTATTTTGTTAGCACCTTAGCGTGTTTTTAGGGTTCCGTACCCAAAGGGTAAAAACGGGACCCTATTACTGAGACTTCGATGTCTCTCCGTCTGTCTGTCTGTCTCCAGGCTGCAACTCAAGAACCGCTATTTGCTGTTCACACGGTGGTTTTTGCTCGATTTGGACGTCTTAGCATTAAGTGAGCTGTCACTTTGCTCTTTTAGCTCCTTTTTTATCTCCTTGATAGTCTAAATCTGTAGACGGTAGGCTTGATAGGTCTTTTAGTTTTACTGCGCGTGACGGCGATATAATTAGTTGGAAGATTGCCTGCGTTGTCTATCGCGCGTTGGTATCGATCTCCGCTACGGTTTACATTTTTGTACGCGTGCACTATAATTTGTTTAAATAGCGAGCGAGTTGCTAGTCTTCCTGGGTGTAAGGGGAACAGTAATGACGACCATCGTTGTGGAGGAGGCGGCTCACGTCATGCGGCACCGTATTATCCTTGTGGTATGATAGGGATGGCAATTATCACAATAATATCACACTGTCCCTGTTTCGCAAGTGTGGAGAGGGGTGGCGACCTTGCATCACAACTCGCACGAACTGAGTGTAGTCCTTTCACTTCTTAATACTTTTATGCATTTTGATTCTGATTGAATTGCTTTAAGTCACATAATTGTATGCCGGTTTTATTTTTAACATGTTTAACTCTATAAACAAGCGACACACGTCGTAGCACGGTCGGGACGAAAGAGGTTATATATATTATCATCTAATCCGAATTCATCTCAGTTAGATCGGAATCTCTCGATGAGAAGGTATTGCGGAACAATATAAGAGTCAACGACGATTTAGTAGCGCCTTGTGAGAATAGTATGAGGCTCGACGACAGAGTCGCCCTCGTCACCGGCTCCACCTCCGGTGTGGGAGTCGACGTGGCCACCCAACTGGCAGAACGTGGGGCGAGAGTGATCATAACCGGTCGCAATGCTGCCAAATTGGAAGAAACCAGAAACCGTATAGTTAATGCTACGGGAAACGATAACGTTGTTGCCAGACAAGTAAGTTTCGAATCTCTGAGTTCAATAAGAAGTTTCGTCAACGAAATGTACATCCAGGAGACGAGGTTGAACATACTGATCAACAACGTCGGAGCAATAGGACTCGAAGATCGTCGGACCGAGGACGACATACACGTTATCATGCAGGTCAATTACTTGGGAGCCTTTTTAATGACGTTTCTACTTTTCCCGCTCCTAAGAGCGTCGGCGCCGAGTCGGATAATAAGCGTATCTTCTTTAGCTGTACTGCTAGGTCACATTTTCGAGCTTCGGTCTGCATTCAAACGCAAAGCTAGCAGACGTCCTCTTCACCGTCGAGATGAATAAAAGGATCGGCGGCAGCGGCGTCAGTGTGTTCAGTCTGGACCCGGGACTCGTTAAAACGGATTTCCTGAGAAATTTCCAGGAGACACCGTCTCCCTGTTTGTGATGGGGGAGTCTACGAATCGGGCGGCCACTGCGTACGTCTGGTTGTCGTCTGACGAAAAAGTTGTGAGCACCAGTGGGAAAAATTTCTATATTGTAAGTATTTGGTTTGCTGAAGACGAGGAACTCACTCGAAGACTTTGGGAAGAATCTAAGAGGTTCGTTTAAATAACAGATGATAAAGATTGGGAATTAAATGACTTCTAAATAAATATTATTTTACAAAAAATGCCAGTAACCACTAACCAGATACTGAAAACCATGTAAAACAATGTAAATTAGCATTAAATTCAGCAAATAAATTCATTATCAATTATCATATAAACTTTAAAATATCTAACTATCATAGGTTTATTTCCTCCTGCGTGGACTCAGAATCGCTAACCTAGCCAAGGTGAGATAGCTATCACTGCAGATGGATGCAAATATGAACTAGAGGTCAGGGTCACATTCATTGTGGACAATTACTGGAGGTCCAAAAACAACTGGTATCTGGTGGCTTTTTTTAATTTTGGCTCCTTTAATACCTCGATCGTAAGAATCGCAGACATAATAGATTTTTAATTGTTATGCGGCAGCCGGGTGCCGTTTGGGGATTGACGGGTTAAAAATTAAGTTGTGTAAGCTATATTCCAGCTTACTCAGTTCATTTGAAATATAGGTCGTTGGACTAACATGGAAGGGAAATCTATTAACATTGAAGGGCCCATGAATGCACAGTGTTCGGTTTTTAGGTCTCTTTGGTGGGGCGAGAAGTGACCCAGGAGTGTGGTAACGTCACGCTAATGGTACGTTATTAGTAGATATTGTACAGTACACTACACATGCGCGATTGCTTACTCGTGTTTCTTTCGACTATTAAGAGCATATCTATGTGAGAGTTGTCCAATGCTCCAAATGACTAGGTTTGCATCTGTGTCCTGTTTGACATAGACATCAGAGTTGTTTAATGTTCTGAAGGATTTCCCATCAGTGAAAGTCTCTTTTTGTCCCAGCTCGGTCCAGTTTCCGTTGTGATGGCACATCCGGCGTGCAGTCGTCAATACGTTTCAAAACACACCCAGCATGCATTGTTGTCGTGTCAACGGTGTCACAGCTATGGCGTAACTTGATATAGTGGTCTAAATACGGTAGCAAAGTTTGAGAATGATGATTGTTTGAAAATGTTGGAAATGTTATACGTCTTATGAGAGAATAATATGGTGCAGTGGTCCACAATTTGTAAAGAATGAACATATTAAAACTTTTAATTGGTAATCTCAAATGTCATTAAAACCACAAAAACAACTTTCTTTATAAAATAACGGGACAAACGAGCAAACGGGTCACCTGATGGAAAGCAAGTTGAAGAAAGGAGTTGCTGTAATCTGCTAGGTCTATAAAAACTTGAACAAAATGTGGAGAAATCAATGACCACATAAGACTGTATTTGATCATGTTATGACTATTGTTACCGATAACACGACTTATCAGTGAGATTGTTCCCGCAGAGGGTTCAAAGCCGATACCAGAGCCAATAATATGATATTCATTTGACCACGTTTAATTATAACTACTGAGATTCCATACTAATATGCAAAACTGTGTCTGTCTGTCTGTTACCTCTTCATGCTAAAACAGCTCAACCGTTTTTGATGACAATTGGTATGGAAATACTTTGGAGTCCTAGGAAAGGACATGAAATACTTTTTATTTCGGAAAAATGTTCGGTTACGTGCGACAAACTAATTTTTGGTTAAAACTTATGTTTAAATTATAAGTTGCATCGATAGTTCCATCTTATCTTTTGCGTCTTTAAAACCGTTTACCTTCAATTCTCTTTTTAAAACCAATTAATCTATTGCCCGATAACGCTCGTAATGTTTACCTCGTCAACGTGGCATGGACGTGGACGTTCTGTGCTGCAAATAAAAACATCCTTGACTTAGCGTTTACGCCTCCACTCCGGTCTCCGACAGATTACGTACTAAAAAGTTGTTATTTCCAGTCTAGATTCTGTCGTAAATTGGAGACACAATTATTACACAATACACACACAATTTTAGCCGCAAAAAGTAAACTCTACATAAAATATTAGGCTTGAAAAACGGTTTTTCTGTGAATCAGAATCAGTGACACCTTGCGATTTAAAAAGCTGTTAATTTTAGTAGGCTCATCATGACTACAATAGAAATGCCAGAAAATAGAAATACTGAAAATTTTTAAGCACAACATGGCATATGTCGGTCTACGGAAGAATAGACAATGAATATCCTTTTCATGGTGGCCATGCTAAGTGTGCTAGTACAGTTTCAGACATTAGTAAATTAAAAAACTTTTTGCTTAAGGCTTTATAAAGTTTTTTGCAATAGCAAATCTAAAGCTCACTTGGAATTATTCTAGGATAAGTGTAGGCAATATCACGGCTCATATATGCCGTCACGTATAATCATATAATGCTCACTGACCCGTGCTCCAGCCTGAGCGCTTCGCTGGTTCAGCCTTTTAGGTAAATATCAGACAAAATCCATGCGGATTAAAGAAAATAGTATTTCGTACTTTGAATATTTTATTGGTATTTGCAGAGGATGTGCCTTGTTAAGGAAGAGGAAGCTTCGAGTTCGAGCATTAACAGACGCTCGAAATCGGTTTATACAGATTACGGGTTTGGTAACATTTTGGACAAGTCTGAACTGTGGTTATCTAGAGAACATAATGATTGAGTTCACAGTAGTCCTAGTTGTGACACGGACGTAGTTCGCCCCATTAAAATCTTACTCAATTGTCTTTTTACTCATTATTTTTGGAATTAAATGTTCTAAGGAATATGACTGCATTCATAAATCAATACGTAATTTTTTGTGGTTTGATGCACAAATAAGCATTTGTATATCAATAATATAATTTGTATAGCAATAACATAACAGCGTCAAAATATAAAATAAAATTTTCAAATTCAACATGCAAACAATACAAAATCCTTTTACGATCGCGTCGATCGATACGTCATACGATCAGTCTATCGATCGCGAGCGGTCTTCTTGTTGTGCACGGCTTATATATCTGTAGTAAACTGGCATAAATATGCGGATATCTAACATAATATAGTCAGCTTGTTGGTCTAGATTACTTGAGGTCACTGAGTGTCGCATCCGCGACAGGAGGTCAAGCCGTGGGAGCGAAGTTCCAAGTACAACAGCCACTCGTGTGGACATCGGCACGGTTTTGTTAACAATACGGAATCCGAAAACGACATTTCTAGTGCATACAAATTTGATTAATATCCATACTAATATTAGAAATGCGAAAGTGTGTCTGTCTGTTACCTCTTCACGCCCAAACCGCTGAACCGATTTTGCTGGTTATGCGCGATAAACAAATTTTGGTGCAACAGAGTTGCGGGCGTCATCTATATTATAATTGATTATTGCATCTTCTATACATATTATAAAACAAAGTCGCTTTTTTTTCCCCTCGTGTCCCTTTGTTCCCTTTAATCTTTAAAACTACGCAACGGATTTTGATGATACTTTCAGTGTTAGATAGCCCATTTATCGAGGAAGGCTATAGGCTATATTCTATCACGCTAGACTAATAGGAGCGAAGAAATAGAGGAAAATGTCAAGAAATCGATTTATAAAAAATCGATTTTTTAATTAATCGAAACCCTTACAATCAATACGAGTTCGAGTTCGAGTTCGAGAAGGTTTTTCGATCAGCACAAGAATCTGACGCGAGTTTCACAGTTTTTACCCATCACACAAAAGTGCTCAACGCCGCTAAAGAAGTTTTCATTTCAAAAATCATTTGAAAGGGCTAACTTGAACGCGCTAATCTGAGGAACTACTGGTCCGATTTGAAAAATTATTTCAGTGTTAGATAGCCCATTTATTGAGGAAGGCTATAGGCTATATTTTATCACGCTAAGACTAATAGGAGAATAGAGGAGTGTAAAAAACGGAAATTATTTGAAAGGGCTTATCTCGCGAACTACTGGTGCAATTTTTGTGTTATTCGGCACAGATAAGAAGTAGACCACGTGAATGATCATAGGCTATCGATTTTAATCATTTATTCAGTGGCTATATAATATTTTATACCCGTGCGACGCCGGGGCGGGTCGCTAGTGATATTGCTATATTACGGTTGCAGTACACAGAAATCAGAATAAGTCGTCCATGGAACTATTGTTGCTTGTTTCATTCGAATTTGAAAATATTGGTATCCCGTTTCACGATTACATGCCACAGATTCGGACGCCTCAAAAGGAGACAAGCTATAAATCAATGGACGAATTACTCTCTGTCATCAACAGCCAACAGGGCTTTATCAAGTCTAAAATTATTCTTTGAACTGGAAAAAATCTGCTAAGCATAAGATTGGCTCTGGCCATTGGCATTAATTATTAATGTATAGGCTAGAAAGAATCTAGATGTTCGTAATAAAACCTTATACAATTCACCTCACTTTATCTGGGCAATGGCACCTAAGCCTTTTAGTGTTTCAAGGTTCTATCTAGACCTGACAGGTCTAGACCTACTTGTAGGTCTTCGAAAGCGTTTTTAGATTTCAACTTTCAGGGCCTCAACGCACTGGGGTCAAGTATTCGTAATTGAGTCCGTAATTATAATTTGTAACGGACGTCCGCGTCGCGTAATCGTCGTTAATAGTAGAGCGAATAGTATAATAATACCAGTTAAAATTCTGTAACTCTAGTTACGCCAGTCTAGGTTATAGTTAATTGTGGATTAAATATGTCGTCGTTTTCTACACAGATAAGTTTTTTTACAAATTACTAACTCAATCGCACTATATACGTGCGATTTTGTAGTCATTGATATCCCACCAAAAAATATTTTCATGTAAAAATGCTGCCAAGATGAGAACATAATAGTTCGTGGTGTCAAAAAGTAGTGAGATCTCATGTAGAGCCAAGTTTCAAACCTTACACACTCAGACCTAAATCTAAAACCCTTAATTTTACACATGAATCGCGGCAAAATACTTGATATAATGTGTCAGCCGCACGAGAAGAATCTAAAAACTCTACACATTAGTCAAAATCGGTGGCCTGGCCATATATATAAAATTAGGGGACAAACGAGCAAACAGGTCACCTGATGGAAAGTACTACCGTCGCCGAGTTGGCATACTTTCAGAAAGAAAAGGCTTAATAGGCTACTTGACCTATATTCAATTTCAATGAACAAATGCATATTTCTAGTAGAACTTGGCCTAAGAAACCGTATTTTACCCTTATCAAGTAAAATCTTATGATTGATAAATAAAGTCGATTTGAAAATATGATTTTATGAAAATAGGATTTGTACTGACGAAAACGCTTTTGCGGTACTTCCGATTTGGATGTGACGTTATCTTCATAGTAATTTAATATCTTTTATTTATCGCGCACGTTATATGTAAGTTTATCTGTACATAAATAATAAGAATAAGCCTAGAAAGATTTGTAAAATATATTTTATTGAATAATTCGCTTAAAACATCAGTTTTATATATGATCTCCATTTATCGTAGACGGGAAATGAAATGGCCAAAACTTTTCCCCAAAAGTTTTCAACATTACAAATGATTTCTAATTTCTTATTTAATTCTTTTATAATTTTTGGGCACTTTTAGACTCGTACATTTAGCACATAAAAAAAATGTTCAATAAAGAGAGTTTAAAATACAAAACGTATGACGTCACACTATGGCGGACAGTGTTTTCGGCGCCATTTAAAAGGCATGTTTTTCAATAAACATTTTTATGGGTTTCTACTGTGTAAAATATTTAAATATTAGTTTTTTTGTGAAAATGAACGATTAAGAAGCGATTAGCATGAAGAAAAAAATTAGGTTAGCCTAATGAGGGAATAGGGAAGAGGGGTATCCCTATTCCCCTGTTCTCTTTCCCTTTTTTATGAAATTAGGGGGCAAACAAGCAGACGGGTCACCTGACGGAAAGCAACTGCCATCGCCCATGGACACTGTAACATTAGAAGAGTTGCAAGTGCGTTTCCGGCCTTTTTATGAAGGAATAGGCTAAGAGAATAAGCAGAAGAGAATAGGGATAGGGAATAATGTATTGGTATAGAGTGCAGTTGGGCCTCCGCTAAACTCACCCACTAGTGACTAGACGAAACACAGCGCAAGCGCTGTTTCACGCCGGTTTTCTGTGAGTCTGTGGTCTCTCAAGGATAGTACGTATTTTTAATGTTCCGTAACCATAGGGTAAAAACGGGAACCTATTACTAAGACTTCGTTGTCTTTCCGTCTGTCTGTCTGTCTGTCTTTCTGTCTCCAGTCTGTAACTCAACAATAATAGCTAGAGTTGAAATTTTTACAGATTATGTATATTTGTTGCCGCTATAACAACAAATACTAAAAACAAAATAAAATTAATATTTAAAGGGGGTCCCATACAACAAAAGTGATTTTTTTGGCCTATTTTGCTCTATATCAATAATGGCAACAGGAAGGTACTTGATTTTTTCTCAAAGTCCTTAATAATATGTCTACTTTAATATTTAATAATAATATTAAAATAAAATAAAAAAAAGGGGGACTCCCATACAAAAAACACAATTTTTGGCCTAGTTTTGCTCCATAAGTGTACGGATATAGGTTAGGTTGGGTTTGATTATTTTTTTTCGTTGTTTCTGTACTAATAGTATGTAACATACCAAATTTCAGCTTTCTCAGACTTCAGGAAGTACCCTAACAGTTTTGATGATAGATTGAGTCAGTGCCAAAATTGTGGGTTTTTAGACGCTTATAAAATCTTAAGTATAATAACTACAATATTCAAACTTTGCGCATTTCATTCCTTCACTCATGTCATTATATCCTAAAAATTTTAAGTATATGGCATTATCCAAACCAAAGTTATGAGGGTTCAAAAATACGACGAAACGATTCGAGAAAAGGTAGGTAGTGCCCTTGCGCGCTTCGCTTGGCTCATCTTGGCGGGGGCACTCCCGTGCCCCCAGATATGGGCGCTTAGCGGCTGTGTGGTAGCCAATTTTTTTTGTCTGACAAAGTGACAAATTGACAAAGACATCTTACATTGTATCCCTAATGTCTTTATTTATATTCTTTTTCAGTTGTAGCCTTCCTAAACCTTGCAGCCTGAGAACGCCTGCAACATTTATATCCATACTTCCATACTAATATTATAAATTCAAAAGTGTCTGTCTGTCTGTCTGTTACCTATTCACGCTCAAACCGCTGAACCGATTTAGCTGAAAATTGGCATGGAGATACTTTGAGTCCCAGGAAAGGACATAGGATACTTTTAATCCCGGAAAATGTACGGTTCCCGCGCGATAAACAAGTTTTGGCGCAACGGAGTTGCGGGCATCATCTAGTCTCTCATATTTCCCAAGCTTTTACTACCAAAATTTTAGCTCAAAATCTAGACTATCTGCCATCTCTACTCTCTAGTTACTCCAATCAATAGCCACTAAACGCATTTGTCAATAGTCCATCCCGGCTCCCGGCAGTTGATAGTTGGAGGCTTCGCAGGTCGCACCGCGCATGTGCGATATCGATCCATCTGGAACCTTCCGCGACACAGCTGATTCCATACCTAAACCTGTTTAGATTGCAGGATTAGGCTTTGTTACAGGATGTAAGGATCGAGGTGGAATTTCGTTAAAATTATACTCGACACAAAAGTTCCAGATCCAATCTAATGATACCTATCATCCTCTGCGACGAGCCATTTAGGCTCCAAACCGGAAAAATACAAGGCTAATTTTCGGGATTTACCGCACCGGAAAATTGGCGAATTTTCCAGAAATTGTCCATATCAGCAACACTATCGAATACCATACTCAAAGTTTTTTGTTACTTACAATATAATTCCGGCCCCCTGGCCAACAGATTTTTCTAAGTTATAATTCAGCTTCAATTTTTAATAAATAGAACTCGTTACTCAGAATATCATAGTCAGGATTTCGCCAAACATTTTAAGATTTCCTAAGCGCAATCTGGTTAAATTTTCATCTACACTTATACCACGAAAAAACATAACCCAAATACTGTTGTTGTGAAAAAATTGCTAAGAATGTGCCGGTCGCGGCAGACTTTGGAATAATACATCAGCAAACATTCAAGACAAATCTCCCATCACTCAGATGGTCTGATACGCGATAACAATGCGGTGCACGTATTCGCGTTTCGCATCTCATGCCGGGTTCAATGACCTTTGATGCTTTAAAGTTTAAACTAAAATGTCGGATAATAGTTACTTTGAATCAAGCATAAAATTGAGCTGAAATTACGATTTCCCCTGTATGATGGTCATCGTTGCAACCTCGTAAAAAAATCCTCGTGAATTTTGGTGGAAATTTCCACCAACGATTGAAAAAAGGAAACCTTTTTCTATCAACACTTTGGTACTTGGTAGTCTGTCAACTCTTCAGTTTAAGAGTAAACCTTTGACGAAATTTTACATTAAGAAACATCCCGAGAAAGGACATAGGATACTTTTATCCCGAAAAGATTTCCGCACAATAACAGTTTTAACGCAACATCTAGCTATATTTTATTCCTATTTCTAATATCTTACAAATTATAGATTCTCAAAATCAGATCATCGTTAAATTTTCTTCTAAACTCAATCTGATACAGAAAAAGAACCACCTAATCGCATTTCCATTTACCATCGCGATATAAACGGGGCATTTTCTCCACCCCTACTCTCCTCCGCTTGGCTGGCTCTGAGCGGATTGAGAATCCGCCCCCGAAACTTATACGATTATAAAAGGTTGTGCGTGGGACGCAAATGGATATTATCGTTAAGGTTTTTAACCCCCGACGAAAAAAGAGGGGTGTTATTGATGTGCCTGTCTGTATGTCCGTAGCATTCTAGCATCCAAACACGTGGAACGATTTTGATCTACATTTTTGTTTCAAAGCTGAGATGGTCGAGAGTGCTCTTTCGCTCGGTGGTATAAAATTTGGGGTTTGTTAGAGTTTTCTGTCAGGTATTCTTTTCTTTTTCAAGGATGAGTCAGAAGACGAGACACTTGTATTTCTGATCCTAATTCGCTTGGGGAAAATCGAGGGTAGCTGAATAGCACAAGCCAACTTGTGCAGATTTAGGTTAAACTATTAGCGTAGCGTAGTTCCTGCAATTTGTTCACCTTTAACATTTTTCATTACATAGTACCTTCTCCTGTTAGAGATCAACTACGATAACATGGCGCGCCCCTCCAAATGACTGTTTCAATGTGTGTAGTCACATCCTTATGAAAGAGATAAGTATGTAGTAAGTATTCAACCAATCACAGTACACGTAATATTTCAGATAATGTCACTTATTACCGAGATTTGTTGGTCAACTAATCATAACTAGCCTACCGCGCAAGACAACGCACTTCAAACTTTTTGAATTTTGGAGGGGCGCGCCATGTTATCGTAGTTGTTCTCTATATAAGACTCCTTTTTTATTAGAATTATTATCTAAGTGATAAGTTTTGTTACACCTTGTTTAACCCATCAAGCCCCATAAGAGAGACACAATAGAATAACAATAGATTTCCAAGAATCCACGATCGAAGGAATAAAGTTGGACTTTTCTTGCTCCTTATAGAGGAATAATGTAAAGCGTAACTGGAAAGCACTTGCACTGGAATGCAATTCAGTGCAATCCCGTACCCGTTTACATTATTCCAGTAGCAATCCAGCGCTGGATTGGATGACTGGATTGGAATAATTTAAACTTGCCATAATTTTTAATGCAGGCACTTCACATATTTTTATTGCCTATAAAAAAATCTGCAGGCGAGGATAAAATATCGAATATTATGATAAAACAAGCGTGCTTAGCGGCTAGTTCGTCGATTCTACATGTTTACAACAAATGCATCGCAGAAGGTATATTTCCAAAAATTTGGCGCACCGGTTGCTTAAAGTTAATACCTAAAGCGGGAAACAAACCTCCAGACGACCCAAAATCTTACCGCGTCCGATAACGTTACAGTCTTGCTTAGGTAAATTACTAGAACGTCTTATCGTACCTCGCCTGCTACCCGGTGGCCCTAAATTTCATAGTCATCAGTTCGCTTTCACCGCCGGGAAATCGACTGTTGACGCGGCTATGGAAGTTAGAAAAATAGTAAATCTTTCGGAATCGAAATACGTGGTCGCCATTTCATTAGATATCTCCGGCGCGTTCGATCATGCTTGGTGGCCGATATTATTAAATCGAGGTTGCTACTCTAATATTTATGCCATAAAACGTTCTTACTTTTTTAACGGTCAAACTAAGCTTCGACTTGGCCATTGTACACACGCCAAAGATTTAACTTGCGGCTGCCCTCAGGGCTCTGTTATCTCGCCAAAACTATGGAATTTCGGATTTGATGATTTATTAAGTCTTCCCCTACCACCGCTGTGTGTACTAGTTGGCTACGCCGATGACGGTTTTCTAATCGTTCAAGCAAATTCACGTTCCGAATTTGAATCTAAAGCCAACGATAGTCTTAATTTAATATCGAGCTGGGGTAAACGTAATCGCCTGAAATTCGCCGCGCATAAAACTTACCAAATTATTTAAAAGGTTCCCTTATATCTTCCCCTAGCATTAAACTTGACAATATTAACGTTAAACGCAAACAGTCACTCTGTTATCTTGGTTTTTACTTGGAAAATAAATTTACATTTTTAGAACATATAATTCAAACCGGTGAGAAAGCGAAGCGCAATTTTTACTCCTTTGCCAAAATGTCTACGTCGACATGGGGCCTCTCTTTCAAAACCCTAAAATTAATTTACACCGCTACTTACCTAGGCAGCATTTGCTACGGGGCCCCCGTGTGGGCCGACAGAGCAACAATCGGCGCGGCTCGTCGCAAGTTGCTACAAAGCCAACGTCTTGCTCTTATATTCTTATGCAAAGCTTACAGGACCACAAGCACCGAAGCCTTGCCTGTGTTAGCCGGAGTTTTACCCGTTGACCTTGAGATTCAGCGTCGTGCGACAATGTATTATCATAACAAAAACATTGACAACCCGTTCTTTTTAAGCGCTCGCGATAAAATTTAAATAGCAAGATTGTTTGAACCTTTAGAAAAGCCTCTCTAGAAGAACTCTGTGCAAAGCCTAATCTCCGAATGGCAGTCGCGATGGGACTGTTCCACCAAAGGGCGTCATCTTTATAATTTTTTCCCTAATATTCGTGAACGGCTATCCAAACATTGGATGGATATTGATCACTGCGTTTCTCAATTCCTGACCGGTCATGGAAATTTTAAGGCCAAACTTTACAGATTTAAACTAGTAGCTTTCACCCATGTGCGAGTGCTCGACCGAAGGCAACATGTTTGAACAAACCGCTCATCACGTTCTCTGGGAGTGCAGTCTCTGGCAGGACGAAATAACTACTATGCTAAACAACCTATTCTGTAAATCTGGAGTCGCATACTACGGTGATCTCGTGGACAGCGCTAGGAACTTCCGTGCCTTCAAGCGTTTTTGTCACAATTATTATTGGCAACAGTCAAACACAATAAACTCCAATATTAACTTAGCTTTAGCTTAGGAGTCACAATTATTAACCTTATTTCCGTGGTGCTCCCCCTTAAGTTCTTTGACTTTCGGTCATTGCAACTGTGTGCTGTCTCCCGCTTTTATGGGGAGGGAAATTGGAATCTTCCTACTCCTCCTATTTTCTTATGATTAATTTGGTTGCGGGTCCCAAGACAGATTTAGCATGTCCCTCGGGCTCCCTGGGATCATATCAAAGGGTTTTCGTGGTTGGTTACCACTGTCGATCCTGGCGACACAGGAGATACAGTGGTGGGTATGTGTGGTGGGCCAAAGCCCGTTTAAAAAAATTAAAAAAGGCACTTCACATGGCTATTTGTATTTGCGTATTTGATGTATTTGCCAATCACCACATGTAGACGGTGTGTTTGACAAATATTGGCCTTATTTGCCTATTTGACAAATATGACCAATACCAAATACACGTATCCGTACCTTTGTCGGTTTTTGACGCACATCAAAGGAGTCAAATAGGCAAGTAAAGAAAATCAAGTAAAAGTTTGGTATTTGACGTCCATGTGTGGAAGGCCGTATTTGCCTTTAATCGCTTGTTTGTGCATATGTCAATAATTTTGCCAAATGCTACAAATAGCCAATAGCCAAAAACAAAAAGCCATGTGAAGTGCTTCCATAATACTCAAAAGCAGGCCATCCCTGTACCATTGGTACATTATCGTTGAAGGAGTAAATTAAACAGAATACTGTATTACTGAACGCTCTAGTCTCGGCGGTGGCTCGGTAAGAAGTGGACGACAGCTCTGACGTCTGGCGGCCATATTCTCCAAGCCCCCACTCATAGGTAGTGCGGCCATCTTTATTTACCAATACACTACAATCCCCGTATAGTTTTTCGCCGTCGCAACCCGCGAGTCGCGACTCACGAGACAGCGCGGCCGTCGACCCAGTGACATAACCAACACGTAACACCTACACTCTACAGTCAAGTGCCATCACAATATGTAATACATTCTAACTTGGACGCATAAATTGTAATAATGCTTCGGCACGGATGTACCAGCTCGACCGGATCAATACGTCACACAAAAAGCCGACATAAAAGAGGTTGATGCTTAGATGAATTTTTTCGGAGTTTACTCCTAGCTGTGAGTTGTGACATAATATAAAGCTGCTCGAAACTAGCAGAAATGTCGGGAATAAGAAAAGCGCTCTACGATAAAAAAAAGGTTTTGCAGTATCATAAGAGAGAGAGAGAGAATTTTAAGGAGAAAAAACGCAACGTCTGAGTTGTATTGCGTGTGTCTATAATCTATATCATTATATAAAAGGCTTTGTCCTGAATGACATGAAAATGGAATCACGCCACGGCCTAAACCAGTGATTGTAAATACTTGAAATTTGGAGGGTGTGTTCTTCGTATAACGTAGGCGTGCGATAAGAAGGGATTTTTAGAAATACCTCTCCTAAGGGTGTGAAAACGGGGGATGAAGTTAGTATGGGACAACTCGATTCCTTAGTCCAATCTGCTCGAAAATTCGCATCACTATTATTTGATGAATTTTATGGAAGATGTAATTCATAGTTTATTGAAATTTATCCCTAAAAGTCGTTAAAAAGCATGAACAGTTTACAGCGCTTCACAGCGTTTAGCAGCGGCTTGCAGCGACGCAGGGAGTTAGAGGCGCCAATCACTGCTTTTTGCCACAATAGACATAATCTGTGTACTCTATTCTTGCCATGTAAGTTATGGCTGGTTTACACGTATTAAGTAGATAAGTAGTCAACTAAATGTTAACTTATGATTTTATAATAACTTCACTAAATTTGAACATGCTACTTGCTGCTAAATTTGTGTTTACATACAATTGATAACTTAAAATTAATGAAAAATTTAGTAGCCATTAGAGCTCATTTGAGTAAATACTCTTTTGCTTATGAAATAAAGCCACCATTCACGATAAAGCGATCTCATTCTATTTGTAATTTTTTTTTTTGTAAAAAAAATTATCGTAACAGTTGTTAAATCTAAATAATAACTATATATTTGTAACAATTTATTGTTATTATGATATTATTGTTTTCTTATACTTTTGTAGAATTTAGAACGATTGTCTTGAATGGAGGGCTTTACATTATGTTTTGTCATCTATTGTTAAAAAAATATTGGCGTTCGAAATTCAAAATTAATTATTCCTGTACGAATTGGTGTTTCTTTTTTCATTGAGATTTAATTTTATGCACAAGATACACAATCTTTATCAAAAAAAAAGTGCCAAAAATTTAAAAATATTTTTTATAAGAAATAAAGTTACACTTATTACTAATCTATTTAATTTATAATAATACTAGCTGTCCCGGCAAACGTTGCTTTGCCATAATATATTTGCCATATTATTTTATTGAAGTGACTAAATAAGTATGTCACCATGGCAACGTCGATCGCTATCCCGTCGCACAAACAATGGTCGCCATCAGTCTCAGGTTGTAATAATTTACTATTATTTATTCAACAAATACACTTATCAATAATATATAAAGTACCGTGTAGCCGATTCTCAGACCTACTGAATATGCATATAAAATTTGGTAAAAATCAGTAAAGCCGTTTCGGAGGAGTTCGTGGACTAACATTGTGACACGAGAATTTTATATATAAGATATACATATAATCATATTATCAATAACAGGCTTTGTCTTGAATGATACAATAATCATAATACTTACTTAATAATTTTCAGTAAGTATTAATAATTAATATACGTCATGGTGAGGTATTAGTGTACAGTGTTGCCAGAATTAGTGTACAGTGTTGCCAGAATTAGTGTTTTAGGCGAAATCTAGGGTTAAATCAATTATTAGATATGAAAATGGAATTAGGATAAAACCTAAACGACTGATCGTAGAGACTGAAAATTTTTGGAAGTGTTCTCCGTATGACGCAGACGTGCGCGGTGCGATGTAAGAAGGGATGTTCATGTTTCGAAAAAATATTATTAAGTTTTATAATATTACTTGCTGTCCCGGCAAACGTTATGATACGTTTGCCATATAAAATATTTTAGTGAGGTGATTAATAAGTATGGCACCATGGCAACGTTCGTCGCTAGCCCGTCGCAATGGTCGTCAACACTCTCGAGTTGTAATAATTTACTATTATTTATTCAACAAATGCACTCATCAATATAAAAAGTAAAAAGTAGCCCAGAGACCAGACATTCTATTTTCTTAGTCTATGCAGTAGCTGATTCTCAGACCTACTGAATATGCATAATACTTATAATATAAAAATCAGTGAAGTCGTTTCGGAGGTATACGGTTTATAACTAACATACAGTGTGTGACAAAACTAAGTGTAACTATAATACTTTAGGGTGTGTACGTGTTCCTTGTAGAGAGACGTATTTTTTTTTCACTTTTGTATGGGCAAGGGCCCGAGCGTCACTAGTTTCCTCATACATGAGTGAAAAAAAATTTTGGTCTTTCAGCGCTGCTATTTTCACAGTGAACTCTCTACAGTCTACGAGGAACACGTATACATCCTAAAGTATTATGTAAATTATGTCTTGACTCTTGACTGACCTGACTAGCTGAAAAAAAGTAAGTAGCATTCTAAATTCGAAATTCAAATTATATGCACAGTCAAACTCATTTTGAAATCTTCAATCTTCATATTTTATTTTTGTGATTTGCGATAACTTTCATATTTTAGTTTGTGTTATTTGATTATTCTGAGTGTAGATATTATTTTAATTCCTTTATCAATTTAAAAAATATATTTTTTGTGTAATTATTAGGTATTAGTTAAACTGCGTAGGTTTTGAGTTTTTGTATTCAATTTGTCAATTTAAGTACTTATCTGGTTCTGATATAGATTTTCAGTTTTGTAGGTTAACGGAGTATTAAACGTGTATAATATTGGTAAGAAAGTTGTTTTTTTGGCTAAGGTTCACAAACCTTCCCCAGCAAGTTGCCGAAATGACTGCCGGCGCCGTATCAAGAAAAAAAGAAAGAAATTATTTGAAAGGGTTTATCTCGCGAACTACTGGAGCAATTTTTATGTTATTTGGCACAGAATATAAGAAATAGACCACGTGAAGGATCATAGGCTGTTGATTTTAATTATTTATTCAGTGGCTATATATTTTATGCCCATGCGACGCCGGGGCGGGTCGCTAGTAATATTATATTTTTACTAAATTTGGTGACCTACCATTCTGAAAGATGGATGGATAGTCATCATCAGACTATATTTTTGTATGAGTAATTTTGAATATTCTTTCAATATAGTAGAAGTAACATAATCAATAATAGTGAGTTTTATACAGCCCCTCTATTTTGGCCTGTGATTGACAAATATACATAATACAGGTAATTTAAACATGTGAAGGGGCTGGAGGCATATTTGTTTATGATTGCCCATGACCAACGTTGATTATGCATACTGTAGGAAACTACACGTCATAAAGGCACAAGTTGGAAGCCGACTACATGAAGTTGCAGCAGACGACGTTTCTATGTATTTCTATGAATAAGTGTCGCTAGCTTCGTGTCGCTAGCTGCGCAGGATATTCCATAGAAATACACCAGTAGTGTCGCGACGACACGTCGTCTGCCGTTGCGACGTGTCGCTCGGTTCCAACTTGTACCTTGATGCTTCAACTAGCCCAAGGGGCTACATGCAGACGCGATAACAATAGATAAGCTATTGTGTCTGGTTTTTCCACAATCAAGGTATTATATTGGCAATCATAGTTATGCATCATGAACAATAAGCCTATATGCCTTTTATATCAAAGACAAGACCATGATGAATATAAAAATATTTACAAATAGTAGTCTTTGTTGACACAACAGAAGTACGTTAATGCTCCAAAAGTGTGTAATGTGTAGTCAAATAAAACATTTTTATCACTGACGTCCGTTACCCATTAACCGAAAGGCTGATAACAGTTGGCTTGTAAAACAATACACTCTCTGAATTCCAATACATACTTTCACAATAGTAAAGGCTCCCAAACCTGTCATCTTATGATGCCCAAAGGTGTGTGCAATACACTCTCTTCTTTGACTCTATGAGGGTAAGAATGAGATAGACAAACTGACCTGACCACCTTTTTACACACTAATTACATGGATCATTTTTCTTATCAGAAAATCAGGTGATCTACCTGTTCTAACCAAACCTGAATACAACATGATTAGTTGTTCTGACAAAATAATTTTACCCAAGATTTCGAGTCGAGAGTCCAGCTAAAAACCACTATTATTGTCAAATTAGGAGGCACCAATAGTAAGGTTTGCGGTCAATTTGTAACTAATTTCTATCAAAATTAGTTTGTTAATGTGGTTTACCAGGAGTACGTACCCAAAGATATGGCACATTAGTGGCTGTGTCTGTCATTAAGCTAAGGTAAACTTTTAGTAATGTCATGTCATAATCACCCTTTAAGTTCTAACAGTTCTAAAATATAAAGAAAACAATTGCAAAATTTTGTATATTATAGGCATTAGGCACCATACTAAAGCAGGTTTACTATTTAATTGTTTTAGGTGTTTTTATTAAGAGATATGTGTTCCTGATTGCCTGATAAAATGCGTCTTTCGATTTATTAGTGAATGGCAGCAAAATTTCAAGCGGTTAAGCTCAAAATGTTAAGCTAAGCGTCTAAACAGATCAAGAGAAACAGCAAAATATGACTCTTTCAACCAGGACAAAGCCCTTAAATCCAGGAGAAGCCTGGTTAAACTTAAAACTTAATAAAATGGAACACTCATACATTCAGTAATGACATGAATTTTTTCCTTGTCCATTCATCATTTCCCAGGGATGACGAGACATTTTTATAAACTGCTTTTTAATATGGTACCATCAGTAATTATGGTACCGTGTAACGGCAAAATACACATGCAATCTGCTCAAAGACAGATTACTCATAAAAGTAAAAACTAGTTACATCAATAGGTATGTTTTATGGGTAATAAATGTTATTGGTTTGCACAATTGTTTGAGAATAAGAAACACACATAAAATTAGTTTATGAAGAATATCTTGCAACATCTGGATGAAAAGTGTATAGCCTAACTATTTTTTAACTAGACTATTATTGACGAGGTGACGTTAAGAAATAACCTAAGTTGCACTATTGCGAAATTAGACTAGGCTCGTACTAACCTGTATATCTTGCTAAAGTCATATAAAATGGTAGCGCCCCACTGGACGGAAGCTCACAGATGGGATGAATTGTTGATCCTTCCACTTAGCTTGCACCAGGGAAGAGCCGGGCACACCACCAACCTGACGCAAAGCAACATTTACCAATGTATTACAGACACACTCGCACTACGAATATGTGACGAAATCAAACGTTAAAACCACCAGATTCAGCTATATATCGGATTTCTTAACTAAGAAACGTACGCACCAGCTGGCGAAAACGTGGTATCTACGGTGGTCGGTGTTCCCTTATAGGTATGTAAATATAGAAAAGATATTCGATATTGTGGCTATGCGTACCTTCCTCCGGGCCAATGCAGAGGTCTTCCAATAATCGAAGTGTGAGCGAATTAAATTCGCGAGAACACGACAAACGTTCCACGAAGAACGAACATAAAATAAATAAGAATCCACTAAACGCGTACGCGATTCCGTGGCTAAAATATGACGACAGAAAATAAATGAAAAAATTGCGAGTCGCCAGACTTTCGTTTCTGGAACTACCTTCACACCGGAAATGATTATATTTATAAACATAGAAATAAGAAAGAAAAAAACGATTTTATATTTTTATGATGGATTTAATTCATATTAGAGGAGTAAAATATTATTAAAATTTATATGCAACTATACAAATACAATTTATATAAGAATTTAGAAGATATGAAATAAATTAAAATAAAAGAGTAGCGAAATGGCAGGAAATTTGGACATAGACTTTTGTCTATGACGTAATTTTTTTGTCATCCTTTGTGCTATCTTTTTAATAAATAAAAAATAATAAGATATTTTATTCAAAAATAGGCTCATTCACACAGACTACTAAGGGATACTAACGTATCTCATTAATTTGAGGGATAGGCATGGCGTGGAGGCACTTCACATGGCTATTTGTATTTGCTATTGGCTATTTGTTGCATTTGGCAAAATTATTGACATAATATCACATAAACACAAACAAGCAAAATATAAAGGCAATTTATACAGCCTTCCACAAGCCTTCCACACATGGACGTCAAATACCAAACTTTTACTTGATTTTCTTCACTGACCTCCATTAAACAAGTACATTTTTTCGTAATAAATAACGAAAAAATATCGTTATAACAATAACGGTAAATATAACGTTATTTTCTCGTATCAGGTATGCGACATCGATGGGCAGACGCGATCTTTATTCCTTCGTGGACAAAAAGCCCGCCCCGCCCCGTCGTCTGCAAAACAACAGAGTCCGCCTAGCAGCCAGCGTACGGCACACGTGCTGGCAATACAATAATCCATACTAATATTATAAAATATGCGAAAGTGTATCTGTCTGTCTGTCTGTCTGCCTGTCTGTCTGTTACCTCTTCACGCCCAAACCGCTGAACCGATTTTGCTGAAATTTGGCATGGAGATACTTTGAGTCCCGGGAAAGGACATAGGATACTTTTTGTCCCGGAAAAATGTACGGTTCGCGCGCGATAAACGAGTTTTGGTGCAACGAAGTTGCGGGCATCATCTAGTTTACTATATATTATCGTTTAAAAAAACATTACCTATCTGGCTACCATTATGAAAATAACGGTAGGTATTTTTTCTGCTATTCGATAACGTTATGAAGCCCTGCTTAATGCATATTTGTCAAATAAGGCCAATATTTGTCAAGCATACCGTCTACAGTCTACACAGTCATGGTGATTGTTTGGCGAGTACATCAAATACGCAAATACAATTAATAGCCATGTGAATTGTGAAGTGCCTGCAACATAATGGAGGCACTTCATAATATGGCTATTTGTATTTGCTATTTCATATTTGTTGCATTTGGCAAAATTATTGACATATAGACAAACAAGCAAATAAAGGCAAATACGGCCTTCCACACATGGACGTCAAATACCAAACTTTTACTTGATTTTCTTTACTTGCCTATTTGACTCCTTTGATGTGCGTTAAAAACCGACAAAGGTACGGATACGTGTATTTGGTATTGGTCATATTCACTGACCTCCATTTAAACAAGTACGCTGGACTAATGATACCCTTTGAAATGACAGCTATTTTTTGTGCCTATTTGAAACGGATTCAGCTCCCCCATTATCAGGGATAGGAACTAAATTTGACGTAAAAATGACGTTTGAAAGTCGTCATCGTGTCGCCATATTGGCGCTGATAGCAGTAGTTGGAGTATTTGGAACGAATACTAGTGATGTACAACTATCTTTTCTATTATCGATGAAATGTTTCCAGATTCAGATAATGTCGACCATTAGGACAAAAATATTAAATTGAATAATACAAAAGCTACATATTTGTATTAAAGATTATAGACTTCCTCTCCGTAATTTAGATACGCGTAATAAATTAACAAAGATTTCATACGTTTTTAATTTATTACGCCTATCTATTTATTTTTACCAGTTAGCACTACGAAAAACTAAAAACAAAACTGAAGATAAGCTTCTAACAAAAACTTTGTTGTATTGTATTTTCTAATTTCATTTCTAATATTATCAAAGTAGTGCTAAAGTGTATCGTATGAAAGCTGAACAAATCTGAATAAGTGTTCAGTGTGATTAGACCCTAACTAATCTCATCATATAATATTATAAAGTGGAAGAGTTTGTTTGTTTGAACGCTCTAATCTCAGTCTAAAACTGCTGGTCCAATTTGAACAATGATTTCAGTGTTAGATAGCCCATTTTATATATTTTATCACGCTGAGACTAATAGGAGCTAAGAAATAGAGGAAAATGTGGAAAAAGCGGGGGAATGTATAACGTGAAGGATTATATACCTAGGCTATTTTGTGTGGACCAATTTGTCTGTGAAATTAGATATTTACGTGGGAGAAGCCGCGCGGAACGTCTAGTAATAATATAAAAGTCCCCTATTTGTTTATGGATCTAGCAAGCCAATTTTTATCGATTTACTTTATCTCATTTGATTTTCGCCATTTTGGCGCTGATTGCAGAAGTGCGAGGGAAATTAACTAATTGGATAATGCGATCCATAAATAAATATGGAACGTTTAAATACATTTTTTTTATTGGGGTGGAGTAGGTAAGGTATTTATAAATAATAAATATATATGTACGATACTTTAACATTACATTTTATTAGTTACCGTTACACAGTTACAGTCTGTCAAGAAAGAGTAGACGCTGAAATAAATTTTCCAAACATAATCACGATCAATTAATGGTAGTTTTTGCACCTTTTATTTTCACAGAGAACGTTAATATAATTCCAGTCTTCCTTCGTCAGACGGAAACCTGTCAATTATTTTAAGAGCATAATATGTATTTGATAATAAAAATTGGTTATCAGAGATTTCAATACAATTATTATAGATATTGATAAGTTTTATCGACAGAAAACTCCAGCACTATTGAATTTTATTGTTTATCAAAAATCGGTAAAACAAAGGTAAATATGTGGTGAATACGGTATAATAAGATTAGTGCCACATTTTAAAGTGCCTGTATTATCAATAAATGTTTAATATCGTAGAAATTAGCTGTTAAAATCACTTACTTGTGAAATGTAACCCCACATCCCTTTTTGTACCGCGTTTTACATAACATACACTCTTTCATAGTTTAACTATGAACTACCACCACTTATTTATATATTATTTATTCGCGTAAAACCTTTTAAAACATTTTAAAAACACGAAAACAATAATTCAAACGATTAAGCCATAGAGAATTAAAATACATACATGGTTACCAATGGTTACGTCAAATTTAGTTCCTATCCCTGTTAACGGGGGAGCTGATTCCGCTTCAAATAGGCACAAAAAAAAAGTGAATAACATAGGTCCAGCGTACTTGTATATTGGAGGTCAGTGGTCATATTTGTCAAATAGGCAAATAAGGCCAATATTTGCCAAACATACCGTCTATACATGGTGATTGTTTGGCGAATACATCAAATACGCAAATACAAATAGCCATGTGAATTGTGAAGTGCCTGCATAATATTATTGATATTTGTCAAATTTCAATGAGGATTTTCTTAACTTTTTAATTTGATTGTCAAACAGTTTCCATTTTAGTAACTAGATGGCGTATGGGTAGACAACTATCGGTAATACCAGGGAATACCATCAATAATTGCTACAAAACTGGGCAAAAGAATGTGAAACTTGATACATTTCAATTTGAAAAAGACGCCATAATATTCCAATGACTAGGATAACAAAATTATTACAACGATGTTTTAGTTAAAACTCACGGAAGAAATAGCCCTATTTACCGATATTCACACCAAATGTCACAGGAATTATACATTTTGGTTTTGACAACATCTTACCTGCCCTTGTGCCAGATAACGGGTATTTCATGGCTAATATTTTACCAATAATGAACATCAAAGACCCAAATAACACAATTTGGGAAAAAATAATAAAAACCACACCAACAATAAAAAGTAGAAGGAGTTTGAAAGTGACATGCTCATGACATGCCCGCCAAAACTCTTTCAGTTGTCAGTTTTCAGTTTGACAATTTGCGTGTTCCTAAACTGCTACCAGTATACTGGCCTAATCGCTTAGGCCAATGATCGCTTAGGTTTAAGATATTTTGATTTATGCCACACTTGACAGTACACTGATATTTTTTAGAAACGCAACCAATATGTATTCGTGATGCCAACCTGCAGATAATTTCAGATCGGTGGGGAACCAATAGAAAATCTAGAAGTGTCTATGGTCGCGCCGTCTGGTGAAGTTTAAAAGTAAGAAAACCTTTCATTGTCTTTGTCAATGGTCAAATGTCATTGTCATTTCCATTCGTATAATTCCAATTATAATTCGTATTTACTGCAAAATGTCCTAACTCACCTGTAAAATACATGAAATTCTTTTTGTAACCGTACCCTTGTGCTTCACCCCTTCACTACAGCAAAGTCTTTTCAGTCCATGGCAGGGTTGCCAGATGATAAATTTTTTTTCTCGTACCAGGGTTGCTAAATATCTCGTAATTTCAACAAATAATCTCGTAAAAGCATAATTTTAAAGAAACTCAAATAAAATTAATGATTTTATGTTATTTACTGTACTATGTAACTTATGTGTAGTCATATTCTTTGCGCTTGGGGCTGTTAAATTCAAACAAAACAATTAAAAATCATATTTTTTTATTACTTAATATATTCAACATAAGGGATGTTAGTAAAATCATCTTTATTTTTAGAGTATAGATTTTCAGCTGTCATTCTGGCCTCTCTCATGGATCATTCTGGTCATTCGCAATTACCTTTGCGATTTGGGCCTTTAGCGCAGGACTTCATAACGTTATCGAATAACAGAAAAAATATCGTTACGTACCGTTATTTTCATAATGGTAGCCAGATAACGTTATTTTTTTAACGATATTTAGTAAAATAACATATATTTACCGTTATTATTATAACGATATTTTTTCGATAAGTATAAACGAAAAAATATCGTTATGATAATAACGGTAAATATAACGTTATTTTCTGGTATCAGGTATGCGATCGTGCACGGTACACTAAATCTCACTCGCAGCCCACTTTTTTTGCGAGATTTGTGTGAAAATACAAAGAAAAAATACACCTATATAAGCGTGATTACGTTTAGAAAATTTTCCCGCTTGTCATGACTTTCTTGACGGACTATAATCGTTATCAAAGAACATATATTTACCGTTATAAATCCTATATAACGTTATAACATTAACCGCTATTAATATCAATTTTTAACGTTATTTTTAATATCGGTAAATTTTCATAACGTTATCTATGCCCTTGAAGCAGTAACATTATGAAAAAATAACGTTTATTTGAAGCCTGCCGCGTAGGCGAGTTTGACAGCTGTCAAACTCGTATGCAGCTACTTCACTTCGTGTGAATTTGACAGTTTTGACGGTTCGCAGCAAACCGTCATATTTGACACGTGGGCTTAGTGCTGCCAATTTAACAA